>OZ017784.1:15782110-15868821 GCA_963969325.1 Lycopodina hypogea | reverse complement strand
ATGTGGTGGCAAAATGTGGGGTGGTTGGGAGGATGGTGGTGGTTGGACAAAGAAGCACCTGTTTTGATAAATGTGGGTACATAATTAAGGAAGCAGTTTTCATATATTGGCATGAATTTATGGCTGCATTTAAAGATTGGAACACATAATGATCTTCAGTATGCCACCCTCAGGTCCTTTCATTAAAAGGCAAAATATGTTTTGGCCCTCAAAATTACATGTTGTACTCTTTTTTAAGGAATTGTATGTCTAACCTTGTAATACACCAACATGGGTGTTAACTATGAATTCAACAATTTCTAATAAAACATCAATTTACACACATAAAAATCTTTTTGCAAGTGCTGGCCACATCAAAAGCCCACATATTAATAGAAAGAGAAAAATATATATAACAAAATTGAAATTAAAATAGAGAGGACCTGAATCAGACAACATAAAAACTATAACTAAATTCTTTGGATTGAATTCTTTAAAACTGTGTCAAATGTATCTTGGGACAGATTTAATTTTTGTTTCGTTTTGAACAGCTAATGAACAAAATTTAATTAAGGTTAGGATCAAATGAAGACAATGTTCTGTCATAAAATTTTAACCAAACTAGGAAAAAAAAATTAAACTTTCAATTTAAATTGTCAACAAAGTTTTTTTTTTAATTTTTTAACCACAAGAATTTTGATATTCTATGTGAATTAAATGAACAAGAATGCAAATTTTACAGTAGTGAAATTTCATGCTAATTTTGGCTTGTTAATTTATTGTACAATACAACCACCACCCCTCAACCACCCCCCCCCCCCCCCCCCCCCCTTCCCCCCTTTAGTAATTATTCGGAATTGATTATATATAAGGCAATGCACTGCTGGGCTAGCTTGTAGCTGTCCCATATGGTAAAGTGTCCTTGTGGATTGTGAGGCAGTAGCAAAATATTAACACTTCAATTAGCTGACAAAAAAAAGATGGAGTCATTGGGTGATCATTCTTTACCTTTACCCTGGGTCTCACTAGAGCCTGCTTTGAATACATACTACTTTGTCAAGGGTTCAGATTATTCCTGGTATGTGGGAGAAATTATCCAGCCGAGGGAGGTGGAGTTGGATAATGAGAAGAAAAAGGAATTTTTCATCCATTATAAAGACTATAAGAAATTGTTAATGTGTTCTTTGAGGATGTGTCCCTTAGCTTGCATGTCCCAGGAAATAAAACCAATTCCTACAATAAAAATAGGATTAACTAAATCATTAGCCTCCCAGATTGTAAAAAGAATAAGGAGGGACTAGAAATAAATGGGGAAATAAGTAAATCAAAAAGATAAGAAAAAAAGTAACTTTTTCTCATGTTAACCTGGCATGTTATTGCTATATCATGCCAATCTGAGCAGATAATCTGGATATCACCAATTAGACACTTTTGTAGAGACCCTTTACCAAATACTATGCTGGAAAAGAATCTGGGTTCATGTCTACCCAAAATTGTTTTAAATTTGAAGTGGTTTGTCAATTACATTTAGAAATTTACCACAAAGTTTAACTAATTGGTTAAAAAAAATTTTTTCTTCTTTCTTTCTTTCTTTCTCTCTCTCTCTCTTTATATTACTGCAGTTACCCCCTCCCAGGTGATCAGCCACCCCTAAGGCAATCCCTAGGTCATGAGGTGTTTGGTATTTGAGTGCTGCACATGGTTAATTTTGTTAATTATAATTTTTTTTTCTTCTTCTTCTTCTTTTCTTCTTTCTCTCTCTCTCTCTTTATATTACTGCAGTTACCCCCTCCCAGAGTATCAGCCACCCCTAAGGCAATCCCTAGGTCATGAAGCGTTTGGTATTTGAGTGCTGAACATGGTTAATTTTGTTAATTCTATTTTTTTTTTTTTTTTTTTTTTTTTTTTTTTTTTTTCCTTTTCTTCATTGTTGTCTGTTCTTTTATGATCTCACTCATTGTTGTCTGTCATTTTGCTTTAATTTAATTTCCCCATTGTCAAGGGGGCATGTGCTTGCTAACCAGCAACCACCATCCCCACCACATACTTTCACCACACACATTTCACTATAAAGAGGGCACAGACCCACCAGTCCTTAGCCTGATGAGTCCACCCATAGGACGAAACATGTCCATGTCGCTATAATTCATGATACTATTTTTGTCTGAATATTTGACTGGTAACTTACTCTGGGGTGGGCTCCTGCTGTCCAGGGGCGAGATGTTTTCTGACAAGGGGAGGACTCACTATAGTCCCACTGACTACCATAACCCTAGCCCTAGCCCTTAGCCCTGCCCTAGCCCCAGCCCCAGCCCTAGCCCTAGCCCTAGCCCTGCCCTAACCCCAGCTCTAGCCCTAGCCCTAGCCCTAGCCCTAGTAGCTGATCAGCTGTGTGCCTGCCCTGATAGCTTGGTTTCACAGTGTTCAAAGCTTCAGTATGCCAACATTCTTCCTTCCTTTCCTTTCCCTCTAATTTTCACACTACATTCATGGTTCAAAGTGCACTCCCAGATTAATTCTCTCTCAAGATTAGCTAAACGCCCAATTCCAAGATTCTGAAGGCACTGAGCAGTTGGGAGCACTCTAGCAGGCCTAGCCCTGCCCCAACCCTTACCCTAGCCCCTGTTTGAGAGTGCCCAAGCTTGTATCTGGTCTCTGGTATTAGTGTAGTCCCAAATGAAAACCAATGAACAGGCTAAGTATGGAGGTAAAATTAACTTTAAAATGAATACTCACCCTATGCTCAGAGTCTTGATTCCTGGAGTGTGCTAGAGCTGTATTTGAAGAATGTATCTGCAAATATAACCTTTGCCAACCCTGGCTCTAGCCCTAGAGGTGTGTGAATAGCAAACATCCGGCAAAAACTCTATAAAAAGTATTTAAATGCAAAATACTGCAGAAAAAAGTATCCAAATAAAATACAAGGTACTTTCTAGAAAAAGGTATTTCAATTTTTTTTAAATACTTTTATTGGAAATACTTTTTCAAACACAAAATACTTTTTTTTTTTTTTTTTCAGAACTTTTTTTTTTTTTTTTTTTTCAAAACTTTTTTTTTTTTATGAGATATGAAGCACTGGGGGTCTGGGCAAACCGTGGCAGTTGAATATTTTTAACAAAAAATATTTGATTTTGATAACATGGCACTGGATATAAGTCACATGTGGGGGGATTGTGTAATGTCATCGCCATTGAGTGAGAAACTTATTGGTTCTCCCCACCACAACAAAGAAAAGTATTTTAAAGTCAAAAAATATGAGACACAAAATATAAAATATAAATAAAAAATTGTTTGTTTGTTTTTTTGGAGTATTTAAATATAAAATACGTATTTTTTTAATTTCAAATAAGTATTTGAAATACATTTATACCAAATATCCCCATGTCTGGTGAATAGTAGGCTAGCCCATATGCTTAATTGGGTGTGGGTGTTCAGCAGCTTTTGCATTTTTGACAGTGATGATCCCTACCATTGGGGACCACACAAGTACAGGAGGGGGGGGGTTGTGTGTAGTTTGTGAACACAACTTACTCTAACATGCCCTTTTGAATACCACTTCAGATTACAACTTCACTCATGTGGTAACTTACAAATAGGAAAGTTTACCTAGTGACCTTACACCTTAACTACATTCTCCCCAAACTGGGCTAGTAGTCCCGTGAGCAATCCCCAAAAACCACAGGGCACTGGATGCAGGCATCTGGGAGACACGTAAACACTGCCAGACACCCACTACATGAACGTGAATAGCCGTGGCTTGTGTCTGAGTATCCTCAATTCATGCTTGAAGTTAGACATATATTTGGAATCAGTGTCACTAGTGGGACATCTTAAGTATCCTTATATGGCCACACCCCTTTCTGTATTAAGGACCAAAAATGGGTCCAAAATGATACACCAGAAAAGGTAATGGAGCTACAGGCCTAAGATTTTAGCATGCAGACAGGGCTTGACTCCATGAATAACAAGGGGTTGTCCCATTTGGCCACACCTCTTCCTGTGTGTAAAACTAAAAATTCCAAAAATGGTACTAAAAAATGCTTAGATCCGAGGTCACATGTTCATTTTTATTTTTGAAAGACTACAACATGCCTTTAAAGCAGACAGTTGTGACCACAGCCCACCAAAGGTGGCTTCAGCCATGCACTTATTGTCATAGAAACAAGATACACTCACTATCAAACCTCTATTGTCCAATGGAGTATCAAATCGCATAATGTACAAAATAAATATTTTTGTGAAGTAGATTTTTTTTTTATCTGTGTGTGTACTATATGCTAACAAATTAAAATATGGTATGTGTACATATGTGCAGGTCAGGTCAATTCAGAATCAGAGAGTGTGACTAGGGCAGGATCTGAGTCCAGTCTGCTGCGTTCTCCTCTGAGGAACATCTGAACAGAAAAGGAACAGGTCAACTCAAAGGATACAGTTCACAGAGATCAATTAGTTCAAGACACTCACCTGATCCTCCGGGTTGGACCAATAGCCCCCACCATCCTCCTCCTCTTCCTCTGGCTGGGACACGGGAATCTGGGCAGCCAGTGTCACCAAATCCCGCACAGAACTAGAATTCTTCTTGCACAGTTGATCAAATTTCATCATCAAGTGCAAGTGCTTTTTGACCTCCTCGTTCTCGGGGCTGACTAAATGGTGCAGTTTCTGGTCTCTATGCCAACTGCCCACCACCTTCTTGCAGTGCTGATAACCTATAGGCTGGAAGGAGGGAGGGAGAGAGGGAGGGAGAGAGGGAGGGAGAGAGGGAGGGAGAGAGGGAGGGAGAGAGGGAGGGAGGGAGAGAGGGAGGGAGAGAGGGAGGGAGAGAGGGAGGGAGGGAGGGAGAGAGGGAGGGAGAGAGGGAGGGAGAGAGAGGGAGGGGGGAGAGAGAGGGAGGGAGAGAGGGAGGTGAGCTCAGGCCAGCGGTAGTGGTCTACTACAACACCTGATAGAGACCCACTTACCACGATGGTTTCAAAACTGCCAAATTGTAGAGTGCCAATGCTAATGCATGAAGGAATACAATTAGAACATATCAAGTGCTGATATAGGAGGAGTGTGGGGGTGGGGACACTCACTTGGGAGGAGTATGGGGGTGGGGACACTCACTTGGGAGGAGTGTGGGGGTGGGGACACTTACTTGGGAGGAGTGTGGGGGTGGGGATACTTACTTGTCGATGGGGAGACGCATGTACTCACACATGCCATTGGACTTGACTTTCTCCAGTTGCCTGATGCAAGACACATACGCCAGTCGAGACTGGATCTCCGACAGGTTGGGCACCTGGTTTGTTATTGGTGGGGGTTAAATAAAGTTGAGCGCACACACACACTCACACACCTTGACTTTAGTCATATCAACATACTGACACGCACACACATACCCTGACTTTAGTTGCAAAAGGATTAAATCTGTTCCACAGCAGATACCACCCGGAGACATGGTCACCATAGTTGGTCAGGTCATTGTTATCCTCAGAGCCAACATCAATAGCAATGATGGTTTCCGCCCCATGAATAGAAATGACATCCGCTGCAGCAGAAAATGGCTTCAGTCAGTCACATGACGCACTGCCCACCCACTCACCTGGCAGGTTGTTGACAGTCAGTCACATGACTCACTGCCCACCCACCACTCACCTGGCAGGTTGTTGACATAGCCTCCATCCAGGAGTAGATGTCCATCCACAGGGTCGCAGAGCGGAGGCAGGTATCCGGACAGAGACATGCTGGCCCGCACATAGCGCCACAGACTTCCTGACGTGTGCACTCTCATGTTGGACTCAGTGATGTCGGTGGTCACACAGAAGAAAGGAATCCACAGGTCCTGCACCCGTCAACATGCCTCGTCATCAAGAGACACACACAGCAGGAGCAATGTGGGGACAAGAAACTCACCTCTATATGTTTCTCTCCAAACAGATTATGAATGGATGTGTTGAAAGCCCTGCCTGCAAGGCGATGGCAAACATAGCAACTCTATTGTAGATATAGCCAATATATATATATACACACACATATTTTTTATATATATACATATATATACATATATATGTATATATATATATATATATATATACATATATAGGTAAGGATCACCAACATTACATTCCCCATTGCATATGCTCTGTGGACTCTGGTTAATTAGGTCAACTAATGCTTTTGATATGTAAGTATGTCTCTAAGTTGTCAGCTCATCACAACAGCGAGAATCCCATAAAGCTAAAAATCACCCCATTAAACTTAAAAGTATCCCAAATAGAGCCCACTTCCCGTCCCTCACCTGTAAACATTGATGTGGTGGGATAGGTCAGGTCCAGTATCTTCCTCCACACGCTGGCCATTCCCTTGGCCCACTCCCGGGCCCTGTTCTCCACATTCCTGGAATCCCGCTCCTCACAGTACAGAGCGCCAACTAAAGCTCCAATACTAGTGCCGGCTATCATGTCAATGGGCATACCTACAGGGACACACCCACCACAACTGCCAGCTAGAGGTAGCCTGGTAACTATAGGCACAGAACAGGTGCATGGGCTAGTGTTGAAAGGTGTGTGGGCTAGTATTGCAAGGTGTGTGGGCTAGTGTTGCAAGGTGTGTGGGCTAGTGTTGCAAGGTGTGAGATAGTGTTGCAAGGTGTGTAGGATAGTGTTGCAAGGTGTGGACTAGTGTTGCAAGGTGTGTGGGCTAGTGTTGCAAGGTGTGAGAGAGTGTTGCAAGGTGTGCGGGCTAGTTTTGCAAGTGTGTGGGATAGTGATGCAAGGTGTGTGGGATAGTGATGCAAGGTGTGTGGGCTAGTGTTGCAAGGTGTGTGGGCTAGTGTTGCAAGGTGTGAGAGTGTTGCAAGGTGTGTGGGCTAGTGTTGCAAGGTGTGTGGGCTAGTGTTGCAAGGTGTGTGGGATAGTGTTGCAAGGTGTGTGGGATAGTGTTGCAAGGTGTGTGGGATAGTGTTGCAAGGTGTGAGATAGTGTTGCAAGGTGTGTAGGATAGTGTTGCAAGGTGTGGACTAGTGTTGCAAGGTGTGTGGGCTAGTGTTGCAAGGTGTGAGAGAGTGTTGCAAGGTGTGCGGGCTAGTTTTGCAAGTGTGTGGGATAGTGATGCAAGGTGTGTGGGATAGTGATGCAAGGTGTGTGGGCTAGTGTTGCAAGGTGTGTGGGCTAGTGTTGCAAGGTGTGAGAGTGTTGCAAGGTGTGTGGGCTAGTGTTGCAAGGTGTGTGGGCTAGTGTTGCAAGGTGTGTGGGATAGTGTTGCAAGGTGTGTGGGATAGTGTTGCAAGGTGTGTGGGATAGTGTTGCAAGGTGTGTAGGATAGTGTTGCAAGGTGTGTGGGCTAGTGTTGCAAGGTGTGTGGGCTAGTGTTGCAAGGTGTGTGAGATAGTGATGCAAGGTGTGTGGGATAGTGTTGCAAGGTGTGTGGGATAGTGATGCAAGGTGTGTGGGATAGTGTTGCAAGGTGTGTGGGATAGTGTTGCAAGGTGTGTGGGATAGTGTTGCAAGGTGTGTGGGATAGTGTTGCAAGGTGTGTCGGATAGTGTTGCAAGGTGTGTGGGCTAGTGTTGCAAGGTATGTGGGATAGTGTTGCAAGGTGTGTGGGCTAGTGTTGCAAGGTGTGTGGGATAGTGTTGCAAGGTGTATGAGTACCTACCAGCTTCAACGAGTACTTTGAGAGCCCCCACATGGGCTATGCCCCTGGCACCTCCCCCACCCAAGACTAGGCCAATGGAGTTGCCTGTCAACCTGCGAGCTAGTCGGGCACAGTCGGAATACCTGGAGGAACACAGAAAACACACACGCATACAACACAGTGGATATATCATCAAAAATCACTCCAACACACACACACACACACACACACACACACACACACACACACACACACACACACACACACACACACACACACACACACACACACACACACACACGCACACACACACACACACACAACCATGTTATTAATAATCCAACAAGAAAGGTTTAGATAAAGCACACCATCAACTGACTTACTATGCTCTCGGAAGAAAAGAAAGTGTTTGGACATCGCACCTGCCCACACGTACAGACATACAGAAACAGACACACACACCGCATTATAAGATGTGCCATGTTACCATTACTCATTTGGTGTGTGTGTGTGTGTGTGTGTGTGTGTGTGTGTGTGTGTGTGTGTGTGTGTGTGTGTGTGTGTGTGTGTGTGTGTGTGTGTGTGTGTGTGTGTGTGTGTGTGTGTGTGTGTGTGTGTGTGTGTGTGTGTGTGTATCACCTTACTCACATGAAAGTAAGAAGATATCCAGCCCAGGGCATTCAGCCATTTGACAGTGCCCACAGGGTGGAGCACGTCCTCTCTGTGCAGCAACACCAACTCCTTCTGCACACGCATCGAGATGGACTCCACTTGCTTGACTATGTGAGTCATCGATTCCGATGGAGTTTTCTCAGCCAATCCAACAAGCAGGATACAATCAGCCTAACAGCAGGCAACAAAGTCACAGTTCCATGCAACATCTAGTATTCCCATTTTTTGTTTGTTTGTTTGTTTGTTTGTTTGTTTGTTTGTTTGTTTGTTTGTTTGTTTGTTTGTTTGTTTGTTTGTTTGTTTGTTTGTTCGTTTTTTTGTTCGTCTGTTTGTTGATTAGAACAAGAACAATCAGTTCTAGTGACCCTTGTGCCACCACAGGTGTAGAGCTACCCCATGAAGATTCCCAGAACACAAGACAATAGATGAATCAGTTATTGTGTTGTGGTTGCTTGAGATAATGAGTGTTGTGTGCATGAAACAATTATGATATGGATTACTTAAGGATTGGTTACTGTAAGGGTGGTGGTGGTGGTGGTGTTACAGACAATACTTGCAGATTAGCAAAGTAGTTTCAGAACTCTCTGTAATCTTACTATAATTCAAAATTTGTTTGTTTGATGGGGGTCACCCTGGTGACGTTATAGCACAGTTTAATGAATATTAGTTTGTTCGCTAACTCCTCCCAAACGATTGGGCCTAAAGGGCTCAAATTTTCAGGTTTTGATGGGTTATCCTGGGGTGGGTATAAAGAAGTTTGGTGAAGATCGGAGTAAAACCCTGCCGGGATTTTTTCTCTTTCAAAATTTTGTGGTTGCGGACACACATCTATGCCTGAGTAAACCACCCCGCTAATTTTTTTTTTTTAAAACACAACTATGTGAACACATAGGTCAGCAAAATTGTGTCAAAACTACTTCCAACTATTTTCCTTAACTTCTTTTGGAGCCCTGTAGGCCCAAGCATCTGGAATGAGATAGCAAACAACAGATCTATAATTGTATTAAGAGATCTTTGTAGTGTCTGTCCATAAGACAGGTGCTATGCTAAAATATCCTTCAGGAGGAGGGGGGGAGGGGTCTGTTGCCTCCATCTGTAGGATGTGTACTTTTCTGTGTTTATAGAACTGCAAGCAATTTTTGGCTGAGTTGATTGCATTTAAAGTTGGAGACAGTCAGTCATTCAGTTGCCTGCCCTCTCCATCCTCTGGGGCCGTGATTCCTCCACATTCCTAACAACCACACACCACAGCATCCATGACGCACAGAGAACACACACACAACCTGCACACACAACCTGCACACACAACCTGCTGAGGGAGAAGGAGAGGGAATATAAGGAATACAGAAGGAAAAGGCCATGATTCCATCCCCTCAAGACAAGTATGTCACTTGCACTTAATATTATCCTGCACGGAATCTTATGTGGTGCATTTTGGGACTACATATCTGTATATATTGATAGGTGCTATCATGAATGCTACGGATGTCTGAAGACACGCCCATTTTCTCTATTTTGCCTCATACTCGGTCCAGTCTCCAAATATCAGACCTGTGTCTTTTAGAAAGCCTATAAATAGAGACAAATAAACTATTACAACTACCAGACTTTCTGAACAATTTCAGGAAAATCTGTTGGCCCCTCCTGGAATACCTCAATACTAGAACATTGCAACACAAAATACACTACTAACTCGGTAATACATCACCAACAGTGCAAAATACATAATATCACTAACACAACATAACACCTCCAGCACAACCTGACGTCACAAACACAGTCTACACTACTAACACAATAAACAAAACTAACACAGTCTACACAGCTAACACCACTAACACAGAACCAGACAACACACAGCACACTGGGGTAAGGTCAGAGAGAGAGAGAGAGAAAGAGAGAGAGAGAAGGGAGCTAGTTGGGGAGACTGACTGACTGGCTACCTGTCTGATGCAGCGAGCAGTCCAGGGGGACACATCTGCATCTGCCTCATAGAGAACTCCTCCTGATGACCCAGCCAGGTCCGCAGACGGTACTCATGAATGCTACACACACACACACACACACACACACACACACACACACACACACACACACACACACACACACACACACACACACACACACACACACACACACACACACACACACACACACACACACACACACACACACACACACACACACACACACACACACACACACACACACACACACACACACACACACACACACACACACACACACACACACACACACACACACACACACACCATGAGAATGTAAATGATGAAAGCAATCACAGTAACATGAGAATGACCACCGCAGCATTAAGCATCATGGTGGGCTCCCGGGATGATACTAGAGAGTTAGGCATGACAATGAGCAGAGTGCAGGCTGTTCCTCCCATTGGAGTCTAATGGAACTTTTACCAGACACACAGCTGACTGTATCTTACATACATGCATTCACATTTGTACTGGCAGGCAACAAACCTTTCCAAGGCTGAGCTGCCAAGCTCCTCTTCAATTAGTTCATTAGTCAATCTCACAGACGGTGCTAGAGAGACATAAGCCAACTGCATTAGTTTCTTGCAACATAACACACAATGTTGACACCACCACTGGTGCAACATAACACACAATGTTGACACCACCACCACTGGTGCAACATAACACACAATGTTGACACCACCATCACTGGTGCAACATAACACACAATGTTGACACCACCATCACTGGTGCAACATAACACACAATGTTGACACCACCACCACTGGTGCAACATAACACACAATGTTGGCACCACCACTGGTGCAACATAACACACAATGTTGACACCACCACTATCACTGCTGCAACATACAGAGGACATCTACATACCAATAACATTGATGGCTGCACAGAGATATTTGGTGAAGTTGGTCAGAGGGACGTCCCTGGTAATAGGGACTACAGCAACTGTGGACAAGTTGGATGCCATGTGCTTCTTGGCCTCCGGCATTCCTGCACACACACAGGGAGAAAGAAAGCAAAGCTGACAACCAATGGTCTATTGCATGCCGACTGTAAGAATACGACCTTCGGTATTGATGCCTGTCAGCAGTGGACTGGAGAGAGGAGTGTTGATGCGGTTATAGCTGCCCAGGATGCGCTCACCAAGCACTTGGATCAGCCGAGACACCACCTGGGGGTGCTTCAGCTTGATAGTGTTGAGTAGGCCACAGGGCAAACAGGCCACCTCTGTGTCCCTAATGGCATGCACTGTCGTGGCACAGGCAGAGTTTGTCATCACCTCTACCTGCATCACCACACACACACACACACACACACACACACACACACACACACACACACACACACACACACACACACACACACACACACACACACACACACACACACACACACACACACACACACACACACACACACACACACACACACACACACACACACACACACACACACACACACACACACACACACACACACACACACTGTGAGTATGTGTTTTAGAGTGCGTGCGTGCGTGTGTGTGCGTGCGTGCGTGCGTGCGTGCGTGCGTGCGTGCGTGCGTGCGTGCGTGCGTGCGTGCGTGCGTGCGTGCGTGCGTGCGTGCGTGCGTGCGTGCGTGCGTGCGTGCGTGCGTGCGTGCGTGCGTGCGTGCGTGCGTGCGTGCGTGCGTGCGTGCGTGCGTGCGTGCGTGCGTGCGTGCGTGCGTGCGTGCGTGCGTGCGTGCGTGGTGAAGCTGACCAGGCCGATGGTCTCCCCTCTTCCATATTCATCCACCAACTCCTTCTTGCCCTCAGAGTTGCGTACCACAGACCTTACACGGCCATTGAGTATGACGAAGGCAGAGCTGGCCTCATCCCCCTGCCGGTAGAGAGCCCTCCCTGCCTCCAGCTCCATCCAATCCAGGGCAAAGTCCATCTGTCTGACCAATGGGGACAGGCGCTGGGCAAGGTCAGCTGCCAGCCCACAGACGGCCTGGGGGCTCTCAGACATGATGCTGCACACACACACAGAGAGATGTCACAACAACCAATGTGGAGCCGTCTGTAGTGGCCCGTGCACGAGATGCACAACCCACGCACTGGTAGAGGCTGGTCTTGGTGATGGCTAGGAGGTAGGAGTCCTGACCAGCCATCAGAGTGAAGAAAGAAGGCTCACCAGTGAGGGCCGACAACACACCACAGAACTCCCCTGGGTGCGCCACGTAGAGCAGATCCTGACAACAACAACACCAACAACAACAACACCAACAACAACAACACCAACAACACCAACAACAACAACAAGGAGGAGGACATCTACAGGTGTAAACACACAGTTAGCTGTTTATGTACTTGAGGAGAAGTTGAGGTGTCGATGTTACCAGTTGAACGAAACACCTTCAGTCTTCCAGTGGCAATGAAGTACACACAGCTGTCCAGATCACCTTCAACCCCCAGCAGTGACTCTGCAGGAACCTCCATGAGTTGAACACGACCCTTCAACAGCGACTCATCCTGTGCAGCAAAGAACAGACAGAGAGAGGCAAACATATGTCTGCCTGAGTCAACTAACTTGGACAGAGAACGAGGGAGGGAGGGAGGGAGGGAGGGAGGGAGACACCTTCAGTTGAAAGATCTTCACCAGGTCCTGCATGGCCGCCTTCAACACGTCGCTGCCACAGAAGTGAGAGAAGGAAGACACAGTAGTGGACGCAGATGGGGAGATACAGCACGGCTCTACATGCAGCAGCCCATCACTGGAGAACTCAAGGCGGTCCACACGCGCCTTGCAAGATACAATCACATGACACCATGTGACAATTAACAAGCACATCAACATGCCACATACTGCCAGCAACAGCATAGCTGCCCAGGATATACAGCAAGGATAGGTAAGGGTCGTTATTACACTACATCTACTACACCTACTGCACCAAACTCCTCTGGGACTGCTAGCTAACTGTTCCCCATTCGCTCACTAAGTGATATGTCAAGGTGAATCCTGTGACCACTCAGCAACAAAAACTAACGCCTGAACACACAAACAATGTGTCACTGCCCCAACATGCGCAGAAACGTGCATGCATACTTGGTCAATGACATTATCAAACTCAGGCGACTGGACCGGAAGTAGTCTATGAGTGAAGTGCTCGTTTTGTGACGTATCAATAGCCACTATCTTGGTCTTGGCGGTGGCACTGGAGGAAGAGTCGTCATCTGACTCCACACTCTTCATACGCGAGCGACTCGACACATCAGCTCTACTACTGTGCTGGTGAGGCTCAGGAGAGAAACTCTGCTCCATGGAGGGAGACCTCACTGCACACACACACACATGCATGCACATGTGCACACACACACAGACACGCACATGCACGCACATGCACACACACACACCGAGATCAAATGTGAAGAGGCTGCCAGTTGAAGAGTGTAGTAGGTTACCTCGGTGAATGGTGTGCCTCAGGCTGTTGACATGGTACTCTCCAAACACAAGCATTGGTTTCTACAAATAGCAAAGTAATAAAACTCCACCAAACAATAGCAACTAGACAGCACTGGAATATTCACAGATGGTGCATGGTGCGTGCACACACAAACTCACACTCACATGCACACACGCGCGCACATACAAACACGCACACATACAAACACACACACATACAAACACGCACACATACAAACACGCACACATACAAACACGCACACATACAAACACGCACACATAAAAACACGCACACATACAAACACGCACACATACAAACACACACATACAAACATGCACACATACAAACACGCACACATACAAACACGCACACATACAAACACGCACACATACAAACACGCACACATACAAACACGCATACATATAAACACACACATACATACAAACATGCACACACACAAGCACATACACATACAAACACGCACACACCTGGTTGAGGAGTTCCCGTGCCAAACCCAGCACCTGGTTGAGAGCCAGGAACGTCACCCTCTGCAGACGCAACATCACTATCTGGACAGAGAGAGGGGGAGAGCGCATTACTACGAGATGTCATGTGACAGTCACACAACCTGTACTCACTTGAACCATCCGCAAGAGCGAATCTGGGTTATCATCAAAGAAGTGTTGAAATGCTCGGCCATTGACCCTGTCATGATGTGAGTGCATTAGCATTGACCCTGCCATGATGTGAGTGCATTAGCATTGACCCTGCCATGATGTGAGTGCATCAGCAATGACCTTGCCATGATGTGAGTGCATTAGCATTGACCCTGCCATGATGTGAGTGCATCAGCATTGACCCTGTCATGATGTGAGTGCATTAGCATTGACCCTGCCATGATGTGAGTGCATTAGTGTAAAGTGAGGCTTACTGCAAGACGTAGGTATCTCTGATGGCCCTGGCTGCCACCTTCTTGAAGGGTTTGGTGTGGCCAGTCACCACGTCCAATATGCTCAGCATGCTATGCACACTGTCGCCAGGCCCCGCCTCCTTCAGGGGCAACTCTGTACCATCCTAATACACATGTGAGCAACATAAGGCGCTCACTAGTGCACATGTTCACACACACACGCAACACACAACCAACACACATAACAACAACAACAAACACACTGCTTGTTCTTGTCAACTACAAACACGTGCTAAATGTCCACACATCTCACTTGGCAGGCACTTCACTGGGAAACTGATCATCAGGATAAAACTAACATAATGCCTTCAGTTTGAATGTAGTATAGAGTCAGTGGGCAAGGCTTCCTATGAAGCACTTGGACATGTCATAGATACCACCAGATATGATGATTTGGAATGGAAATGGAATCATGTCTTAATTGCACTTGTAATTCTCTGTGTTGAGTTTATTACAGAACATGAATCAGTTTGATGGAGACAGACTTAGCATTATAAGGAGGCTAGGGCTAAGGTTATGGTTAAGACTAGGGCTAGGGCTAGGGCTAGGGCTAGCACTGGGCTAAAACTATGGCAATGGTTAGGGCTAGGACTAGGGCTATTGCTATAGTTAATACTAGGGCTAGGGTTATGGCTATGGTTGACTAGGGCTGGGGCTCTAGTTAAAACTAGGGCTATGGTTAAGACTAAGGCTAGGGCCAGGACTAGGGCTATGATTAAGACTAGGGTTATAGCTAAGACTAGGGCTATGGTTAAGACTAGGGATATGGCTAAGATTAGGGCTATGGCTGAGCAAGACTAGGGCTAGGGCTAGGGCGGCTAAGACTAGGGCTAGGGCTAGGGCGGCTAAGACTAGGGCTATGGCTAAGATTAGGGCTATGGCTGAGCAAGACTAGGGCTATGGCTAAGACTAGGGCTATGGCTAAGACTAGGGCTATGGCTAAGACTAGGGCTATGGCTAAGACTAGGGCTATGGCTAAGACTAGGGCTATGGCTAAGACTAGGGCTATGGCTAAGATTAGGGCTATGGCTAAGATTAGGGCTATGGCTAAGACTAGGGCTATGGCTAAGATTAGGGCTATGGCTGAGCAAGACTAGGGCTATGGCTAAGTCTAGGGCTACGGCTAAAACTAGGGCTAGGGCTAAGACTAGGGCTATGGCTAAGACTAGGGCTATGGCTAAGACTAGGGCTATGGCTAAGACTAGGGATATGGCTAAGATTAGGGCTATGACTGAGCAAGACCAGGGCTATGGCTAAGACTAGGGCTATGGTTAAGACAAGGGCTATGGCTAAGATTAGGGCTACGGCTGAGCAAGACTAGGGCTATGGCTAAGACTAGGGCTACGGCTAAGACTAGGGCTAAGACTAGGGCTATGGCTAAGACCAGGGCTAGGGCTAGGGCTAAGACTAGGGCTGGGGCTAGGACTGGACTAGGGCCAGGGTAACGACTACGTTATTGATGTGCACGTGCAACTACTGACTGGTTCAATGATGAATACTTTGAGGCAGCCATTCTTGACCACATATATGCTGTCATCTATGAGTCCAGGTCCAAACAGAAGCTCCCCACAAGGAACAAACTTGGTCTCCACATGCTTGCACAGCTCCATAAACAACGGTTTCTCAAAGTGTCCAAACGCTCTGCAAGTTGAAAGGAAATGGAAGAGCTGCAACCAGTCAACATGACTTGAGGTTTACCTCACACTCCTGAGCAGATACAAGACTTCAGACGGAATATTTGTGTCTCCCTACAATACGCAAACAATACAAATGAATTACAGACCATGCAAATCCTGCCCTCCACTACCCCCTCCACCACCCCCCCTCTCATACCCCCTCCACCACCCCCCCCTCTCATACCCCCTCCACCCCCCCCCTCTCACACCCCTCCCCTCCCCTCCCTTTCCCTTCCCCCCCCCCTCGCCTTAGGCATTTTGACTGGGAGGTGGAAAATAGTAGAAAAATAGTTAAAATCGCAGTGAACACAGCTCACTAACCTCAAGGTAGTCAGCCTCCAAGAATGCTTCCGGCGGTTCTCTGTACAACTGTCTCTCTGGAATTTCTGGGCCTTGCAGCAACCTACAGACAGATTCATACAGAGAGAGGACAGACGGACAGACAGATAAAGACAGAGAGAGAGAGAGAGAGGAGAAATGGACAGACAGATACAGACAGAGAGATAGAGACAGACGGAGAGAGAGGATACACAGAGAGGGCAGATGGACACAGAGAGAGAAACAGACAGAGAGATAGAGAGAGGGCAGACAGACAGAGAGAGAGGATAGACAGAGACAGATACAAAGAGAGGGCAAACAGACACAGAGAGAGGATACAGAGAGAGAGAGAGACGGACACAGAGAGAGAGCAGATAGAGAGACAGAGAGATAAAGATGGACAGAGAGAGAGGACAGACAGAGAGACAGAAACGGACAGAGAAAGAGGATGGACAGAAAGATAGAGATGGACAGAGAGATAAAGATGGTCATAGAGAGGGGGCAGATGGACAGAGAGGGAGAGAGACAGACAGACAGACAGAGAGATAGAGACAGACAGAGAGTAGGACAAACAGACGGAGCAGGGCAGGGCAGGTTGAGGGATGCCATCAATATGCATACAACACACTTCAGAACACTTTGTACGGACACATCAATCAGACCCAAAAAAAAAAAGATATTTCTACACACACACACACACTGGCTGTGTAAGAGCTGTTGCAATTAGGCTCAGGTGTGTTCCCACCTGATGGTCATCTCTAGGGGGCGTGGCAGTCTGTGTGTCTTACCTCTTGGCCATGTTGTACACTCGTTCTCTGGGACGCTTCCTCAGATGGCCCAGCTCCACTCCAGCCTGCAGCAATGCACCATCAGCTAATCTCACATCACAACAGGCATCTCCACATGCATGCAAACTTAGTGCATTCACGCACGCACGCACACACGCACGCACGCACGCACGCACGCACGCACGCACGCACGCACGCCAGTTCAACCCCCCACCCAATAGTAAGTGTCTACGCTACTCTAGTAATCTATGCACACACAGTAGGAAGTCAATTATCCAAACCTGTTGGGACCAGAGCACTTCAGACAACTGAAATGTCTGTATAACTGAAGTTGCCCACATGTTGATCAAATTAACCTAATTATATATATATATCTGATTTGGCGAAGGTTAAAAAAAGAGGTTATCATCAATTAAAATGTATTAGAAAAGTATCCATCCTACCCATGGAGACAACAAAAATATTGAACTAAAGTCTGTTTGCACTGAGTTGAGCCCCAGGGAAACATTAATAACTTGGCCAATACTCAACGGATTTCCAGATTTCAAGGACCAACAGACTCATGACGATCCAGATGTTCTTTGGGCACTATTCCTGAAGAAGTTAACCATCCCTTGGCAAAGTTAGCTGTATGTCCCATAAGCAAGTACACAACATTCCATCTAGCGTTAATTGACCATATGGAATGCAAGCGTAAAAATATCCCAGGGAAGCTAACGTCCACCGCATAACTCTTTAAGTTCTTTGAGTGGAATACATAAAAAGAAGCACAGAATTGATTCTTCCTTGTTTCAGCTGGACTCTAACTCCAGGTAAGCTTATACCTTGTAATAACTTCTCCCTAGCTCAAGGCGAAGTGGCTGAAAGTAAAGGTCTGTTCTGTTGTTCATATCATATCAACCATTTCAAGTGCAGTAATGAAGTGTCCAACTTCAAGAAGTTGGTCAAGAAGAGCAAGGAAGGCTATATCCTTGCTTTTGCAATTTGTTCCAGGGACATACTGTGCCTGTTAAAGATAGCCAAGTTTGTCACATACAAATCTCTTATCATTAAGTAATTTATGCTACTTCCATACTTATTTTCTGTATATTCATTACTTCTTTTGTGCGTTCTTTATCATTTCAATGAATGAATAAACTTGTGTAAGACAAATGAACAATATAATTAAAAAAATATTCAGAGGGAAAAAAAATTTTTTTTCCTTCTTTTCTGACTTTTGTTGAATACATGGGAAATGAAATCAATAGCAAAAACCAATTGTGAGAAACATAAATTAGTGGACAAATGATGATGAGGTGTAAGTAGCTAAATGTAAGATACATAAATTAATGGATAAATGACGATGATGTGTAAATAGCTAAATATAAGATACATAAATTAACAATAAATAATGACAAGGTGAAAGCTTGAAGTGGACTGTTGCCAGGGATGAGATAGTAGAATTAAGGTAAAATTGGTTGAATAAGTGTTTTTTAAGGTGGAAAGGGATGAAGATATTCTAATGTGGAGTAGAAGAGAGTTCCACAGTTCTGTGGCAGGGGGAATGAAGAGAAGGGAATTTTCATGTTGAAGTAAGGAAGTAAAGAAAAGGTCTAAAAGTAGTTTTGGCACAGTTTTGCTGATGTGTTCACACAATTGTAGTAAGTGGGGTGATTTAGTCAGGCATAGAGTTGTACCACAACCAAGAAATTTTTGGGGAAAAATAGCCCCACAGGCTGGGCTTTACTCTGATCTTCACCAAACTTCCTTGTAACCACCCCAGGGGGACCCTCACTAAACTCTGTATATTTGAGCCTTTTAGGCCCAATCATATGGGAGGAGTTAGCAAACAAAGCAATCTTCACCAAACTTCGTTGTAACGCCCCCAGGGTGACCCCCATCAAACACTAAATATTTGAGTCCTTTTGGCCCAACAATCTGGGAGTAGTTACAGGACAAACAAACAATTGAGAATTATAGTAAGATTATGAAAGGACAAAAGCTTATCTTCGCTTCATTCCTAACAATATTGTGGGCTGTTGATTTTCTGAACCATATTGGGTAACTGTCTACACTTACTAGAGTTCTTCCATTACTCACTAAATAGTAATGTTGAGTTCCTGCAAATCATTGGAGAAAAACAGCTGCTGTATTCCTGGGTTGATTACTTGGTTATGTTGTTGCCAATTTAATAATTGTTGGATATTCTTTTTCGTTCCTACCTGCTTAAATTGTTGTGGGTGTGGTTTCAAGTGATGTTCAGTTAACTGATACATTGGGATGACTGAATGGTGGATAACTGACTTCTTAATGTTCTCCCAGGCAAGGTCACCCTATGCATTGGTGGCAATAAAATAAACCTCACTAGTTGCAGAAGCAAAGTATAAATGTGTGATCATGTACTTCACAGCTAAGCACAGTACATGCATATGTAATGAGTCAATATAATACTAATTACAACGCCCCAAGGCATGAAATAGGCCACATCAAATTATGCTAGATAGAGTGTGTGGCAGTGAAATAATAGAGACACTCTTGGGCTAGAATGTGATGCCAGGAAGTACACACTGCCACTAACAAATCATCAAGCAAACATCGACATGAAGAGGTGGTGACCTAGCACTTTGAAAATATGTCGGCATTGACACTTTCCAGAAATACATACCTTTTTAATCATTCTCCGTCCATAATAACGAACAATATCTCTCTTCCTCATCCTGCCTGAAGGGATTTGGCGGACATTCTCTTCAGAAGGCCGCTGAGTGAGCACTTCTGAAGTGTGTGTGCATGTGTTGGTGGATTAGAGTACCATCAACACTGATAATGATATTAGGTGGGTGGGCAGTGAGAGTGAGGAGTTTCACTAGGTGGGTGGGCTAGTATTAGTGTGAGGTGTTGTTACTTGGTGGGTGGGTTAGTGTTAGCTAGTGTAAGTTGTTATTAGGTGGGTGGGTGGGTGGGTTAGTTAGTGTAAGTTGTACCTAAGTGGGTTAGTGTTAGTTAGTGTAAGTTGTAGTTAGGTGGGTTAGTGTCAGCTTGTGTGAGAAGTTGTTACTAGGTGAGTGTTACTAGGTGGGTGGGCTAGTGTCAGCTAGTGTAAGTTGTTACTAGGTGGGTGAGTTAGTGTTAGCTTGTGTGAGGAGTTATTACTAGGTGGGTGGGCTAGTGTTAGCTAGTATGAGATATTATTAGGTGGGTTGGTATTCGCCTGTGTGTCAGAGTGGTTACAAAGTTCATCAAACGGAACTGTTCAACAATGCTTACCATTAACTTTATCTTTGGCTGGCCGCCTGCAAAACCAGACCACCGAGGATACGACCAGGACTACCACAGCAGTCACTGCCAAGGTGATTAAAGTGACCTCTTCAACCATTTATATTCCTTAACACAACAAGGCCCCCCAACGGTCAAGAGCAACAAGAAAAAAAAAAAAAAAAAAAAAAACCGAACAGCGAACATCTATGCCACACCCATTTACTCTGCAACGGTCATTGTTTGACCGCAAGGAAAAGTCACATATTTGTGCCACGGAAAGGTCACATATTTGTGCCACACAAAGGTGAGTTCGTGACACCGTCTGTCAAAAAAAAAAAAAAAAAAAAAAAAAAAAAAAAAAAAAAAAAAAAAAAAAATTAGAAGCCAGTGTCAGCAAAGAATTAATTTAACATGGAATGAAGCTTGAAATGGAAAAAAGAGGAAAAAGTTTAATTACCATATTTTCTGTATTTAAAGCCACATAAAGCACTTAATTACCAGGAAAATATATTATATTTGTAACATGGCACTGAGAAGAGAAGAAACACATTTATTATATTAAAGAATGCAATTATATAGACCAAACACAAGTTTAGACAAACATACAGTGATACAAGTTCTGTGATACGATGATACAACTAAATACATTACAAGCTAGAGTTACAGAGGAATTCCAGGATTGGATGAATCATGCCTGGAAAATGAATTTTGAACAGTTTAAAGTTGGGAGTCATAATTACAGACAAATATAATTCTAGCAGTAGATTGGCACTTATAAATCCAGTGGCACTTTAAAACAGAAACAAGTATCAAGTTATAACTAAAAGCTGGAAATAAATCATTGTGAGTTATTAATGTTTAATAAATTGAACAGAAATAAAAAGGCGAGGAAAAAAAGAGAACAAAACAAAAACAGCAAGCATTGTAAACAGTTTCTGAAAGTGCTTCAGTCATTACAGTACTGCTATTATAAACTCCAGTTATAGTTTTGGTATGTTGTGATATATATATATATATATATATATATATATATATATATATATATATATATATATGTGTATAGCTACATAGGTTGGTGTGTGCATGGACGTTTTCAGCTGCATTTCTGCAAAAAAAGATGCGGTGGGTCCAGGAACACTTGCGATGAAAATAATGTATCAAATCAATCAATTTGGGGTGCATCCATGGTAGTCGGCATAAATTTAAAGAGAGGGAGGGAGGGAAAAGGGGAAAAGAGAGGGAGAAGGCAAAGAGAGAGGAAAAAGGGAAAGAGAGAGGGAAAAGGGAAAGAGAGAGGGAAAATGAGAGACAGATCCCAATAACTCTGGCACTGCCATTCATCAATCCCAACAGGTTACCATACCAACACATTATCATTATACCCAGTGGATTTCCTTGTGTGTTAGTCCCTCTGTCATCCATTCAGTCTGCCACAGTTTTGGACCGCTTTGAATGATTTTTTGTGGACATATGTGACTAAACCCTACAGGAAAACATATTCCAAAGTGGCACCCCTGGTGGGGAAACAGGAATCCAAATGCTCCATACAATCCCTTAGTGGTACAATCCCTGGATTAGTTGTTCTGTTGTTTTTTTTCCCCCTTTTCTTTTTACTTTTTTATTACTCTATTTTATTATTATTATTTTATTTTATTTTTTGCCGCTCTTTTCATCTCTGAAACATTCATTGCGGTATGCAGCTTTCTTACCTCAAACAAACTGTTGATAATTTTACAAAGCTGTACATCTACTTAGCTTATTTTAGTTATACAGTAATTTATAACACTATTGGACTGATTCATTATTGGCAGGATACATGGAAGTAGTCCAACATAGAGACCAGTAGACAGCCTATTGGCTAGTTCTATCCCTCCCTCAAGTGGCCAGGCACCCAGTCAGGACCATCACTACACACATGCATAGTTGGTTAGTCCAGCTGGAGCCCACCCACTCACAGCAGGTGCTGTCCTACTGAAATTACCTGGACCATAGGAGACATATTTAAAGTTATAGTTAGACAATAGAGAGATTTTTTAAAAATACAATACCATTTAATATTACATAAATTTTTTAAATTGATTTGTAAATTAAATTACTTATAATCTCTATCATATTTAATCTTACTTAATTATGGTAACTTATTTTCTCTACTTTATTAAAGTCTAGCGAAAAACCCACCTACGTCAACCTTTGGTGGTCTGTAGTCACAATAGTCACAATAGTGTCTGCTTGAAGACATATTTTGTAGACTTTAAAACAAAAGTAAACATATTATTCGATCAGTGTTTTTAGAAGAACCCTTTGTGACATTTTTAGCCTCACACACAAAATAGGGAAAGTGTGGCCATATGGGACCCACCTCATATTATTCACATAGTCAAGTTGTGTCCGCATGCCAATGTTTTAGGCTGTTTTCTGGCAAAAGTACAATTTTTGGCATTAAAAAATATATATATACAAAAAGGGGTGTGGCCTTATAGATATACTTATGACAGTCCCCTAGTGACACTAATTTTAAATATATATGACTTTGTGGGTCTAGCTCCATTTTGTTCTGGCAAAGTACCATCTTTTAATATAGAAGGGGGTGTGGCCATATAGACATGCTCATGACGTTCCCCTGATTCAAAATATATATATGGGTTTGTGGATATAACTTCAACCGTTCAAGTGTGAATCTCGCAAAATACAGACTATTCACACTTGACAACAGATTTATTAAATTCCATTTCACATAATATATTTGAGGATAATTTTGAAGGCTACATGAGATTATCTCTGTCAATTAAATTTTACAATAATCACTGGGATTATTTAAATTTCCCTATTCCCCCACTTTTTACTTTATTCCATAAATTCAACTGGTAGGTTTCTCTACTTAACCCCCCCCCCCCCCCCCCCTTATTAATTTTGCTGCACCACCATGGCCCATTTGTAAAGATTCAATAAATAAATAAATAATTCCATACAGCAATTTGATCTTTCTGCAACTTGGAAGACTTCTGTTCAGTAATCTTTTTTAACGATATATTGCAAGTGTGTTTATAGGAGTGCGTAACTACTGGCTGACACATTGTGACACCATCTTGTGGTTGTTACCAGGCATTACACCATTCTGTGTTTGTGTGGAAAATACATCTTTAATTACAAAAAAGGATCTTATTTTGAGTGTCCAGGAAATCTGTTATGATAATATGTGTTAACAGTATTGTATTAGAAATACAATCAGAAAAAATTTCTCAATATTCATCATGAACAACTGAACTGCACAATCTCATCATCTCCATGTGTGGTTCACACCCAGACTCAATCAATATCCTGTAGTGGGCGTGACTGAGCAGGAGCAACACTAGTGTTTATGTCGACACACTTGGAGTTGCCTGCAACACAACACCTTCATCTCTGGGAGTTGCCTGCAACACGACACCTTCATCCATGGGAGTTGCTTGCAACGCGACAGGTTCATCCCTGGGAGTCGCCTGCAACACGACAGCTTCGTCCCACGGTCCATATATGTTACTGTAATGATCATAACACACATGCAGCTAAAATAAAGTAACTACATCAACAACATACAAACATCAACACATGAACTGATGACAGGAGATAGCCACACCCACCCAATGCTTAGCCAACCAGAAGTCAGTTATCCTTGGACATAATTGATGCTGAAACATCGCCGACAGCATATGAAACATAACAATATTCACTTCATAATGGATGAGCTCTGAATTGGATGATCACTGAGGGAGGGCTACTTCTTGAGGCAAGATCAACATGGCCCAAGGAAGTTAGAGAGGGCAAGGGTCACATTTGATGTTAATGTACAGTGGCAGGACATTTAGCTACCTCAATGGAAAGGTTTCCTTGACAACCATAGTCATGTCCATGGGGTAAGCACCAATTTTGAAAGTGTTTGTGTACTGGGCCTTGGGGCCTAATAATATATGTTGTCATAGCAACCATTCTCCACAAGATGACCAAACAGAAAAATGGGCTTAAGATAGAAAAAAAAATTAACTTCTTCAGATCTTGCAGAGAGTAGAGCCACAGTGGGAAGAAAACCACCATTGCCGAGATCACAGCTATATAGAGACAGGTTGCCATGTAGGAGACATCCATTAGCAACCGTATGGTGCCCAGAACCAAGGGAACAGTGAGGCAGAGAGAGTGCTGCAATGACAGAGAGAGAGAGAGAGCGAGCAGCAAAAGCATACAGTGTGCACTGTCAACAATGACACGCCACAGAACAACCTCCCATACAACCTTGTTGAAGACTGTGGGGAGAGCAAATAGATGGACAGACAAGGAGACAAGGGCAAACCCTTGAGCTGATGTCTTCATAGTTGAAGCCAGACACACGGCCGCAAATATAGCCGCATTCAGGGAAATGGCATTGTATAAACTACAATAGTTATAAAAGAAAATTACTCAATTACATAGTAAACCTATCCCACACCTCCCTCTCTCACCCACACCTCCCTCTCTCACTCACAGCTCCCTCTCTCACCCACACATCCCTCTCTCACCCACACCTCCCTCTCTCATCCACACCTCCCTCTCTCACCCATACCTCCCTCTCTCACCCACACCTCCCTCTCTCACCCACACCTCCCTCTTTCACTCACAGCTCCCTCTCTCACCCACACCTCCCTCTCTCACCCACACCTCCCTCTCTCTCACCCACACCTCCCTCTCTCATCCACACCTCCCTCTCTCACCCACACCTCCCTCTCTCACCCACACCTCCCTCTCTCACCCACACCTCCCTCTCTCACCCACACCTCCCTCTCTCACCCACACCTCCCTCTCTCACTCACAGCTCTTGCTGTTGTTTGTAGCCGTAGAAAACCAAGTGAACAAAGAGCATTGCCATCTGTTGCGTGAAGAAGAATAAAAACAAACAAAAATGAAATTCTCTGTGACAATTGTTCATTAACACAGGAGCCAGGCAGTCAGCAGTCTGGTGTTGGGTAAAGGATCAACATTTCTAAACTCACAGACATGGCCCACAATGTGTCAGGACTGATGGATGAGGTCAAAGTACACAATACTGGAGCAACCACTTTCAGGAAGATGTGAAGAAAGATGTAGAGCTGCAGGAGATGGCCTACCAGAGGAGCATGTGCAATACAACACACAAGCATAAAATAATAGGACATAAGATCTCATTAATGGAGGGAAGTTGTGCTATGCTGTGCTGTGTGTGTGTGTGTGTTTGTGTGTGTGTGTGTGTGCGTGCGCGCGCGCGCGTGTGTGTGTGTGTGTGTGTGTGTGTGCACGCGTGTGTGTGTGTATGTGGCAGAGTGGCTGAGTAGTTATGCCCTTGGACTAAACCAAGCACTGACAGGACAATTTTATGGTCCTTGAACATCTTCTTCCCACACCAGTCCACCCAGCTGTGATGGGGACCTGGAATTTTATGAGGTGCAAATTCACTGGCCATGGCTTGTCAATCAGCTAAGGGTCCAGGTGGGACTTCGGGTGCCCACACCCATAAGCTGAGAGTCTTGGTCAGTCCTCCTGTGAGTTCCTAGCCCGGCTCCAGGGGTTTACTTGCACTAGCTCATAGTGCCTGCTTAGTGCACAGGCACCCTGACTATGTCAGGTGGGCATGACCGTGTTAATGGCAGCTAGACAATTTGCATTTGTGTGTGTGGGCTGAACAACATGAGAACTATTTATATGAATGTGCACATATTTTCATGAGGGGGGAGGGGGGAAATAGACAGGGGCATAACCAGAGGGTGTGGCTTTGTGAAAGAAATGGCTAATATTAGCTATGTGGCATGTAAGGTCACGTGATGTATTGCAGAACTTCCTCCACCACATCAATAACATCCTAATTCTCTTTCTTCAGTCCATTTTTTTTCTATCCCCAGCAATATCAAACCTTACTAACAGAACACTAGCTGATGTCCTAGCAATATCAAACCAAACCAACAGAGCACTAGCTGATGCCCCAGCAATATCAAACCTTACTAACAGAGAACTAGCTGATGCCCTAGCAATATCAAACCTTACTAACAGAGAACTAGCTGATGCCCCAGCAATATCAAACCTCACTAACAGAGAACTAGCTGATGCCCCAGCAATATCAAACCTGGCTAACAGAGAACTAGCTGACGCCCCAGCATATCAAACCTTACTAACAGAGCACTAGCTGATGCCCCAGCAATATCAAACCTTACTAACAGAGAACTAGCTTACGCCCCAGCAATATCAAACCTTACTAACAGAGAACTAGCTGATGCCCCAGCAATATCAAACCTTACTAGAGGACTAGCTGACACCCCAGCAATATAAAACCTTACTAACAGAGAACTAGCTGACACCCCAGAAATATCAAACCTTACTAACAGAGCACTAGCTGATGCCCCAGCAGTATCAAACCTTACTAACAGAGAACTAGCTGATGCCCTAGCAATATCAAACCTTACCAACAGAGAACTAGCTGATGCCCCAGCAATATCAAACCTTACTAACAGAGAACTAGTTGATGCCCCAGCAATATCAAACCTGGCTAACAGAGAACTAGCTGCTGCCCCAGCAATATCAAACCTTAATAACAGAGAACTAGCTGATGTCCCAGCAATATCAAACCGTACCAACAGAGCACTAGCTGACGCCCCAGCAATATCAAACCTTACTAACAGAGCACTAGCTGACGCCCCAGCAATATCAAACCTGGATAGTTAGGTATGGCAAACTTACCGAGAAAAATCCCAAGCCCACCCCCTCCGCATGAATGGGTTGTGGTTATATTTGGTCAGAAAAACCCATATTGCATAAATTCTAATGACTCTTGGAAGATACCTCCACAAGTACACCTAGGAATAACAGACAAGTTGGGAAATTATACCTTCAGAGTACTAGTCTTGTGGCTAGGAGATACCTGTGGTACAACTACGAAACTACATTTTCACTACGACCTACGCAGCCAGCATGGTGGGTGTGGCCGCACACCAGGCAGAGATCTGAGTAAAATTTTGGAAAGGGGAAAAATATATCAAAATTTGAACATTTTTAAGTATTGGAACTGAGTGGGAAACAGAATCATAAAGTGCTGCAATACTCAAAATAGTGAACTAGAAAGAATATTTAGTACCAGCAGCAGAAGAGTGGGCATGTGCATGCACAGAGCTACCTTTAGCATATGCACGCACAGAGCTACCTTTAGCATTTGCACGCATAGAGCTACCTTTAGCATGTGCACGCACAGAGCTACCTTTAGCATGTGCATGCACAGAGCTACCTTTAGCATGTGCACGCACAGAGCTACCTTTAGCATGTGCACGCACAGAGCTACCTTTAGCATGTGCACGCACAGAGCAACCTTTAGCATGTGCATGCATAGAGCTACCTTTAGCATGTGCATGCACAGAGCAACCTTTAGCATGTGCATGCATAGAGCTACCTTTAGCATGTGCATGCATAGAGCTACCTTTAGCATGTGCACACACAGAGCTATCTTTAGCATGTGCACACACAGAGCTACCTTTAGCATGTGCATGCATAGAGCTACCTTTAGCCAAGAGCACAGCAGAGGCAACGAAGGAAGAAACACTCACTACCAACAGAGAAGTGGAGGAAATCCATTCTTCACTGAGATGGTAGTACAAACACACAAACATACACACCCTGAACACAAAAGATTTTGGTCAGATGAGAAAGCAGTTACTTTTAAATTTGTACAACTTACACAGTAAATGGATACACTATCACAACGGACAGGCAGACCAATTCCTGCGCTGAATACTTGGACCTGTTCACTAGCCAAATGTTAATTTTGTTAATAATGATAATAATGATATGCAATTGTTTACAGAATTTCACGAGGAAAAGGAAGACAGTTGTAATGAGCGCTATTAACATGAACCCACCCAAACCGGAGGGTAATATCTTTTCAACAACCTCACAATTTCTTTCCAGGTCTTTCAGGAATTTACTGGGCTCCACATAGTTATCTGGGAAGGATTGTCTCCTGTACAAAACTTTCTCCCAGGACATAACGGTCACCCCTGAGATAAAATTTGGTGCTCGGCACTACACCAACGGCATCCTAAAATGGTAAAGGGTTAAGCCGCAGACTGAGGAGGCAGCTTTCCTGAAAAATGAAATGGCTTGGTTCAGCCATAGATATATACGTATATATCTATGGTTCAGTCAACTAAAATGGACCCAAATCCGTGTTCATCATAAAACACAATTTTAAGATAAAAAAATAGAGATTAATTAAAAATTAACAACAAATAATAGAAATGAAATAACAATTTAATTAGCTAAATAAAATAATGGAGCCCAAGCCATTAATTTTATTTAATAATTGGCAGCAATGCCCTGCGTTGCAGGGCCAATTTCAACATCAAACATTATAGTCAAAGTTGGGTATACAAACCATATATCAAATCTGTCCCTCCAAGGGTTTGTTTGGCCAAAATACCATTTTTGTCCTCTTTTGGGCCTGACACGAAAACAGAAGTGGGTGTGGTCATAAATGTACTTAAAACATTCCTCAGATTATATTGATTCTAAATATATATGGGTTCATTGGTTTAACTCCCTAGGTTCAAGTGATTTTGCTGAAATACCATTTTTGGCATTAATAGCCTTATACAGAGAAAGGAAGAGGTGTGGCCAGGTGGGACACAGCCCATGTTACTCCCAGAGTGAAGCTGTATATTCATGCCAAGTTTTAGATCTCTAGCTCCAATGGTTTTTCTGGCAAAAATACCATTTTTGGCTTTTTCTCGTTACCATGATAACCATTTTGCGAAATTTTTAGCTCATGTTTTAAGTTGGGTCAAAAACTTATCATCATGCCGAGTTTAAGAGAAATCCACCTACTGGTTTGGCCGGAATGATGGTACAAACATACAGACAGACAAATTCTGTATTTTCTGTAAAACCATCTCAGGGTGGGTCTCCTCCATCCCTAAAAGTTTGGTCAAAATCTAACAGAGGGATTTTGAGAAACAAATGAACATAGTTACACTGGTCTTCTAATACATATATAGATGTTGTAGCCCAACCACAATAAAGAGATCAAATAACTACCCCCCCCCCCCCATGGTTTGATCCACTGACACTCCATGAGTTAGAGGCTGTGTGGATATTCTAAATCTCAATTCCAAAGTTGCTAGAGATGGTTTTTTTCCACCTCAAACAGAGTTATTGGCAGATGCAAAACAACAAAATGATGAACAATTAGTTATGTGGCACCATCAGTGTTAATCAAACTTAAAAATTATATATTTGCTTCTAGGTGTGCATGTTACTTAGCATCATGTAATGTCCATGAGCTGGTAGGGAGTGTAAATAACCAAGAAACACTGAATTTGCTCTGGACGGTGGCAGAAATTAAAAAATATATACATATAAAAAATTTTAAAAATACTGACCCATTGAGTATATATACACACAAACTGTGTTTTGAGTTGATCAGCCAGGTTGAGTGGGACATAGGAAGGGAGTGAATAGAGAGAAAGAAAAACAGACATGCAATAGTTGGTTGCAGGGTGAGATGTAGAGTGAGATTGACCATGCAAATGAATACAGTATTGATTGGTTTGAAACTAAACCATTATCGATATTGATATGATACGGGATTGTAATGTTCACTAGCTGCTGACTTCTCATTGGATCCAGTAAAAACATTTTACAGACATTTCTTAGAACAAAACTGTTCCACTGTAGTAGCCAAGTCCAAACGACCAATCAGAATCAAAGCCTTATGAAGTGGGTACAGGTCTCCCAGGGCAATAATCCCACACTTCTGCAACTTGGTGACAAGATGTTTGCCACATGACAATGTCAAAGCATCTGCATAGCTTAAGGATTCACATATATCAACAAAGAACAAACCTAATGTTTGAACATCATCTCTTGTCAATTGTTCTGAAAGGCAGTCCAGACACCTGTTCTGGAGGCAAGCATAATCTTCCATGTCCAAACCTTCCTGGAGCACCAATGAAGAACTGTTAAAATTTTCAACCTCTGAATACATACCTTTTATGAAATCATTTTTCCCCACTTCTTTCAGAATTTCTTCAAGGAAGGAATACTTATTGGGTGACAGCAGTTCTTTCCTTGTAGACAACAAGCAGAGTAGGGCAAAAGGACTCCTGGCCTTCTCTAGTTCCTGCCTAGGAAGGCAATCTGCAAGCAAGAACTTCATGTGGTCTAGGTCATGGCTGGTCAGATGTGCTGCTAGCGTGAAGAGTGTGCATCTAAGAGGAAACCATTTTCCTCCGTCCAACTCCATCAAGAAGTCAGCCAGCCAGCCGGTGGGTGGGTCTACCCTTTAATTAAGAAAGCAAAACAAAAAGCAACAATAACGTCGAGATTCCAGTCTCCAGTGATGACGTCATTATGGTGATGCAATAGAGGTTTTCAGATTTAGGTTCTAGGCGTGATCATTTACTGCTGCAGTAGCACCCTCAATAACTTTCAATCGATTTTTGTTTTGCTGTTAAATTGACGCTCCAAATTCTGGCATGATAGCAGGCCTGCATATATATGTAACCATTTCCTATCTTCAGTGTATTTCCAGGTGATAGACCAGATGGAAGGTGGATCTTAGCCAAATTTACTACTCACAGCATATTTTCTGTATTTAAATTCCCACCAAAAAATAATTCTAACTTGATATGGCACTTAATTACAATGAAAATATATCCAATTTGCTGACATGGCACTTACAATTACAGTAAAGGGTCTGAACCTGTGCATTGACAAATTAATTCAGATTCCACTTGGCACAATAATTACAGAACTACAATTCTAGCAGTAGATTGGTGAACATAAATCCAGCAGCACTTAAAAAAAATAAAATAAGGTACCCATCTTACCAGATAGGTGTTGGGGGGGGGGATGGGGGGAATGTCAACATGAAACATTGCAGAAGCAGCTCAAATTTCGGCCTGGTTGGTCCTTTAATTAGCTTTTGGTAACCAGAACAACATCCTGTAGGTGTGGCCATGAACAAATGACGCCCATTATTATACCCACATGTGGTTAATAATGGTCACTCAGTTACTTGGAAATCACATGCCAAATTTCAGCCAGTTTAGTACCTTGATGGCCAAAACCACTTCCTATGGGTGTGGCTATGGCCAAACCACATCCAATATGTGGTTAATAATGCTTACCGGGTATTTGGAAACCACACACTAATTTCAGCTTGATTGGTCTTATGGTTAGATTTTGGGAGCCAAAACAACTTACTGTGGGTGTGGTTATGACGAAACTACTTCCATTATCACACCCAAATGTGGTTAATAATGCTCACCCTGTTACTTAGAGAACACATGCTAAATTTCAACCTGGTGGTCTATTAATTCACTTTCGGTAGCCAAAATGACTTTATGTGGGTGTAGCTATAAAAAAACTGCACCCATTGCCCCTCCCACATGAAGTTAAAAATGCCCGCCCGATTACTCGGAAACCACATTCCAATTTTCAGCCTGATTGGCCTTTTGATTAGCTTTGGGTAGCCAAAACAACTTCCTGTGGATGTGGCTATGACAAAACCACGCCCACATGTGGTTAATAACGCTCACCCAGTTATTGAAGATCACCTGCCAAATTTCAGCCTTTTTTGTTCAAGGGTTTGGCTGTGACACACACACACACACACACACACACACACACACACACACACACACACACACACACACACACACACACACACACACACACACACACACACACACACACACACACACACACACACACACACACACACACACACACACACACACACACACACACACACACACACACACACACACACACACACACACACACACACACACACACACACACACACACACACACACACACACACACAGAGGTGGGTCAGCATCCGTCATAAACTTCAATGCCAACATGAAATATTATAGAAGCCTCTCAAATTTCGGCCTAGTTGGTCCTTTAATTAGCTTTTGATAGCCAAAAAAAACTTCTGTGTGTGTGTGTGGCTAATAAAAAAAAACCACACATGTTGCTACACCTATATGTGGTTGATAATGCTCACCTGGGTTCTTGGACTCCACATGCCAAATTTCAGCCTGATTGGTCCATAAGTAAGTTTTTGGCAGACATAATGATGTCCTATGGGTGTGGCAATGACCAAACCACACCTATTGACATTTGCAGATGGGATTAGTAATGCTCATCCAGTTGCTTGGAAGCCTCATTCCAAATATTAGTCTGGTTTGTCATTTGATTAGCTTTTAACAGCCATAACAACTTCCAGTGTGTGTGGTTATGGCCAAACAACACCTGTATGTGGTTAAATAATGCTTTCCCTGGTACTTGGAGACCACACACCAAATTTTTGCCCATTGGTCTGGTTAACTTTTTTTCTCCCAAAATGACTACCTGTGGGTGTGGCTATGTATAAGCCACACCCATTGCAATGCCCACATGTGTTCAATAATGCTCACCCGGGTTCTTTGAGAGCACATGCCAATTTCAGCCTTTGGGTCGAAGTATTTGGCTGTGATGCGTAGACACATATATACAAACTATAATATATATTATGGTGTGTTCGTGGATCTAACTCCTTAGGTCCAAGCATTATTCAGAATTTCTTCTTTTTTTGTGTGCACTTTTTCACTTCACACACTAATGTGAAAAGGTGTAGCCAGGAGGGATCCCACCCATGTTACTCCCAAAGTCAAGTTGTGTATGCATGCCATGTTTTAAGTCTAGGGTTTGTTTGGCCATAGTACAATTTTTGGGGGCTGACATGAACAGAAATGGGTGTGGTCATATACATGTATTTAAAACATTCCCTCAGATTATATTAATTCCAAATATATAAGGGTTCATGGGTCTAACTCCTTAGGTTTAAGTGTTTTTGTTGAAATACCATTTTTTTGGTCTTACACAGTGAAAGGAAGAGGTGCGGCCAAGTAGGACCCAGCCCATGTTACTCCTAGAGTGAATTCGTATATATGCATATCAATATTTAAATTTGGTAGCTCCAGGAGTTTTTCTGGCCAAAATACCATTTAGGGCCTTTTCTCGTTACCATGGCATCATAACATGAACTGAACTGTCATACTTACTGTTATTACTATAGTATTGATGATATTAGTTATCATAGTATTATTTTATTTCTTTATTGTATTGTGGTTAATATTACATCATTGTATCATTTATGCACAACTCGTAAAGTTGGTTGTTTGTTAGTTGTCTTTTGGTTACTTCTATCTTTGGATTGTGAAATGACTTCATGATATTTTAACAAGATTTCATTGATCTTGATTTATTTGAATAACTATGTTGAAGTTATTACACATGAAAACCATTTTACGTATTTTTTAGTCCATGTTTTAAGTTAGGTCAAAACCTATCATCATGCCAAGTTTTAGAGAAATCCACCCACAGGTTTGGCCAGAATGATGATACAAACAGACAGACAGACAGGCAGGCCAAACCACACCTACATGTGGTTAATAATGTTTACCTGTGTACTTGGAGGCAATATATTAAATTTCGTCCTGATTGGTGATTCGATTAGTTCTTTGCAGCCAAAACCATTTCATGTGGCTGTGGCTATGAAAAACTACACCCATTATCATACCCAAATGCGGCTAATAACGCTCACTTGGTAACTTGGAGGCCACATGCCAAATTTTAGACTGTTTGGCTCTTTAATTAGTTTTTGGTAGCCATAATAAATTCATATAGATGCGACTGTGACCTAACCACACCCATGGCAACACCCACATGCTTACAAAGCTCACTCGGTTCTTTGAAAGCCACATGCCAAATTTCAGACTAGTTGGTCCTTCGATTAGCTTGTGATAGCAAAATAACTTCCTATCTGTTCGGCTTTGGCCAAACCACAACCACATGTAGTTAATAATGTTTACCTGTGTAGTTGGAGTCCACACACCAAATTACGTCCTAATTGGCGTTTTGATTAGCTCTTGGCAGCCAAAACAACTTCCTGTGTGTGTGGCTATGAAAAAACACACACCCATTATCCTACCCAAATGTGGTCAATAATGCTCATGTGGTAACTTGGAGACCACATGCTAAATTTTAGCCTGGTTGGCCCTTTAGTTAGCTTTTGGTAGCCTAAATGAATTAATGTAGGTGTGGCTATGACAAAACCATACTCACATGTGGTTAATAACGCTCACCCAGTTACTAGATACACACGCATGCATGCACGCACGCACTCCATCCATCCATCCATCCATCCATCCATCCATCCATCCATCCATCCATCCATCCATCCATCCATCCATCCATCCATCCATCCATCCATATGCTGTATGCACTCCACTTGCCACATGTGGTAGGAGTGGTACAGGCCAAGAAGTTATGTTGCATGTGATCTCTTGTTGCAATGTCTTTGGTGGTTATGAAGACCCTGTTGATGAAAAAATTGCTTACAGAACTGAAATATGGACTCAAATGGTAGCATGTGTTTCTGGTGTGCGTGGTTAGTTAGACCAGCCTTGTTCACAGCGACAAAAACACATACAGGATGAGTACAGCGAAGTGCCACGTCAGTATCCACTTGTCTCTCTCTCAGTTTCTTCATCTCATTTTTCTGTATCTTCTCTTCCTTCTAAGCTAGCACATTGAGGGGCTCTACACGGTCATGATGACTTTTCGCTATAAACTCTGGTCGTGTGCAAATTCACGCCAGTCCTCTGAGAGCTTACAACTTTTCCAGTCCCTTGGCACTAGATCATTCCAGCAATACTTCTGCCCACCTGCTGCACATTTATCATCCACAAGGACACACACCAACAGTTATTTTAGCAGGCGACTGTCATTCATCCGAGCGATGCCCACCAACTTAGCACCATGAAGGTAAGCCACTCTTATACCTCTGCCCTTCAGCTGGCCATTTTCAAGTGCCATACGTATTGCCACATCAAGTAGGGATTAAAGGGTGTGGGAGCCAGTACACAGCCCTGATGGACACCACTTGTGACGGTCTGAAGTCTTTCCATAGCACCTGATAGCAGCCACTGAATGTTCATGTAAAGCATGAATGATGGAAATAGGTTTGGTGAGGATACTGTAGAAATGCTGCAACACAGTCCAGAGAGAATTGTGGTTCACAGAGTTTTAAGCCTTTCTGAGGTCAATGAAGCAGATGTAAATTGGCTTTTGAATTCCCTTGCTTTCTCCATCAAGACCAGCAGAGAGAACAACTGATCTGCACAACCTCAATTTGATGGAAGCCACACTGGTTCTCACGGACGAAGAGTTCTGCATAAGGCTTGAGCTGATTTAAGATAGCCCTAGAGAAGATCTTACTTAGAATGCTCAAGAGGGCAATACCACAATAGTTGTCACAGGTAGTATGACATCCCTCTTGTGGATGGATATGAGCAGCGACTTCATCCAGTCACCTGGCACCATCTCTGTTCTCCATATTCCATCTGCAATAGCCTTCAGCCAATGAACAGACTCTGCACCACCCAACTTTAACATCTCAGTCGATATTCAATCCAAGCCTGGACTCCTTCTCCTCTGCATCTGAGAGATAGCTGCAGCAATTTCCTTCTTTGGCAGGTTGTCACTTAACTCATTCACACACACACACTATCACTCAGTGCAGAAGGCAGCTCAAGAACAGGCAAGGCATCCAAAGTCACTATGCTGACCTCTGACTCATAGTTGACAACATCAGAGAAGTGTTCCACCCGACGTTGTAGCTTGTCATCATCTCTGGTCAATTTGCTCCCATCTCTTGCTAATAAGGTTGATGTGGATGGCTTAGATGCACACTTTCTCAGTACTCGGAGCTCCCAAATAAGTAATAAGTGATTTGAGAGCTCTGGCAAGGTCTTGTAAGCGGCACTCATGGCAGCCTTGAAATCATTCCATGGCAACTCAGGGAACTGACTGGCAAACACAATGTAAATTCTCAGCCAGAGTGGACCTAAACTGTGTCTGTGAGTTAGGAGGCAAGTCGGTAGTCTGACGAAGAAGAATCCAACTCTAATGGTGTTAGGCCTTAGTGTTGAATCTCATGGTGGAAAAACCCATTTCATGGTCAGACACGTGGTAGGTGGAGAGAAATACTCGGGTGTCGAGCACAGAGGAGCGAAACCAATTGTTTATGAGGATGAAGTCCATTATGTGACCAGGTCTAAAGTGGTCACCATTGCAGTACCAAGTTGCCTGATGGAGTGGCTTGTGCTGGAACCATGTATTGATCATGAGGAGCTGGTTGCTCACACATAGGTCCAAGAGCCTCATCCCATTCTCATTGCATTCACCAAAGCCATGAGGACCAATCACTGAACTATGCAATACAAAGTCGGAACCAATGTAGCATTAAAGTCACCCAAGATGATGACCATTTCTCTAGGTGGAACAGAGGACAGGATATCTTGAAGCAGGTCATAGAAGTTATCAGATTGCACACTAGCTTCTGCATAGATGACGATAACTGAGGCATATCACAGATGAGTCTTGAGATGAATACAGATGAGGCACTCAGAGATGGGATAGAAAATGCTACCAGCAGCCTCAAAGAGGAGCAGGTACATGGATACAGTGCTATGGCAACGCTGCGAACATGGTTGGAGGGCGACCCAGAATGAAGGATGGTGGTAGAATGGATCCTGGTAATACCACACCCTGTCCAGCAGGATTCAGACAGAGCCAAGAGCTCGATCTTTTTCTCCTTCATGGTCTTAATGGCAGCAAGTAGTTATGCACTCTGGTGACCAAATGTTCCGAGAGTATGGACATTCCAGCATGCAATTCTGGTCTTTGACTTAGCATGTAAAGAATTCAACTTTTTGATTTTAAAAGCTTTCTTTTTTGGTGAATTTTTAAAGATACACACAGAACCGTACAAGAAGCCAGTCCATCTGTCCCATGTCATGCAATAGGGGATTGCATGATTACATCAGGTACTACCAACCACACCTACTTATGGTATTATTGAACCACCCGCACCATAGAAAATGTATTGGGATTCATGACTAGCAATGATGTTTTTGAGAACTGCAACTGGAAAATAGCTCCTGCTATTACCATACTCTAGAAATAGAAACTTAATGAAATTTTCAGTGTGCTGATACCAAATTCTAGAATATTCCAAGCTATGGTTGTGGAAAAAATGGTGTGTGAAAGTGACAGAAAGGTTAGTTAAGAACTGGCCCGAGAATTTGCTGCTAGTTCTCAGAACTTAAAGGTAGGTTGCAATTGCAGATAGCGTTAGATGGTAGCTAGGGCTGATATTGGCCAAGGAGAAGCTGCAATACTTTTCAGAACCCTGTCATGCAGCACCAGTACAAATCCAGAAATCCTTGGAGATGAGGTGCTCCTAACAAAGTTTTTAGAGAAGAATTAGCAGCTATTTCTGCTGGGACACTGTCTCTGGCAACTGTGTGACACTCACCTCTACTGCGCCAACCAATGAATTCCTAAAAATAGCAGGCAGGTTCCTGGCAATGTTGCTGCTAATCTTTCTTCACTTTCACACTGGGGTTTATCTATAACCACAGCTCTGAATAATCTGGAATATGCTATGAACACGCTGGAAATATTATAAAGTTTCTATTCCTGCAGTATGGTGAAAGCACAAGCTATTTCTATGGTGCTGGAGGTTCACTGGTACCATAAGTAGGCGTGGCAGGTTGTGTGTGACCTAATCATGCAAGTCCCCTATTAGCAAGGCCATAACCCAGTAACCAGGGAATACTAATGGGAGACTCAAGGGGAGGTAACTAAGTAAATATCTGTTGTTTGTGTCAATCTTCTCAAATGGAGTGATGTACAAGTATCTACTTGAAGAAGTTGGTCTAGAAGAGCAAGGAAGGCAATATCTATGCTTTTTGCAATTTATTCTAAGGACATATGGTGCCTCCTAAAAATATGAGGTTCATGACAAAATTCCACACACCCATGCATACACCCACAGACATGCAAACATTTTAAGAAACAAAATATATATAATAGATTTGTGTATAAAGCTTTAAAATGCCAAAATAGAACTTTTAAATAACACTCAAACCTAAGGAATAAGTTTCACGTGGGAGTGGGTGTGGTTTTAAGCCACACCCACAAAAAGTTATTTGGATTAGCAAAGCTAATGAAAGGATCAACCAGGCAAAAATTTGGCATGTAGTTCCAAAGAACTGGGTGAGCATTATTTAGTATCTGTGGGTGTGGCAATGGGTGTGGTTTTATGGCCACACCCACAGGATTCAGTTTTGGCTGCCAGAAGCTCATCTATGGATCAATAATACTGAAATTTGACATGAACTCCAAGTAACTGAGTGAGCGCTATTAACCACATGTGGGGTGGTAGTGGGTGTAATTTGATGATAGCCACATCCACAATAAGCAGTTTTGGTTACCCCAGGCTAATTTATGTACCAATCAGGCTGAAATTTGGCATATAAACTATAATTAACCGGGTGCGTATCAATAAACATGTAGGTGTCGTTTTGTCATAGCCACACCCACAGGAAGTCATTTTGTCTACCAAAAGCTAATCAAAGGACCAACAAGGCTGAAATTTGGCATGTATTTTTTAAGTAATCAGGTGAGCATTATTGACCACATGTGGTTGTTTTAATGGGTGTGGTTTTTTTCATAGCCATACCCCCAGGAAATGGTTATAGCTGCCGAAAGTTAAAGAATCCACCAGGCCAAAACTTGGCATGTGGTTTCTAAGTAACCAGGTAAGTGGTATCAACCACGTGTTGATGTGGAAATGGCTATGGTTTTGTAATAGCCACACTTACAGGTACTCATTTTGGTTACCAAAGGCTAATTAAAGGACCAATCAGACTGTGATTTGGCATGTGAACTGGTAAGCATTATTAAACCATGCATGGGTATATCAGTGGGTGTTGTTTGGTCATAGCCACACCCACAGGAAGTTGTTTTGGGTACCGAAAGCTGATTAAAGGACCTATCAGGCTGAAATTTGACATATGGTCAGCAAGTAACTTGGTGAGTTATTAACCACGTGTCAGTGTGTCAATGGGTGCAGTTTGGTGGTAGCCACAGCCGCAGTAAATTTTATGGATGCCAAAAGCGAATTGAGAGAACAACCAGATGAAAAATTGAGTGGCTTATATAATTTTCCATGTTGACATTGGCAGGGCAACTGGGTATATACAGCTAGTAATATACAAGATAATATCTTTATCTTTACATTTAAATACTTATTTTTAACTGGAGTAGATGTGCAAAGTATTCATTTCTTCACACCTAAAAACCTCCATATGGTTTTTCGTGCTAATCATCACCACATATATACCATAACTAAACCAAGATTAAATGCTTGCCCAAAGATGCAACTCTGAAACTGCATTAAGCGCTTTGACAAAATTTATCTGAGCAAGTCCAATAACCCACCACTTTACAATCAATTCATATTTTTAGTAGTGGTTATTCCAGGTCTGACAATTGCTGCTATTCAGCAATGTACGCTATATACAATATACACTGCTCTTGATTATTATTTTTTTTTTTTTACTAACAGGTGAAACAAATACCAACAGAGAAGCTTGCCTCTTTATTCTTAATCAGCACTAAAATTATCTCTACACCATTTTTTCACCTTGCTTTTGCACATGCTTGGAGTTTCCCTTCCAGCAACTGTAGTACATTTAGCATAAGCAGGTCAGCCTGAATGTTCTTCAAAGACAGCAGTGACTAATTGTGGATGCCTTGGCTTAAGTGGTGTGAAGCCAATCAAAACCCTTATAGTAAATGCATATCAGGTGGCTTTTATTTAAAAAAATTTTTTTTTGGAGTGCTATGACTGCTGCACTCTCCTATCCCCCTAGGGATAATCATTTGATGGTTCTACATGTGCACAAGGAGTTAACAGACAACCTAGATTTTAAATCATTATTTAATGAATTTGTAAGAAGAGTGAACACCAGCAGAGTCGTAGGCACAAATCAATAACATTTTATATGATGCAATATCTTATTGTAAATTCCCTGTTAGTGTGTTTGTTTATTTATTTGTTTGATGTTAGTGGCAATGAATTTTTTCAGTTCTCACTGGCCTAGAAAATGTCCAGGAGTGTTAGTAGCTTGGTTTCAAAGACAATAAAGCTTTGAATTCAACATGGGTAGTGCTATGATGAAAAAAAAAATCACCATTTGCAAACGAGAATTAAATGGTGTTTGATAATTTGAAAAGAACTATTTCAATCTATCAAATTTGTTTATTTATTTTAAACTGAGCATTCCTGTTGGTATGGCCAGTTATTTTCTGAGCAAATGTGTAGGCAAGGCCAGTGCCTTTGGGAGGACAGGGTGAGCTTATAAACTATGAAACACCAGAGAAGTACCAAAAGGTAAATAATAATAATAAAATTTTTTAAAAATTTTTTAAATAAAAAAATAAAATAAAAAAAATTTAATATACAAAAAACAAAAACAAAAATAAATAAACACTAAAAGAGCACACAACAACCTCACTCCATAAACTTCCGTTAAAATGTGTTAATATATAATCAGTATGTGTATGTGAAGGGAGAGAGTAGATCCAAGGAGGACAATATAAACAATGAAGAGAAAGCAAACTTTAAGGTAGTAGTGTACTAACCACACTACTACCTTAAAGTTTGCTTTCTCTTCATATTCACTCTTTTGATGAATGGCCTGACCAACTCAAAAGTGCTGTATGTATGTACATATCTATTTATCTATCTATCTATCTACCTATATATATATACATGCACTAACATTGCAGTAATTAGCATAATCATGCATTAATATTATTTACAATACACAACCACACACAACAGCAAACCAGAATAATGACAACATAGTTCAACTATAAATTATAAAAAATTATAGCATGCATTTTCAAATATATTGAAATGATATTGCCTTAGCCTATGCACAAATGATGTGGAGGGGTAGTCTAGTTCAAAGGTAAACACAGTCACGTGTACAATACTTAAAGCTGCAGTTATAAAAATGTATACCTCTACTTCTTTACAAAATGGAAGAAGTGGACTTCTTTCCTGAGTCTGTCCACATATTCTGGGCACTGTTTGAAGCCCTCCTTGGTGTAGGCAAAGGACAGCTCAAAGTTTACTTTCTTCATCATGCCGCTCAGGTTTTCCCTGTACGCAGAGCTGACCAAGACCTTGCAGAGTTGGGATATATACCACGAGCCATGTCGCTTGCTGCGGTAGGCGGCATTCCCAGTTGGCGTTGCAAAGCCAAAGAAAAAGTCAGTGTCTTGTGGAATAGTGGCAGTTATAGTGGGACATATATCTCTCTCTGAGGGGGTTCCCCCAGAGTCCTTCTCTATGTCGAGGCCCATACTCTCCATTTCACCACGACAAGCTTGCACAAAGAACATCTTGGGCTTCTCCCTCAGACTTGGACAGAGCCTGACAGTGGCAGCGAACTGCTGGAGGTCCACCCCTTGACTGTCAGCACCATGCACCACATTGGCTTCTCCATGTGTGAGAATGCAACACACAAAACTGTCAAATCTTGTGTGGTCCTTCTGTGCATACTCGAACATGGTGTCCTGCATCTCCTGAGCGGTGAGGTTGTCTTTGTTGACCACAAGATATTGCAAATACTTGAATGTCTGCGATAGATTCACCTGATCAATACATGCCCCTCCTCTGTATGGATGGGCCTTGAGCTGGTCATGAGGGTGGTAGAAGTTGTAATTGTTAAAGATAAGGCAGTAGCCATGCGGCTGCTTGTCAAGCAAATAATAGTCATCCATTCGGAGAGGATCAGAATTTTGGATGGAAGCCATTTGTTTGTGGTACTGCTGCAGCTCCTCCATTAAACTAGCCACTTCCTGGTTTTTGATGGCTAGCAAGTCCTGAAAGTTCTGAATGCTAGTGGAATAGGTCTGACACACTCCATTGTGCTCTTGCACTATCCTTTCTCCAAAGTCGGCTTGCTCACTCAGCTGTCTATGCAGCCATTCTATTTCTTCCTCCTTCTGCCTCAGCTCAGCTTCCTTGACTGACAATGAGCGCAGAAGATGCATATCCTTTTTTTTCTCTTCTCCTTCGAAGGCATCAAATTTCAGTCCAAAAGGTAAAAAATTGGTGGATAGCGACATGTCCTCTGTGGGTGAGAGTAGTGTGGTAGCTGCATCATGAACAAGTTGTGTTTCTTCAATGGAGGTGGGACCTCCATCGGAGTGTGCAGAAAAAGAATTCTGAGAAGTGACAGAACCACATGATCCTTGTCGGAAAGTAGGAACACTAGCCGATTGAGTAGGCGCATTCCTGGACAGGAGCAGGTTTTGATCAGGAAAAAATTGGCTGCCTGGAGTGAGATTTCCAACATAGAAATTTGAAAATAAAAGGAATCGCCAAGGAAATATTCCAATAGGTGACATACTGACTTACCACATGTGATATCCATTGCAGTTGGAAATGCTGAACTACATGGAGGAGGCAGGTAATGACTGAAGTAGTTGGTGAGGTCTGACCGCCCAATGGCAACGAGACTATAAAACAATGGATGTAAGTTAGTAAGACTGATAACCTGCCTCTGCAGCAGCATCTGAAACAGCTGAGTGGCTGAAAACACTTTGTCAGGAATGAGTTTAATATAGTCTTGAAATAGATGGGCTAACTCTTTCACCTCAGTGGAGGTGAGGTTGTGAGCCACCTTGAGAATGGACTCCTGGAACTGATAGTCAGCATCCTTCACAGCAGTAACAACTGGAAATCCATGTGCCTCAAAGTCACCAAGAAGATTCTCCTTCCCTATGCTACTCATCAACAAGGCCAGATAACTCAAATCATCCTTGGTTAGTTTTCCTCTTTCACTCAGAGCTTGCCACAGGTCAGTGGGTGATCGCACTCGCTCCATACGTGCTAAGGGGATAACATCACGGCACATGAAGACTAGGCTATCTAGGTCTTGACGCAGGAGACTCTCACCAACCCTGTGCAACAGCCTCCTGAATTTGAAATCTCTTCCAATTCCAGCCATTGACCCCCTATTAATCAGATCTTGGGAATTATCAACTGAGGCTCATGTGATGGTTACATTACGTCATTTTATGAGCATTTATTCATTATACTAATTCAATTAATAAATTGAAGGTAAACTACACATATTGGGTTTCTTCAGAAATGTATAATAAAGCAGCTCAGTGCAGCCCATGGTATTGGCAGGTTTCTTTTCATCAAAATACCCTCTTTCTGTGCTTTCTTTCTACACTGCCTGCAACTCAAGACTTGATTTTGGTCATGCTGATACCTGAAAACTGAGACCTCACTAGGCCAGCAGGATGAATAAAATATTCATAAGGAAAAACTGCTACAGCCAGAAAGAATTTGCACATTCACATACTTCATTGCTTCGTTCATGCTGATTTTTCTGTTGTTCATGTAGCTAACAATCAGGTAACAGTTGGATGGGGTTTTTTCAACAGGTTTTGAAAAAAACATTTGAAAGATATTGGACACTGTATATACCCCAACCCCTGGGGATATAATGACATGCCCACAGGAGAAGTTTAGCCTAGTGTTAACCAACTGATTTCCCTACAAGATTATGTCATATTTGTATGTTTTTAGGTCTATGAGTTGGACCAGGGTAAGTACCATAAAGAGATTACATCATTTTTGACATAATTGACCTCAAATGTCCACAGGAAGAAATATTGTCAGGCAACAGTATTATTTTTTGGGCTAAAAACCATCCACTGTGTAGGATATGGCTATTCTGAAGAGTAGGATATAATTTATGGTGGTTTGGTAGGAGAGTGGTGTGGTCAACTGTGACCCTGTCAATGTCCAAGAATCGTCAGAATACCACTTCTGGCACTGCTAGCAATACAAAACTCACAGGAAGAGGATTTAATAGCAATAGCCACACTGAGAAGAGAGTGTCCAATCAAATGTAATTCAAGCTTCTCCATTCACAGAAGTATTGTTAAAATACTCATGACTCAAGACCAGTGTTACCAGATGGATTCCACTCAAAGTCACTACTTTTTATCATTACTTATTTATCAGCTTTCAAAAACAGTACAAAAAAGCCAATACAGATTATATTTAGCATTCAAACCACATATTACAAATGTATATTGGAACATATTACAGCTTTTCCTTCAGATAAGAGCTTCAACATTTGCCTATGTGTCACACAGTCTGGAATGAAAAAATTCCCTATTGGATCCTTGTGTGAATTCACATCCAGCCAGAAATTCTCCGTGCTGGTGTCCCAAGCCAGCTGCTTGATCATGGGGCAGTTGACTCCAGTTCTCTGTGGGATAAAATATCTTATGGAAGGGATTGTGGACACATATTCTCTCTCCAGTGTAGCTTGCATGCACAGTGGCAATTGAAATGGAGCTGTCCTGGTAAGGATATTGATTCTTTCTGCAACCTTATCAATGTTCCTCAAAAAACTTGAAAGTATATCCTTCCCGGCTCATCTTCCTCTGCATTGGCAGCTGGCTATGGTCTAGTTCTTCTCTTCTTTTTTTAAATCCTTGACTCCTGCTGCAAATTCACTCCATTTGAGAGTTTTGACTATTTCCCAATCAGACCTTTTTCCTCCAAATTTGTTTCCAAAATATACTACTTGTGGCAACACTACTCAGGACATTTCCACATTCTCCAGAGATCAACTTTCCTCTAATGGAGATATTGTCAGGGTGTTGTGTCATAGTAATGAGATAGTGTCAGGGTATTGTCATGGTAATGAGATAGTGTCAGGGTGTTGTGTCATGGTAGCAAGATAGTGTCAGGGTGTTGTGCCATAGTAGTGATGTGAAGAGATGTCATGCAAGAAATATATTATGCCTATGTTACCATAGGAGTATACAAATGTTGTTAGTGTTCAGAAACAGTACAAAGAGAAATGTTGTTTGAAAAGAGGTGCTCCATGTCAATGGTATTCTAAGTGGCCACAGTAAGAAAATTAGGTAAAACCAATTTTTTTTTTTTTGGTTGTAGGAAGAGTTTCAAAGAAGTGATGCACGTGGGCACTGTGAAAACAAACACAAAGTTTACACACAATTGGGGCTACAGCTGGAAGGCATATTTAGCCAGTGTGAATAATACCAATAGCCAATTGACTAGAAAAGGCTGACATACCCTTGACTCCGAATTTTGGTGGATTCTCCCAACTTCCCCCCCCCCCCCCCCCCTTTTTTTTGGAGGAAAAAAACAACTTTTTTTACTAGAAGAAATTAATTGATGCATAATTGTAGGGTTGATTACTTATATAAGTAACACTTCAATTAGTTGTTTGCATATCTAGTTCAGTATTAAGAAACTACACAACTATCTTATTAAATGATTGATCACTCGTCATGTTGTTACTGCTATCTCCACTGGAGGGAAGTAGCTAAAGCTAACCTATTAAGGGAGACCAATCTCGGCAGTACTACAATAATCTGAATCCTGACAGGTATGATCACTCAGTGGTGGCTAATACATGGAGCAGCTAGGTAGCTGATAGTGTGTGTGGTGGCAGGAAATGCTAGAGCAAGCAAGTGGCAATAATGAACACAATCAACATGTTCAATTGGGGAACTTGTGGCACTATCAGCAGTTGAATCTCAATGAATTTGCACATAAGAGATAGTTAACATCAATCCAGAGCACAGAATTGCATAGCAACATCTCGTGTATTTATTCCATCTTTGAGTTGCTTTATTCTTCCAGACTCCAATCATTCCCCCCACAGACACCTCGGGTGAGAAGCAGCTGCACTTTCCTACGTGCTGCCATCTTGAACAGTTTCCATCTGTGACCGCCTGAGGAGGAGAGGTTGTGACCAAAAGTTGCCGAGATGGTGTAGCCACCACTGGTGGACAGGCTGTGACCACCACTGGTCAAGAGGTTGCGGCTACCACCATTTGACAGGCTGTGGTCACCAGTGACTGGAATTAGAGGAGGCTGAGGAAGGAGATATGACATGTTATTGTAAAATATATTGCAAGTCAAAAAATAAAATTAAAAACAAGGAAACAATAATAATCACGGTAAATAGTGTAACAAAAACAAAATATGCTCATTTATTTTCAAGGATAATTATGTTCTTTGTGTTAACTAAAACAATTAATAATTTGCGCACACATAGAACACCTGCAAACATCTTTGAATAGAAATGTTCAATCATCACACCTGATCTGACCAGATGTAACTGTATACACACACCACAACATAGTGCAGCCCTACCTCCTGCAGTAACCGACCCTTGGCCTTATCCTGCTCAGCCAGTTGATCATTGACAATGGCCAGTTGCTTAGCCATGGCAGCATTCCTCTGTTGTTCTGCCAACACATCTTTGAGCAGTGTTCTAACAGACGCCTTCTCTTTCCTCACCTCTTCCCCTGTTTCCACGGACATTTTATCCACCTCGTCCTGTTCAAAGAGGAATGAGTTGGCACACATGACAAGTGCAACACACTTACCAGTCTAGTGAGCAGCTGCTCCACATGGCCATCCTTCTCCTTGGCCTGTGCTGCCAGCTGCAGTAGAGTGGACATGACTTAAGGCACACACAGCTAGACAGCTACACTGCTGCTCAAGCAACCACCCACCCACCCACCCACCCGACTCTCCAGAATCTGAATCTCCACATTCCTTGAGAACACCCTTTTCTCCAGGTCAGCCACTTCTGTCTGCAGTCTCCCCACCAGTGCACTCTCAGAGGACTCCTTGTAGGCCTCCAGTTGAGACTCATAATGACATGCCTTCTTCTTTAATGCACTGAAGTCATTTTCAAGCTGAATGACAGTTCTATCTCTCTGGAGAAATTACATACACAACAGTGAGCAAAACAACAGACAAAGAAATATAACAGTCTCCTAAGCAACATCAGAGAGAGCATACCTCCTCCACCACTCCCTTGAGATGCTGGACGGTGGCTTCACAGTTCTGTCTTTCTTCACACAAGACCTTGTCTTGCTCCTCCAGCCTCTTCTTCAGCTCACTGGAAGCACCATCGTGTTCCTGCAGCATAGCCACTCTCTCCAGCTCAGCTATAGTGAGTTTCCTCTCCAACTGTGTGGCTTCTCCCTCAGCCCAAACCAACTGTTGCTCCAGGGAGAGCACTTTAGCAGAGTGAACCTCTGACTGAAAGGTCAACCACTCAGTCAACACACTGCACTCTATGAGGAAGAGTATAAGAAAAGTAAACAAACGGAACTGTTTTAAAGGAACATGTTAAGACCTTCTGCAGTTTGACTGGTGGTGGTGGTGGAGGTGGAACACAGGGCTCTAAAGTGTTCTAACAGTTTTGCGATTATAGACCCTTAACTATGTTGTAAAATATCATATTTTATTATGTTAAAGAGTTTGAATACAAAGGTGTGGGCAAGAGCAATACAGGCGGAAGTGATGGAGGACAAGAAAGAAAAGAGATTTGACAAAAAAAAGCTACGTACAGTTAGAGCTAGGCTTGGATGTGTGATGTTGATACTGAGATATTGTTCATTTCCTATTGAACTGTGAGGAGAAAGGCTGAAGATACATAGAGGGGCTGACGGATGTCTGTGATAACGTATGGAGGCTGTCTCAATAAAGGACCAGCCTAATCTTTAAATACATATTTATACCACTTTCTTTAGTCAAATTTATATTTCGTTTGACTGATGGGTTGCTCAATCTGGAGTGAAAATTATGAAATGAGGTATTCTAAGATTTTGGTGAATTTCTGGGAGCATTAAAAATAATAAAAACATATAGAAATTCAAATTTCTGGCATACAGAGGTTCCTATGGTACCTGAGGGGGAGGGATGTTTGCCCAGATTCCCCCACCCAACCCATCCCCATTCTTATGTTAAATCTATCAATTGAAGAACCTTGATGAAGTCTTTCCACTGCAGTAATGAACATACCTTGTTCTAGCTCTTGCACTCTGACCTCCAGTAGCCCTTGGTAGCTGAGATGTGGCTGACTGACCACATGATAGGGCACACCCTCTCTCTACAACAATAAACACAAAAACACATGATGTCACTGATTGGGTGTTCCCCACTACAATGACCGCCCCATACAGATGACAAGGCACACCCTCTCTCTACAATAATAGACACAAGAACACATGATGTCACTGGTAGGGGCTTCCCCACTATAATGGCTGGCACATACAGATGACAACCGTACCACTACCTGACTCTACCACCAAGATCTGTGCAACAGCCTTCATCCATCAATGGATATCCCGCTTCAGAGTGCCTGATGACATCACCTCTAACCGTGGCCCTCAATTCACCAACCATTTGTGGTCCAAACTCAACGGCCTGCTCAGGATCTCTGCCTCTAATACGGCGGCCTCCCGCCTGCAAGGCAATGGACTTCTTAAATATTTCCATAGACAGTTGAAAGGATCCCTCAAGGCTCGGCCCCAAGGTCCACGCTAGATGGATGCACTGCCACTCATGCTACTCGGTATCCAGACAGCCTGGCGGGAGGGCCCAGACTGCTCAGCCTCAGAACTGGTCTACGGCACTTCTGTCCACATTCTTGGTGAATTCCTTCCCTCTGAAAAAAGGGATTTGTGAGTGTCCTCCAAATTTCTTCGGCAGCTCCAAATCAACATGTCATTCAGCCTACAAACCTGACAACCTGGCATCCACTGGTTATGTGTATGTTCACCATAATGCCCACTGAGGCCCACTGCGGCGCCCCTACAATGGCCTATTTAAGATCCTTGAAGCTCATGATAAATACTACGTGGTCCACATGAATGGCCACCATAATTCTGTCTGCATCAATCGACTGGAGACAGCTCAGCAGTGGCAACCAAGGCAACTGTCAACCTTCCCTTGTTCCTCCTCAGCCTGTCACTTCTTCACATCCAACCCGAGCAGCTCTGTCTCCACCAACAACAACCACACCACAGCATACAGTGCACTCTCGCTTGGGCAGACAGATCAAGACACCAGTCCACTACCTGTAGGCCTTGGCCGTCACAGTCTCCCTCACTGGGGGGGGGGGGGGGGGGGGCCCTTGTGGCGCACATCCTACGGAACATGATTAATATTATGTGGTTATGTCTGTCGCTCTTTTCCATATCACTGCTCTGTCGTTAAAGATTTAACAAGAGCAATTGTTTGACTCTATAGAATTATTGTCAGCGAGCTAATTACAATCTAGCTCAATTTTTGGGTTGGGATATAAGTTGTATGGCAGGCTCCATAACTATAGCAGCCATTATCCAGTTGTCTGGCAGGCTCCATAACTATAGCAGCCATTATCCAGTTGTCTGGCAGGCTCCATAACTATAGCAGCCATTATCCAGTTGTCTGGCAGGCTCCATAACTATAGCAGCCATTATCCAGTTGTCTGAAGGGCTCCAGTAACTATAGCAGCCATCATCCAGTTGTCTGGCAGGCTCCATAACTATAGCAGCCATTATCCAGTAGTCTGGCAGGCTCCATAACTATAGCAGCCATTATCCAGTAGTCTGGCAGGCTCCAGTAACTATAGCAGCCATTATCCAGTTGTCTGAAGGGCTCCAGTAACTATAGCAGCCATTATCCAGTTGTCTGGCAGGCTCCATAACTATAGCAGCCATTATCCAGTTGTCTGGCAGGCTCCATAACTATAGCAGCCATTATCCAGTTGTTTGGAGGGCTCAATCCATATCAAATGAAGATTTTAGCAGTGGCGGCCATTCATAATTTCAGTAACTATAGCAACCTTTGTCCATTTTAGTTTCATTAGTTTAACTCATGAGCTGATCTAACTCTATTTGGAGCCCTCCAAAGGCTCTCCTGATCACACCCACCACACATGCTCCAAAACTTCTTCATTTCCTCACACAAACATGTACCATTGCTGTTGCCATATATGGTATTGCAAAGTTACCTCCCCTCCCCTCCTTTCCCCACCCCTTCCCACCCCCTTCCCTCTCTGATGGGTACCTGATCTCTTAACATTTGTTTATTGGAGTTCACCATATTAATTTACTCCACTTATAAATCTCAATCAGATAACTTATAAATATCTTGACCAGGGGTTCAGCTGATTCAGGGAAATGAAATTCAGCTTTTGCACTCTTTATGGAAACATCCTGGAAGTATCCGTGTAGAGGTGGTGTGGTCCCACTTCCACCCTCATATATATATAGTTGTGGCCCCACTTCCACCCTCTTGTATATATAGGTGTGGCCCCACTTCCACCCTCATGTATATATATATGTATATATATATATATATAGGTTTAGCCCCACTTCCACCCTCATGTATATATAGGTGTGGCACCACTTCCACCCTCATGTATATATAGGTGTGGCCCCACTTCCACCCTCATGTATATATAGGTGTGGCCCCACTTCCACCCTCATGTATATATAGGTGTGGCCCCACTTCCACCCTCATGTATATATGTGTGGCACCACTTCCACCCTCATGTATATATAGGTGTGGCCCCACTTCCACCCTCATGTATATATATGTGTGTGGCACCACTTCCACCCTCATGTGTGTATATATATATATATATATATATAGGTGTGGCCCCACTTCCACCCTCATGTATATATGTGTGGCACCACTTCCACCCTCATGTATATATAGGTGTGGCCCCACTTCCACCCTCATGTATATATATGTGTGTGGCACCACTTCCACCCTCATGTGTGTATATATATATATATATATATATATAGGTGTGGCCCCACTTCCACCCTCATGCATATATAGGTGTGGCTCCACTTCCACCCTCATGTATATATCAGTGTTGCCAGGTTGGCAGTTTCACTGCCAAATCTGGTAAATCTGGCAGTATTTTGAAGCTCCTGGCAGCAGAAAAAAAATCTGGCATTATAGAAGTTTTTGACAGTTTTCTGGCAGTATTTAAAATATCTGGCAGTTTCATATATTTCTTGGCATCTTGGCAGTATTTGGCAATTTTTAGATGTAAAAACTAAAGACAACCCCATCACATGCACCAGTCCCAGGGTGTGAAGGTATCATGAACCCTAATATGCAAGCGACTTGCAAGATAATTAATTAACAGTCCACACATCACATATTTGATTTGAATTATTATTGGTGACTGAATAGGAAGTATCAAATGCACACAGATATGTACTTGCAATTACCTATGTGGTTAGCTAATTATCATTTGTGTGTATTGATATTTTACCATATATATATGGTCAGAATCTAATTAAAGGGAGTTGATCTCTGGAGTTAAGTAGACAAAGTTTTGTATTGTTGAGTATGGCAGTTGGCAGAAGCTCTGAAAGACAATATTATAATCTTATTCTAAGAAACTGAGTTGTATTTGACCATTCAGACTGTCTCATCGTCAAGAGCAAATGAGCTGAAACAAGTCAAATTTAAGTTGACAGTGTGTGTGTGTCTGCTGGCACCGTTATGGGCGAGGTCATCAAGACGAATGGAAAAGGAAGTGTTCTGCAGAATATACATCTCTATTATACAAAATGCTCGAAGCTAATAACCAATGTTGTTGCCCCTGCCTGTTTCATGTTAAATATAACTTTAGAAATGGTCAAAGTATTAGGCAGTATCTCTGGTAGTTTCATTTCTAGTTTGGCATTTTCCTGGCAGAATTTAAGTCTTGTTTTGCATTTTATTGTCTCGTGACCTGGCAACAGTGTTATATATACGTGTAACTCCACTTCCACCCTCATGTATATATGTGTGGCTCCACTTCCACCCTCATGTATATATAGGTGTGGCCCCACTTCCACCCTCATGTATATATGTGTGGCCCCACTTCCACCCTCATGTATATATAGGTGTGGCCCCACTTCCACCCTCATGTATATATATATATATATATATATAGGTGTGGACCATCATGCTAAAGACATATTGAGTGTACTACACAACCCATGGAGAGACATACTTGAGGAGTATTAGAAACACACATGCACATGTTACCTCCCGCAGTAATCGGAGCCTTGATTCATTCTGTAGAGCCAATCCATCATAGCCAGAGGCCAGCTGCTTAGCCATGGCAGCATTCTTCTGTTGCTCTGTAGAGAAAACTTTTAGCAAACTTTCACCAGTGGCCCTATCCCTCTCTGCTGCCTTCACTGCCACCTTAGATCCTTTATCCACCTCGTCCTGTTCAGAGAGGAATGAGTTAGCACACATGACAAGTGCAACACACTTACCAGTCTAGTGAGCAGCTGCTCCACATGGCCGTCCTTCTCCTTGGCCTGTGCTGCCAGCTGCAGTAGAGTGGACATGACTTAAGGCACACACAGCTAGACAGCTACACTGCTGCTCAAGCAACCACCCACCCACCCGACTCTCCAGAATCTGAATCTCCACATTCCTTGAGAACACCCTTTTCTCCAGGTCAGCCACTTCTGCCTGCACTCTCTCCACCAGTGCACTCTCAGAGGACTCCTTGTAGGCCTCCAGTTGAGACTCATAATGACATGCCTTCTTCTTCAATGCACTGAAGTCATTTTCAAGCTGAATGACAGTTCTATCTCTCTGGAGAAATTACATACACAACAGTGAGCAAAACAACAGACAAAGAAATATAACAGTCTCCTAAGCAACATCAGAGAGAGCATACCTCCACCACCACTCCCTTGAGATGCTGGACAGTGGCTTTACATTTCTTTTTTTCTTGACACAAGACCATGTTTTGTTTTTCCAGCTTCTTCTTCAGCTCACTGGAAGCACCATCGTGTTCCTGCTGCATAGCAACTCTCTCCAGCTCAGCCTTAGTGAGTTTCCTCTCCAACTGTGTGGCCTCTCCCTCAGCCCAAACCAACCGTTGCTCTAGGGAGAGAATTTCTGCAGCATAAGCCTCTGCCTGAATGATGAACTGCTCAGTCAACACACTGTACTCTAGAGGAAGAATGTCAAGACAAGCAAATAAACCACACCAACATAAGAAATACATTTGAGCCAGAAACACCACATAGGGGTATTGAACATAGTGTCCATATGTGTCTACTTATCAATGTGGCATACCTTGGCTACCAATCTTACTACGCATGAACAGTTTCTCTCTCTCTCTCCCTCCCTCTCTCTCTCTCTCTCTCCCTCCCTCTCTCTCTCTCTCTCTCTCTCTCTGTGTGTGTGTGTGTGTGTGTGTGTGTGTGTGTGTGTGTGCGTGCGTGCGCGCGCGCACGTATGTGCAGAACGGTTCAATTGAAATAAGATAATCCTGGTCTTGAAGCAATATATAGGCAAATAGTGTCAGTGAATATTTGAAGAGATTAGATTACCATTTGCAGCTTGGCTTGCAAGGTTGGACTATTCAGATTTCTTTTTAACCCTCAATTTCCCACAACTTATCATCCTTAATCAGTTTTTAACAATTTTAAGGTGCACAACATTTCTTGTCTTTGAATCGGAGTGTCTGTGGAGAGTTCTGTGGAGATGAGAAGGGGTACCAACTCTTGTCACAGAGTTGTCAATGGATGAAAACTGGTTCCTCCAATTATGATCCCACTTTCCTCAGAAACTGACCTCTCATCCTGCCCCCTCCTTTTCTATGCACAATAATTCTTCATTTTGTATTCTGTAAATGATTCATTAAAAAATAATTTTTTTAAACTGATTATGCCACCCACATATAACCACCTAGCCACTCTAGACTACCTGCACACATGTACTTAACTAACCAAATATCAAAATAGCCAACCCATTTAAATTTTTTAATTCCTTTCAAAAAGAATTCTCTTGCACCCTCTATTTTGCAGTGGGGGTGGGGTGTTGTTTGTCAGGAAATTATGTAGTTAATCTTTGTTATCTACGACATATTAAATTGAAAGTGTGCACTGAACTGCCAAGAGAATCCAACTCCCTTAGGACTCTTCAAAACAGCTGCTCCATTGATCAGCCTGAAATGGCCATTTTTTGGTTACTTTTTCATAATACGAGATACCTCTGTTGATTCTGTAGCTTCAAAATGGAGAGAATGTATAGCAGGCAACCAGGCACACATGCATTAAGAGCTAATTTTTGGAGCATGTTTTGTTGGAACCATCCTCCAGATACAAACTATAGTCAGTGATATTTTCAAATACTTACACACACTGTGTGCACATATATTGCTACAGGACTAGGAATTTGTTTCTCAATTAATTGCATAAGTCAATAACTTCATTTTGTTCAACCATGCAGAACTCTATTTGGTTCATGCATATTAACTATTTAGCTATAGACGGTAGCAAGGTTATCTGCAATGATATACACACACACAAGTGTAGGTCCAAGTGCATTGCTATCACTTGATTTGGAAGACTGTCAGTAGAATAGGCTGGACTCGCCCCTGTTATGTGTGTGAGAGAGTGTGTGAGTGAGTGTGTGCATGAGGGGGTGTGTGAGAGAGAGAGTGTGTGTGTGTGTGTACGCATATATATACATGCAATGATATCAGGAAACAAAACTACTACAAAGCTTCCACCAACCGTGTTGTAAATCTTGAACTTTGGTCTCCAGCAATCTTTGGAAGCTCACATGGGGCTGGATGTGAACAGGAATTCTCTGTATAAGATAACATGCAACACACAGCAACAAGATGGCCACATGGTCCTCCAGCAAGAACACAATTAGCATACATCTCTTTACAGAATAATGAATGAGGACCAGTATAATATAATATAATGAGGACCAGTATAATATAATATAATGAGGACCAGTATAATATAATATAATGAGGACCAGTGTAATATAATATAATGAGGACCAGTGTAATATAATATAATGAGGACCAGTATAACATGATTTTGCATATGAAATCATTCTCATATTTATGAAAGTCCTGGACTTTTAAAATAAATTGTTAGAATGGATTGTTGGGTCAGCCTCTTAGTTGGTTAGTTGGTTACAGGTTTTGTATGGGCTTTTGGATTTTCACATTTTTACTTAAATCTCAAAATTTCACATCTGACACTCATCACATCCAAATTTTGCATAAAAAAAACTTTGCGATTACATCTTTGAAAAAGCTAAAGCAGGTCGTCTAATGTCTAGCCTCCACCAACTCCTCCACCCACAGACAAGCATTGAATGAACGGCCTTATAAAACACCTTCAGAAATATAAATTATTGTGTTAGTTCTAAATGATCATGAGTAGGGCTAGGGCTAGGGTTAAGGCTAGGGCTAGGGTGAGTAGGGGCCTAAACACAATAAAATCGTGATCATCTAAAGAACAGTAAAAAAATTTTTTTTGTACATATACAAAATGGTTTTGCGACAAAAAGTCGAAGTATTTGCATGAATATATTTGCAACATTTCATTGATAATGTTGATAATGGAAGGAGGAGGAATGGGAATTGTGATGGAGGGAGGAGTGGGAATTGTGATGGAGGGAGGAGTGGGAATTGTGATGGAGGGAGGAGTGGGAATTATGATGGAGGGAGGAGTGGGAATTGTGATGGAGGGAGGAGTGGTAATTGTGATGGAGGGAGGAGTGGTAATTGTGATGGAGGGAGGAGTGGTAATTGTGGAGGGAGGAGTGGTAATTGTGATGGAGGGAGGAGTGGGAATTGTGATGGAGGGAGCAGGAATGGTAATTGTGATGGAGGGAGAAGTGGCAATTGTGATGGAGGGAGGAATGGAAATTGTGATGGAGGGAGGAGGAATGGTAATTGTGATGGAGGGAGGAGTGGTAATTGTGATGGAGGGAGGAGTAGTAATTGTGATGGAGGGAGGAGTAGTAATTGTGATGGAGGGAGGAGTGGTAATTGTGGAGGGAGGAGTGGGAATTGTGATGGAGGGAGCAGGAATGGTAATTGTGATGGAGGGAGAAGTGGCAATTGTGATGGAGGGAGGAATGGAAATTGTGATGGAGGAAGGAGGAATGGTAATTGTGATGGAGGGAGGAGTGGTAATTGTGATGGAGGGAGGAGGAGTGGAAATTGTGATGGAGGGAGGAGGAATGGTAATTGTGATGGAGGGAGGAGTGGTAATTGTGATGGAGGGAGGAGTGGCAATTGTGATGGAGGGAGCAGGAATGGTAATTGTGATGGAGGGAGAAGTGGTAATTGTGATGGAGGGAGGAGTGGAAATTGTGATGGAGGGAGGAGGAATGGTAATTGTGATGGAGGGAGCAGGAATGGTAATTGTGATGGAGGGAGGAGTAGTAATTGTGATGGAGGGAGCAGGAATTTAAATGAAAGCAGTAATTAATAAATAGTAATAAATGAAATGGAGACAGTATCCATGTGGTGAAATGTATTCTGTTTCACAGGGTTAAATGCAGCACTGTCCTCCATGAGGGACCTAAAGGCATCAGATTGCGATGCACCAAGCTTGCCCCACACATAAAGTACCAGACAGCTACTCATTGGAGTTGATTGGTAGTCCTTCATCCAGTTTGAGGTTGGGTTTGGATTAGGTTCCAATAACAGTCAATATGTATGTGTGTGGGTTGATGGGGCCAGTCAAAGCAGTGCAATGGTTGTGAGTGGAGGAGTGCCTGCCACGATTGGGAGGGTGGACACCTGATACACGGCTACAGGCAGCCCATTGGTCAGAACGGTGAGATTTCCAGTGACCACACAGTTTTATATGATGCGCAACTAGAGTTGCTGCATTCCTTGTGGCTATATACGTCAACCATGACCCCCACTGCCTGACAGGGCCTCACATACACCATCCCCAACACCCACACTTCTTAGTCTCTGCCCCAGACTCCTCCCCTTTATTCACAGCACTGGATGTATTGCATCACCAGCACGCAAATAAAGTGGGTCTGGTGAATTGCCTGCAACCATAAAAGCCACATCCACTCATTGGGTTAACCAGAACTTCATAATCATGAGGCCTTATGTTTTGCACGTAAATATATAGCACCAGGTACAGCGGATAGTGTCAGAAACATACAGTCACTTCGAAAAATTTTACAACCTTGGCAGAGGTATGGTTGTTTTTTAAAACCTCATTATAAAATCATTTTGGTCCATAATTAGCTCTGCTGACATACGGTCACTGGGACACGGAATGCACAGGCAAGCCACCAGACCCACTTTGTTTGCATGCTGGTGATGCAATACATCCAGTCCTGTGAATAAAGGGGAGGAGTCTGGGGCAGAGACTACCCACCTCTCTGGTTGTCTATCTTCCTGTGTACAGAGCTGTAACAATGTATGAGCAATAGAGAGCAAACTAGCTCACACACATGACAGGAGGGGCCAAGCCAGTCAGTCAGCAAGGGAGACTTCCAATTTCTAGGAAAAAATCCCAGCCCTGGTGGTCTTTATTGCTGCACCAGCTGAACCTGTCTGCCCCTGGGACTGTGGCTTGAGCACATGTTGCAGCTGTGACAAGTGCCTTCCAGTATAGACCACCACAGGGCAGTGCAGCTGCAGGGCACATGTGATTTCACATGTGGTCATAGCTATACATTGTAACCTGTACCACTACCTGTAACAAATTATACTGGTTGCCAAGGGACCTCAACAAGAATGGAATACCCCCCCCCCCCCCCACCACTCCTTTCAATTCCCCACAAAGTTACTGGTCCCATTGCCAGTAATGACATGTTGAATATGTCCTCCAAAAAAAGTTTATTATAAAAAAAAAAAAAAATTTTTTTATTTTTTTTTTAATAAATCAGAAAAAAAAGACAATAATTTTTTATTTTATTTATTTTTTTAATCCAGTCCAGTCTTACAAATAAATCAATCCTGCCAAGTTCCTGCCTAATTGAGCATATCACTATGCACATTCATAATGTGATTACAAATTACTTTCTTAATGACTTGGCCCTACAGGAACGTTAACTTCCATCTGTACTGACTAGACATTACTTAATTAACCACATCTCTAAATGCAAAGCAAATATGTATCTAGCATTTTGGTTATGAATTATTGGATAGCCAAAGCCAGTAGTAGCATGGCCTCTTGGTCTCTGTTATTATTAGTTATCTGGTTTTACAGTATCTGGTAATTGGTGGGTGAGATGATATGATAATACTATAGGGTGGATGGCTGGGGGGGGGGGGGGGGGGGGGGGGGATTCAGAGAGCAAGCTGGCTGAACATTGACACAGGAAATACCTGTGTTGGCTGTGTTGGCTGTGTTGGCTGTGTTGGCTGTGTTGGCTGTGTCGGCCACTGCAGTTCACCTTCTACAGTAACATTCTCTGAGTCAGTGGACGGTTCAGAGCTGCTACAGACGCAGGGCTGCTCACCTGCCACCCCCAGGCTGGAACACTGCCCTGCACAACCCAGAACACCCACTGGTGGTGTGACCTCAGGGCTGAACTGACCCTCCCGGTTGTGCAAGGTGGTACTAACTATTGAGCCATAAGTAGTCAATTTTGGACCGAGGTATCCTTCCCCGGAGAAATTAACTCCTTCAACACGATGGTAATGCACAGCCTCGAATTTTTTCCTCAGCGTAAGGAACATCTGCGAGATCAACACTCAGCAGGTTCAGCCAACTTGAACATTTTCTTTTGTACCTGGTTAACTATCATACGATCTAAAATTCAGTTATTCCAAAAAAAATTTTAGGTTTTCAGATTTTGCGTACCAAGGGATTTCGATAGCCAGTAAATAGGGGAAAAGTACTGTGGGACATGATCCTGGGTGGACAGCTAATATAGCGAAGCTGCGTGGTACCCGCTGCTCCTTTTACAGCATTTAGGGCTCTATTAACCTCAATCCAGTCACGGACTCATCTCCCTGTTTCAAGTGTTGCAGTTCTAAGGGTGTGTGGAACCTTATGCTAAAACTTCATCTTCAGCTAGTACTTACACAAGTCTTTGGATAAATCTCATGTGGGGGGGATTGCATCTTGCAAGTTTTTAGGGTGAATGATTAGCTAATGACATTTCTCTCAGGAGCATTAAGACTCTGCAAGGAAGGAACTTAGGTTCCTCACCAGTGAGCCTTAGATTGTACAAAATGGAGGTTGCTGCCTATCCCATTCACTGATTGAGTGTAAATTATGTACACTTCACCAGTGACAGACAAGTGGTTGGCAACTTGGGCACACAAATGATTTATTCTGAACAACAGATTGTGGAGTATTCATTGTTCAAGGTACTCAAATGAACAATGCCACCTTGAAGAAATTATGGCAACTGCAAAACAAAAATTATTTTTTTAATTCCCCTCAGGTTGGGGGCAGATCAATATCTAATCCCTCAGGAATCCCTGGGATCCAGTCAAACCTTGAGAACACTGGCTTGAGCTGTTTATTATATTTGTTATTTCTTGTGGAGTTATTATCATTACTATTAATATTATTATTATTATTATTATTGTGGTCATCGTTATAATTATTATTACTATTATTATATTATTATTGTTATTATAATTATTATTATCATTATTATTTAGTAGTGTTGTCATTAAGATTTCTGTTCTTATTCTCTGGAAATGGAGATGACATTTTTTTAGTGTGAGGCAGGCTGCAAGCTCCTGCTATCACTGCTTGTGGTGTAAAGATCTTTCACCCCCACTTTAGCACTTTCTTGAAGAGGTCAGAACAGATAATATTTCAAACACAGCTGTGTGTTTATGTGTGTGTATCTGTGAGTAAATGCATTTGGTGTGAGAAAATGCATTTGGTGTGAGTGAGTCCACACTCGAATATTAAATGGAGGGGAGGAATTAAAACACTCTTAAAAGGTTAAAGTGATTTCATTGATTTACACACACGCACGCACGCACGCACGCACGCACACACACACACACACACACACACACACACACACCATCCATCCATCCATCCATCCATCCATCCATCCATCCATCCATCCATCCATCCATCCATCCATCCATCTATTTGCTGCTGTGCTCCGATGACACCTCTAGGGTACAGAGATGCAGGCCAATCAAGTTGAGTTTACATCGATGGTCGGGGTCTGGCTGAGCAGAAACGTTTGTGATAATGAAGCCCTTGTTGGTTGAATGTGTGGAGGCAGTACTGGCACTGAATCTTTGGAATTATAGAACGACGTTGGCGCTGATGGTTGGTGAGACCTGCCTTGGTCAGGGCCTGGAAGGGGCAGCCAGGGTGGTTGCAGTGCAAAGCAGTCTCAGAGTCGATGAGTCACTGCTCGCGACAACGCTTCTTCTTATCTTTACAACTCCTCTCGTATTCTGCTTCTATACTGAGACGCTCTACACTGCATTGGGTGGTGGTGCGCCAAGAGCCATGCTCTTGGGCTTGCTTTCTCCAGATTCCAGACAGGTTGCACTGTTTTAGGTCACTGGCCACAACGTCATTCCACCGTTGCTTCTGTCCTCCAGCAGAACGCTTGCCACCAACAGGGGCACACACAAGAAGCTGCCTAGGTAACCAGTCTTCGGGCCTCCTTGAGAGGTGGCCGAGAAAACGAAGACGACGCTGCGTGAGGATTGATGATATTCTCGGCTGCTTTGCCATCTTGTGCATGATGGTATGGCACTTCTTCTCCCTGACTGAGACACCCAGGATGATCCGAAGGCAATGGATCACAATGGACTCAAGGCGGCAAACATGGGGCTCTAGGAGGACAGTGCTCTCCAGACTATACAGCAATGTTGGAAGGATGACACTGTTTAGGATGTGAACCTTGGTACTGGTCTGGATCTTCCGCTGACATCACGAAATGCGGGACAGTGAATGGAGTGCAGATGAGGCCTTGCATATCTGGGAACTGACCTCAGCATCCATCCCACAGTCATTCTGGACAGTGCTGCCCAGATACTGAAAGTGGGATACCACTTCGATAGGCTCACTTCCTGGGACCAACTGAACGGGTGCTGGACTCTGGGCACCTGGTTTGTGAGCACTGCAAGAGTCTGTCTTCTTGCAGCTGATGGTTAGGCCCAACTTCTTGCAGGTGGTAGTAAGGCTGTCCAGCATGGTGGTCAGGTCTGCCCAGTTGTCTGTCAGGAGAGCCATGTCATCAGCATATTCCAGGTCAGTCACCAGGGTTTCAAGTTTCAGGCTCCGTCTGTTCCCCACGAGATCAGCGTCAAGTAGGTAGACTACCATGATGCCTCTTTCTTCCTGTCTGTGGACATCCATGGCCATGTGAATGGCAGTGTTAAAATAAAAGTTGAAAAGTGTGGGTGCCAACACAGCCTTGGCAAACACCACTGGTAACAGAAAACATGTCGGATGTCTTCCCGTAGGCCCTGACTGCTGCAGTGCAGCCCTCATGTAGTGCACAGATGATGGTAAGCAACTTCTCTGGCAGATGGTAAGTATGCTTTACGATGCGCCAGAGAGAATTACGGTGTACTGAATCATATGCCTTCTTCAGATCAATGAAGCAGGCATAGAGAGGTTGGTGGAACTCACGTGCTTTCTCCATCAGTACTCACAGGGAGAAGAGTTGGTCAGCACAGACCCTGCCTCAATGGAAACCACACTGGCTTTTGCGAAGGAGCTGTTCTTCTCTGGGCTTGAGCTGGTTCAGGATGGCTTTAGCAAACACCTTGCCTAGTATGCTGACTAGAGCAATATTACGGTAGTTGTCACAGATGGTTCGGCTTCCCTTCTTGTGCAATGGCACGAGAAATTGACTTTGCCAGTCCCTGGGTACTGACTCAGTTTCCCAGATGGTGTCGAAGATTGATTTCAGCCAGCCAATTGTCTCACCTCCACCAAGACTGAGCATCTCCAAGGATATTCCATCCATGCCAGGGGCCTTTCCGGACCTCAACTCAGAGATGGCAGTTACAATCTCCTCTTCTGAGAGGGGAGCAGATATATTTTCATCACTCATCGAAGTGTCTGATGAAACAAACGACGGAGAGACTACGGGGAGATCTTCACAGGGCACGACATCGACATCAACCTGACAGTTCATCACTTCCTCAAAATGCTCTGCCCAGCGGTTCAGTTTATCCCCATCACTCTGCAGGGTGATACCATCCTTGGCAACCAGTGCTGAAGAGGCAGGCTTGGAAAATTTCTTCTTTAAGAGACGCAAGTCTCCTACCAAAGAGCCTCCTCTGCCTTGCTGTTCAGTGATGAAAGCCTGGTGTTCTGCTTCAGTTGCGCGATCACTCCACCAAGAATTACAAGCTTTCTCAGCTGCAACTTGGGTGATTTTCTTGAGGTGGTTCTACTCAGTCTTGAGACGAGAGATGTCATTTGATGGTGCATTCTTCAAACGAACCCAAGCTTGTTGTTTCTTTCTGGAGAGGTTGCGGACTTCATCAGTGATCCAGTCAGGATCACTGATTTTGGGTGCAGGAGGTTGGAATTCACAGGCTTTCAGGATGGAGAATTTGAATGTGTCCCATACAGAGTTTAAGCTGGACATCTGATCAGAATTGTCAAAGGTTTCAGCTAAGATAGATTGTTAACTAGCTTTGCAAGAGGAGGGGAGGTTGGTGGTTTGATAATGCAGGGACCTTGACTGTCTACGCTTGACCTTGATCTTAAAATGCAAAGTAGACACAAGTTTGTGGTCAGACTCTTGAAGAGTCGAATGGTACACACGAGTGTCCAGGACACTAATGTGAAAGCGTTTGTTGACAAGTACATAGTCAATCATGTGACCAGGTCGAGAACAATCATAGGTTCAGAACCAGGTAGCTTGATGGAGTAGCTTATGTTGAAACCATGTGTTGGATACAATCATATGATTACTAGCGCAAAAGTCCAGCAGTCTTTCTCCATTCTCATTACATTTTCCAATGCCATGAGGACCCATGACTGAGTTCCAAGAGGAGCAGTTAGAACCCACTCGAGCATTGAAGTCACCCATTATGACCAGCAGATCAGAAGCAGGGACAGAAGAAAGTATTAATTGTATTTGGTCATAGAAAGCATCGGAGGGACCAGCAGATTCGGAAGTAGAATTGGGAGGATTAGTGGGAGCATAAATAGAGGACAGACATGTAGGACAGATGGCATTTCAGATGGATTCAGAGTATACGTTCGGACACAGGTTGAAAGACACTCCCAGCAGCTTCCCAAGCAACCTTAGCCCGAGGACGGAGGAGGATTGCCACACCATGAGTGTGGGAAGAGGGTGTGCCAGAGTGCAGGATGGTAGTGCCACGGATGTTTGTTGCTCCACTACCAGGCCAACGGGACTCAGATAAAGTGAGAAGATCGATGTTCCTGGACTTCATAGTGTCAATAACAGAATGCATTTGAGCACTCTGATCACTTAAGGATCCTAGTGAACAAACATTCCAGCAACCAATTCTAGTTCTGGACTTGCCGTAGAAAAATCCACTGGAGTCAGAATGAAGGGTTGAGGGCTTCTTTTTAAATGTAAACTTAACCTTTTTGGTTTTTGAAGCTAAGGTTTTTGAACATCTAATGATATGCAAGGTACAGGATGGAATGCTACTCCAACTGTACCATGTCGTACTTTTAGCATGGCCATAGCCAAGTATCCAGGGATCACCACAGGGAGGTTATACGACGAGATCACCCCCCCCCCCCCCCCCCCCACACACACAGAGTATTAGACGATTTGATTTGAGATCCTTTTCACAAAAGTGATTTGATTGGCGATTTTGATTTGGGAAAATATGAAAAATCATCAAATCTGAGTCTTGATAAAGTGAAAAGACAGAACCAAAAAAAAAAAGGAGTTTGTGCTCACTAACTGTATTGTGTTGTGATTTATAGACCACTTTTAGGCCTATTCATCCTATTCATGTTGTCATTAACATAATCATCTGGTATTAATTACCTGAGCTAGAATATATATATATATATATATACATACTAGCAGACAGAGCCCATGTGATGCCTACCCAATGCAAAAAGTGGAAGACTATTGATATATTAGGTGGGGCTAAGTTCGTAACCATGTTGGATCTGCACCATTGGACCCACTTTCGTGACGCCCATTGCATTGGAAAAGTGAAGATAAATGGAGGAAGCCTTCCTTGTTCAAATTTTATACCAGTCAGCCAAGCGGTTAACATAAACAACAAAAAAAGAAGAAAGAGATAGCTTGGGAAAATCTTAATATAATGGAGCTAATGTGTTTGTATGTGTGTGTGTGTGTGTGTGTGTGTGCGAACTCCTCCCAGAGGAAAAGGCCAAAGGTTATCAAATATTTTGTGGGGGAATCTTAGGGTCCAGGGGTCATCGCTATCTTTTTTTTCAAAATTGGCCCCCCCCTTGGTCTATTAGGGCTGTTTTGGGGGGATTTTTTTCGGAAGGGGAGGGGAGGGGGAGGGACTAATTAGTAATGTGTAAGTACTACCAACCACATTTATGTAGACACACTCTTAACTGAGGTCAGCAACACTGTGCCTAAACCATATTAACTTAAATTTGAAAAGGCCAAGTTCCACTGTTCCCACTGTTATATGCATTCTAAAACTAAACATGGCCTTCTAGCAGACAATCATGTGACTACAGCTCACCAAAGGTGGACCCAGCTAGCAGTTGCAGCCAGATGCTGCGAGTGCAGGCTAGTTACAATAATTCTTAATGTTATTATTTTAAACCTATTCCCCACAGACCCCAACTACACATGTTAAATTTTAACCCAATCTTCCCAGTGGTTATATGCAAATTAAAAGATAGATAGATAGGCAAAATACTATAATTGCAATTTTTATTATGTAAGAATCACCCCACCCACTCTAAGAGCTCATGCCAATTTGCATCCTAATCAGACCTGTGGTTCTCTAAATCCCAGTGGTTATGCAAAAATAGAAAAGATAGATAAGCAACAACAAAAAGAATCCTGAAAATATATTGATTATGTAACAAATCAATACCCACCCACCCACCCACTCTCCCTCCCTCCCTCACCAAGCGCTCATGCCAAATTACATCCCAAGCAGCCCAGAGGTTTTCTAAATCCCAGTAATTATGCACTAATAGAAATAGATAAATAGAGAGAGATAGACAAAAATATGGCTATTCCAAATTTATTAATATAACAAACTGGTAACCATCCCACACACACACCCCAAGTGCTCATGCTAAATTTCATCTCAATTGGTCCATCAGTTTTTTCAATCTCAGTGGTTATGCACAAATGGAAAAAAAGTAAATAGATATACTATATGGCAATTCAAAATGTAATTATGTAATAACTATTTCACACCCACCCCAAAGGCTCGTGCCAAATTCATTTTAATAGGCCCAGCAGTTTTCTCAATCTCAGTGGTTATGCACAAATAGAAAATAATTAGTTGAGACAAAATTACAGCAATTAAAAATTAATTATATATTAATTATCCCACACCCACCCCAAGCACTCATGCCAAATTTCATCCCAATCGGTCCAGCAATGTTCAAAATCCTGTGACACGGACAGACAGACAGAACTAAGCTTTATGTATACCAGTGAGCTTATTGCAGCTTTGCTGCATGGTATTGGTGCTGCATGGTATTGGTGCTGCATGGTATTGGACCAGTTGCTGCATGGTATAGGATCAGCCAAGTATGAGAGTGGTATAAGTGACTAAGGCCAGATTTTCTGGTAGCAGCTTGAATGAAATTTGTCTGGTATTGGCATTCATAGTTTTACATGAATGTTTGTTGGCCAAACCACACCCATAACCACAAACACAGGAGGGTAATAACATTCATGGTCACATGAAGTCCACACACCAAGTTTCAGCCTGATTGGTCCAGCATGTGACCGGAAATTGAGTTACTCTCCTCTGTGTACTTTGGCGGTTTAATTAAATCTTGTTCACCTTAATTGATATTCTTGACCGACCAATCTATCCGTCTCCATTAATATTTTATGGGTGCAACTAGGACACACTCACAAGTTATTAATACTCTTGTGGTTGCATGGTGTGACACACCAAGTTTCGCTGTGATTGGTTCTTGTCAGTGAAAACAACTCGTGTGGGTGTGGTCATGGCAAGACCAGACCCATTGTCGCACCCACATGTAGTTACTAATGCTCACCCGAGTACTTGGAGACCATGTCCAATTTCAGCCTGATTGGTCCTGGGTGTGGTAAATGGCAAAACCACACCCACATGTTATCAATCATCCTCATCCGCTTACTTGGAGAACACACCAAATTTCATCCAGATTCATTGATCATTTAAGTATTTTTTGGCAGCCCAAATAACTTTTGTGTGTATGGCTATGATAAAACCACACCCTTTGCACATCCACAGGTGGTTTATAATTAATGCTCACCCAGTTACTTGGCGACCGTATGACAAATTTCAGCCTGGTTGGTCCTTTATTTAGCTTTTGGCAGCCCAAATAACTTTTATGAGTGTGGGTAGGATAAAACCATGCCCACATGTGGTTAATAATGCTCACCCGGGTATTTGGAGACCACACACCAATTTCAGCCTGATCGGGTTCAACATATATAGAGAGGGAGAGAGCATGGGGAGAGAGAGAGAAAGAGATCACTGCTTTGAGCTAGTCATTGCAGCATTCTACTTCAGATTGTTACTTAGCTCCAGCAATCTTTGAAAGTGGAGCAGGCCCTTGTTTTATATGACCTCTAGCAGTTAATGACTTCCTTGGGGTATATAGTTGTCTGGGTTCTGTTGGGTGGATAGTGGTCCATGGTCAGTAGCTTGACAAGGGCAATATTTTGGTATCAGCTGTTCATAAGAGTCACACTGTACCATCAATACTGTTCCCTCTATCACTAAACCAAATGCATATGGAGAGCTACAAAAAACAACAATCAACTGCACTGGAGTGGATAGTAGTTAGATGTTGGAAAAAGTGTCTTGTTGTCATACAGGTTATGAATACCAATGGCAAGAGTAAAACAAATACAAAGATAGCATCACTCAAGTAGTTTTATGTATCCACCAGAAAAGAACATGATGCTGATTAGCTAGCAAAGTGTGTGAGCATTCTGTAGCCAGACAGCTAGCTACCTTGAATGCCAAAGATATGAGCTCACCACAGACAGTGGATAATTAAGTTGATTCTAATAGTACAGCTGACCACAACACGTAGCAAGAGAGTTTGTCAAGAGTACTTACTGCCTTGCTACATGACTGAGACATGTTGCCTAACTTCCAACTATAATGGAAGTTTAGTGGCAGTCACTGCAATGGAGTGATTGTTTTGGTTGCCTCACAAACAGCTTAACCTGGGCAAGTGGTTGCTAAAATCACCACAGGCACTATTCCAGGAGATACTGCTATTATTGACTTGCATCTAGGGAACAATAATAATAATGGCAGTAGTAATGATGGTATATGTTAGCAGGCTATCCAACCATGACTTCTTGCTAGGTCCACCTTCAGAGGGCTGGCTGCAGGCACACCAAAAATAAAAGTACACATATGCAAAAGCATTAATTTTTTGGCATGTAACTAACTTGCTCCCCCCCCCCCCCCCAATCATTGATCCCCTTCACTTCATTCCCCTTTCCCTTCTCTTGCTTTCTTTGTTGCAGTAGCTATTTCTTAGCTGCACTTGGAGATATTTTTAGATCATTAGTTCATTATTTATCTGCTAAAGAATGCCTCAAAAGGGCAAAAGAGAACTTTAAAATCTTTGCACGTAATTAAATTACCAAGATAACTTTGGCACTTTAATGGACCATTTCACTTAAACTGAATTTTTTTTTTTTTTTTTTTTTTTTTTTTTTTTTTTTTTTTAATTCCTTCACTTGAATAAAATTAAATACTACTGTCTAAACTAAAACTGAAACAAAGAAAAACATGTTACATTAAAAATTCCCTTGCATGTATATGTAATGTCCAGGTGGGCCAGGCAAGCATTCTCACCAGAGGTGAGAGATTGCCTGCTAGTTAAGATTACAACTTATATTATACATATAAAATGGTAGTTTTGTCTGTCTTTTAGTCTGAATTGCAGGATTTAGAGAACAACTGGGACGATTTGGGGGTGGGTGGGCGGGTGGTATGTTTCAGTTCTCCTTCAAGCTGTTCCCAAAAATTATTGTGCATATCTGCAGATAATGGTGGCAACATCAGAGAGTAGAGGTGAATTGGAAAAGAGTTCAGATAAACAATCCATAGGTGGTGCCATACTCAGATTATCACAAATTATTTCATTTGCTAGAAATATTTAGAAGTACTTCACAGTTGTTGGCTTAAGTGTTGGTTATTTACAAAAAGTCTATATCTTTTCATCCAGGCAAAGCTGGGTAAAAAGATATAGCATAGTAATAAAAACACACTAAAATTAAACCAAAATAAAAGAAATGGACAATACAGAACATTTTGCAAGCCAACAATTATAAAAAGCCAAAAATAAGCCAAAATAAGGAAATAGGCCAAATAAAAATTTTACAAGCCAAACCATTTGAAAAACAAGCTTGAAATGTATCAAATATAACCCCCCTCCCATATTCCCATACTTTTCAAGAAAAGGGGGGGGGGAGGGAAGAAAAGATAAAAATTAATAATCATAAATAAATAAATAACTTAATAAATAAATTAATTAATTTATTTATCTATAAATAAATAAAAAGGGGAGAAGAAAGGGGGGAAAGGGGAAAAAAAGTCCCAAGAACAACTGCAACAACAACAAAGTAACTAAGACCTGTGACCTCTGGCTGTGTGGTCCCTGGGAGTGGGTGGGCTGCAAGAAGGTAATGGCAGGGAGTCACTTTCTAAAGCTTTTCCAAAGGTGGAATTGGACCAAGTGCCCCTAACACTGTAACAGCCAGGTTGACCCTAGTCAACCATAGTAAACCTGTACTAATGTTACATACATACACATGTATAGATAACTCTAGTGGTGAAAAGTAAATGAAAAAATAAAATAAAAAACTTTAGAAAAACACAGCAGATAACTCAAAATTGATCAGTCAATCAATCACTACCTGTAGTGAGCATCACAAATAGCCAGCAGTACCACCGAGTGTGTCCCCTTGTAGTAGTGATATAAGGACCCACTATTGGCAGGAGCTTGGACATGGATGTGTGTGTGTGTGTTCCATTAATAGCTCTTGTTCAAATGGGATTGCTTTAGGGGGGGGGGGGAGGGGGTGGGGTGGGAAAGAGGCATATAATAGATTATTGCACACCGTATATAAGATCACATTTGTTAACTGAAGAAGGGTTTTCTCTGAAATGTGGTTAGCCAGTATTACCTATACAGTTGGGGAAATTCCAGATTTTTTTCAAAATCAGGCTGATCTCAACCCACTCAACAGCATATAATGGAGGCTTCACTAAGTTCTTTTACAGCTCAAACCAAATAACTTCACATTTCTTTTATGATGGAACACACAGTGGACCGACCCATACTGACATTAAAGGAGAGAGATACCTAGAAATATTGCAAATAACATTCTTAAATGACCATTTCCCTTCCTTCCTTCCATAATAACTTACTTGAGAGTTTCCTGTAGCAAGAAAGCAGAGTGTGAGAGCTGACCTGTCTGCTGGTAAAATCTCTGCCCTAGCAGAGCTGTAGCATGGCTTGTGAGCAAGTGCAGAACTGACCTATTGCAATTGCACCTTCACTTCATTCTGAGATATCTCACATGAAACTCCTGGTCAGACAGACCCATTCCCTGGAGGAGATTGTGGTATTCTCCCTGAGCTCTCCTGCTGGAAAAAATTTATGCAGCAGATATTCTTTTCCTCCTCCTCCTCCTCCTTCTCCTTCTTTCTTCCTGCCATCTAGCCACACCTCTTCCTCTTTGTGTGTAAGGCTAAAAATGCCAAAAATGGTATTTCTAAAAAAAAAATTGGACCAAGGTAGCTATACCCATGAGCTAAGACTTATTCAGATCCTAATAGACAAAAGTGGCCAAAAAATTGAAAAACCCTAAGGGAAGTTGCATACTCTTGGCAGTTTAGTGCACACTCAGTTTAATACATAACAAAATTTAACTACAAAATTCCCTGATAAACAGCAACACTCTATGGATAGGTAAGGTGGTTGGGAGAAACATGGGTGGGGTCCCACCTGGCCACACCTCTTCCCATTGGTGTGTAAAGCGAAGTGCCAGAAAAAAAACTTTTGATTAACAATTGGACCTAAGGAGTCAGCTCCACAAACCCATCTAATATATATACTTTGGTTCGTAAGCATGTATGTTATGTATGTGTGTCTAGGCATTATGGCTAAACCCTTTGACCAAAAAGGTCAATATTTGACATGTGGTCTCCAAGAACCCAGGTGAGCGTATATAAAAACATGTTGGTGTGGCTTTCATAATCACACGACAGGAGGTTGTTTTGGCTGACAAAAGATAATTGAAAGACCAATCTGGCCAAAAATTGGCATGTGGTCTCCAGGAAAGCATTAGTAACCACATATGGTTGTGGTTTGGCCATAGCCACACCCACACTAAGTTGTTTTTGCTATCTAAAGCTAATCAAAGGACCAACTAGACTGAAATTTGGCTTGTATTTCCAAGTAACTGGGTGAGCGTTATTAATCACCTGTGTGTGTGTGAATGGGTTTGGTCTGATTATTGCCATACCCATAGGAAGTCATGCCTGAAAAGACTCCTAAAGGGATTCGAACCCTTATACTTAAACTGAAAACCTAATGTCCTACCACTAGACGATAGAAGCCTTATGACGCCCCTTTTTAAAAGAAGAAGAGGCCTTCCTCACCATTATCCCTGGTGATGGCATCTTTTAAATGCTCGTTTATGGACCAATCAGGCTGAAATTTGGCATGTGGTCTCTAAGCAACCAGGTGAGTATTATTAACCACATATGAGTGTGTCAGTGTGTGGTTTGGTATTAGCCACACCCACAGAAAGTTGTTTTGCTGCCAAAAGCTAATTAAAAGGCCAATCACACTGAATTTGAGTGGTTTCTACATTTCATGCTGACATTGGCCGGGCAACGTAGGATATATGCAGTTAGTGTTTCATGTTGACATTGGCCAGGCAACACTGGGTATATGCAGCTAGTGATTCATGTTGACATTGGCCGGGCAACACTGGGTACATGCTGCTAGTGTTTCATGTTGACATTGGCCGGGCAACATTGGGTATATGCAGCTAGTGATTCATGTTGACATTGGCCAAGCAACACTGGGTATATGCTGCTAGTGTTTCATGCTGACATTGGCCGGGATGACACTGGTATACACACTAGTGCATCTATGTATGTATAAAGCAGTAGACCTGTTCTATGTTTGAATGAGGTATTACAATGGTTGAACAGTTCTTAATAAAATTTTGCAGATACTATCCTTAGGTGCTGGAATAAATAGTGATAGAGTAAAATGACAAAATTGGACCCTGGTGGGGGGATATTTTTTCCTTCAAATTTTCCAGGAACCAATTTACCACTGCAACTGCTGGCTTTGGCTATGCTACAGCAGCCTGGGGCTTGGGGAGCTGGGAGGGCAATTCCAGCCAAAATTAATAAAACCAAAAAAAGGCAGACTAACTAATTATCACTGCCATTAATCTTTAGAATGTAATCATCTCATTTCCCAGCAAAGATCTGGAAGTGCTTCACAGTGGTAGGTAGGCTGTGGGGGTTGTTGTGGTTATGTTCCACTAGGTGGTGTTCACCCAGGCTCAGCTAGTTATTGTATAAAGTTAGAATGATGGTTCTATTTGAATAAAAAAATACAAATATGCCACCAACAACCATCCCAATGACTATAGAGTGTGTCGCTATTTATGCATAATCCACAAAGAAACAGAACATGGTAATGGCTAAGAAGGTTTTGCATACAAGGTGATGTAGTTCTTCACCTTCCTCTGGAAGCTGGTTTTGTTCATGGCGTACTCCTCTGCTGCTGCTGTGTTCAATGGGTCTCCAAAGTCACAGAGGTCAGAGAAGAGAGAGTTGAGTCCCCATACCACATCTTTGAGTGTTCTGGTGGGCATCCAACCAGTTCCATCTAGAGAGTACTCCCTTAAGATGCTCAGACAGATCTTTCCATCTTCTGTGATATTGGGATGCCAGAGTTTGGTCAGACAGTGTACCACTGGGGGTTTGACATTATACTCTGCTGGGATGCTAACTTTAAAAACGAAGGCACCACCTTTCCAGTATCCTTCCTCAGGTTTGACAGTTAAATGAAATTCCCTCAAGTCGTCCACATCCTCAAAGGAGATAGAGCAAGATGAAGGAAGACAGGACTGGATATCTGCTACTTCTTGGGTTAAGTACCTGCTCCTCACACTCATTTGCTTCCCCAGAGAGCTGGGCTTGCTACCACCAGCAGGTCTCTCAGCTTCTTCCTTTCTCTTCTGCTGCAGCCGGAACATGCTAGCTACTCACTAGAGTTGGCTGGTTTGTTTTGAGTGCACGCTATTAGGGAAGACCACGCCCCAAACCCAGCCAGTAGTGCTAGGTTGGGAAGAACCAATTTCATCCTTTGCTGGCCTCTACTGACCTGTCTCTACGGGGTGGTTATCCCCAGCAGTGTCGCAATTCCGGTTCCAACTAGTTGGCCACATCCTCTAACCTAAGATAAGGTTTAAGCATGTCGCTGAAAGATGTCGTGGCTTTGAGTAAGTGCTAGGTAGTTCTTGTGCGCGGTCAGTACTGGCTCCTATATATTGACTTCGTCTGTTTTTGTAGGAATCCTGGAAGACATCTTGGGGGGGTTGTACAAAGATGGAACCTGGAAGGTAAGAGATGTGTTGGAAGTAATAGTGTTGATGCTGGGGGATTCTGACTAAGGTGATGCTGCTGTTAGCTGGCCTGTGTTGTCAACCAACTGGCAACCAACTGGCAACCAACTGGCAACCAACTGGCAAACCAACTGGCAACCAACTGGCAACCAACTGGCAACCAACTGGCAACCAACTGGCAACCAACATACAAAGAAGCTTACCCATATGTGCTACCAGTTTGAATCATTTTAGATATCAGTAAGACCTTGGGATACAACCATGAGTTGAGTTGCAGACACTTGGTGGATAGAATAAGGAACCCTCTAACAAACTAATGGTTTAGAATCTCTGACATGAATAAAGAAATGGTCTGATCACCATAGTGGTTGGGTTGACCTCAGTCTTGTTTAATATGATCTATTTATAGCACTGGAGTTGTGATTCCATCACAGCTCTGTTGTCCTGTTGTAGAATTGATCCCAGACTGCCAACACTCCTTAGCTGACCTCCACCAGTGCAAGCTGACCTGTGCCCCTGTGCATGGCATAGTGCAATAGCAGGAGGTGATGGGAGGATGTGCTCAAGTGGAGTTGGCTTGTGATTGGTGAGAGGTGTAGCCAGAGAGGGTTTGGACGATGAGAGGTGTGGTTTGGAAAATTTATTAATGAGAAGGTGTGGTCTGAAGATTTGGATGTGAGGGTGTGGTCTGAAGCCTTGGTTGCTGAGGGGTGTGGTTTAGAAGGATGATGAGTGGGTGTGGTCTGAGGATTGGCTTGGAAGAACTAGATGTGTTGAGATTGTGAGGGTGTGTAGCCAGAAGGTGGTGAGTGATGGAAAGAGTGCAGTTAAGGAGGGTGTGGCCAGGATTATTGATGGGCTAAATAATTTTCTCTGTAAACATTGGAGGATCACACTCTAAATATAGTCTAATACAATGAGAACATAACCACCGCCTTAGATCCAATTTTCCTAGAGTGTTAGATGTCCTCTCTCCTCGTCCCCCACCACCTGGGCTGCACTGGTCTGGCCCAGTGGTTGGTCTGTCACTATCTAGAGTGTTAGATGTCCTCTCTCCTCCCCACCACCTGGGCTGGGCTGCACTGGGCTGGCCCAATGGTTGGTCTGTCACTATCAAGGAAACTTACTTCTTAATGTCCGTCCTAAGCTGGCATATCATTTTCCTTTCCTGTGATGACCCATACCTAGTGTAAGTGCATGTGGACCACATAATTCCTGATTCCTGTATAGTTGGACAACACAGTGCCAGCCTCTGCATACATCCTGTGCCTGCTACAATACTGTAGCTATCTGTTGTGATGCAGTTGGGCAGCCAGCTGGCAGGTTACCATGGTGACGAGTGTGATGTAGTACTATTCTGTTCCATAGACTCATTGTGCTACTACTATAGGGATGTATGTGTGTGTAGGTGCTGGTTTTGGACCATCTGAGCACGCGCATTATCTCTTCCTGCTGCAAAATGCATGACGTCATGAGCCGAGGAATCACCTGTGAGTTGACCTCTAGTTAACCTCTAGTCGGGGTGGGAGGGATTCAGTGCTGCAGACATCGGCCATAGAGTTAAGGATGACAGAGTCAGTTGGTAAAGGGTGGCATGGCTAGTTTACTAGCAATGGGGATTCCCCTGTGATCCCGTCTACTAACATTGCAGGGTTACCATGGTGATCATGTCCACTCTATTAGCCATGGGGGTTCCCCTGTGATCATGTCCACTCTATCAGCCATGGGGGTTCCCCTGTGATTATGTCCACTCTATCAGCCATGGGGGTTCCCCTGTGATCATGTCTACTCTATCAGCCATGGGGGTTGCCCTGTGATCATGTCCACTCTATCAGCCATGGGGGTTGCCCTGTGATCATGTCCACTCTATCAGCCATGGGGTTCCCCTGTGATCATGTCCACTCTATCAGCCATGGGGGTTGCCCTGTGATCATGTCCACTCTATCAGCCATGGGGGTTACCCTGTGATCATATCCACTCTATCAGCATTGGGAGTTGCCCTGTGATCATGGCAACTATACTAGCATTGGGGGTTCCCCTATTATACTAGCAGTGGGGAGTTCCCCTCTGAGTGATCCTCTGCACTATTCTTGCAGTGGTGGAGTCTCTGGAGAAAGGAAGGCAACCATTACCAAAGCTTGATGTCATATACATCGTTGTGCCTAATGAAACAGTAAGCTGTGTGTGTGTATGGGTTAGGTGTGTGTGTGGACACGCATGAGTGTGTGTGTATTTAGAGTGCATGATGAACTGACGTGCGTGTGTGGCCTGCAGACTATCCAATACATCATCAACGACTTCTCTGGAGACAGAGCACTCTACAAGTCTGTGCACATCTTCTTCCTGGAGAGTAAGGATGCATGTGACTATTTTAAAACCATGCTGATTACACACACACTCTCACACACACACATACACACACACACACACACACACACACACACACACACACACACACACACACGCACACACACACACGCACGCACGCACATGCTCTCTCTCCCTGTCGCGTGCACACACACACATACACACACCCTTTTATAATGCTTTTGCCTTTCTGGTTGCATATGCTCGCTCTGGCTATTAGTGTGTTGCTATGTGTGTTGACTGTCAATATGTGATGGTATATATCTGTGGGGGTGTGGCATATGACCTCTCTCTCTCCCTCCTCATGTGTGTTCTTGCAGAGTGCTCCACCAGCCTCTTCTCTAAGCTTGGGGCCAGCAAGGTCTCCAGGAGTGAGTCAGCCATGACAGCTCTGTCTTTCTATGTCTGCCCTCTATCCTGCCTCCCTCCACATCACACGCACTCACACACCTGCATGCATGCACATGTTACTGCACACACTCACACACCTTCATGCATGCACATGTTTCTGCACTCACACCTGCATGCATGCACATGTTACTGCACACACTCACACACCTTCATGCATGCACATGTTTCTGCACTCACACCTGCATGCATGCACATGTTACTGCACTCACACCTGCATGCATGCACATGTTACTGCACACACTCACACACCTTCATGCATGCACATGTTTCTGCACTCACACCTGCATGCATGCACATGTTTCTGCACTCACACCTGCATGCATACACATGTTACTGCACACGCACTCACACCTGCATGCCTGCATGCACATGTTTCTGCGCACACACCTGCATGTGTGTACGCACACATGCAGGGATAGTGACAGTGAAGGAGGCCAACCTGGCTTTCCTGCCTTATGAGTCGCGTGTGTTCACACTGGACTACCCCCAGGCCTTTCAGGACTTCTATATCACTGGTTCAGTGGGTAAAGGGGAGCTGGCCGAGCGCATAGCAAGCCAGCTGGCCACTGTGTGTGCCATGCTGGGGGAATACCCAGCAGTCAGATATAGAGGGTATGTGCATGGGGGGCTACATGTGCTGTCATGTGATGTGTGCCATGCTGGGGGAATACCCAGTTTATCATGTATGTGTGTGTGTAGTGAACTCAGTGGACTTGCTGACATAGCAGAGGCAGTGCAGGTGAAGCTGGACTCCTACAAAGCTGACAAGAGAGATCTTGGCTCAGTGAGTGACACACACACACACACACACACACACACACACACACACACACACACACACACACACACTTACGTATCTTACACTGAGCATGTCATGTCTGTGCTGTGAGCATTATTCTGATGTACACTGAGTGTGTGTGTACTAGTTGCGATGTTATCAGTTAGCATATGATTGCTCAATGCTGGACTCAGATATAGCTTTACCTCGTAATCTTGTCACAAATGTTCTGTGTTGGACTACTTGAAGGGTGTGCTGGTACAGATGACCTCATGCCCTGCACTGATGCTATGGATTACCCTAACATTGTGCAACACTGATCAGTGTTAGTGATGTAGCACCACACCACTCTCACCTGTTGTTGTTCTCTTGCCCCCACCCACCCCCAGGGTCCTGACAAGGCTAAGTCCCAGCTGATCATTCTGGACCGAGGCTTTGATGTGGTGACTCCCCTACTGCACGAGCTGACCTACCAGGCTATGGTGTACGACCTTCTCCCTGTCAAGAACGATGTCTACATGTGAGTCAGAGGGTGTGGTTACATGTGGGTTCAGGGTGCGTTGTTGCCTATGATGTATTGTGACTGTAGTGTAATATTAGGCTAACTGTGTGTAGCACTGTGTAACATTGTGTAACATGCTGTGTGCACAGGTATCGAGCTCAGACAGGAGGTGATCAGTTGAAGCAGAGGGAAGTCATCTTAGATGGTTGGTGTGCATGCGTCCATTATTTCTGATTGACTGACTGACCTGACTGACCTGACTGACTGACTGACTGACTGACTGACTGACTGACTGACTGACTGACTGACTGACTGACTGACTGACTGTGTGTTGTCATTGTCTTCTGTGTTGTGTGTGTGTGTGTGTTTTGCAGAGAATGACTCCATTTGGGTTTCTCTCTGTCACAAGCATATCGCAGATGTCTCCAAGTAAGTAAACCAGTCTGTCTGTCAACCTGCCAGCTAGCTAGCTAGTTTGCTGGGATGTCAGGGTGACCATGCTCACCATGGGGGCCTCACCATGGGGACCTCACCATGGGGACCTCACCATGGGGACCTCACCATGGGGACCTCACCATGGGGACCTCACCATGGGGACCTCACCATGGGGGCCTCACCATGGGGACCTCACCGTGGGGGCCTCACCATGGGGACCTCACCGTGGGGACCTCACCGTGGAGGCCTCACCATGGGGACCTCACCATGGTGGCCTCACCGTGGAGGCCTCACCATGGGGGCCTCACCATGGGGGCCTCACCGTGGGGACCTCACCATGGGGACCTCACCGTGGGGACCTCACCATGGGGACCTCACCATGGGGATCTCTACTGTACCTGTAAAGAGGTTCTGAACTGCCCATTGATCTCAAAGAAGTCAATCTCTACAAATCAAACTCTGCAATAACATATGGCACAGTTGAGGTGCAGTAGTCCCTCTGGTGAGAGACCACCCCTAAATCTGACCAAAAAATTGGTCTCTCGGTAGAGGTGGTCTTGTAGTAGAGGAGTCTCTTACAAGAGGGAGTCCTGTGCAACATCTGACTGATAAACAAGCAGCACAGAGGCCGGAGCAGATCTTGTACACCTGAGAGAAGGTGCAATAATTAGTTGGCATGATTGAAGGTACTGTTCAATAGCGATGCACTGGGTGAACAACAACAAACATTATCTAATTGTTGTCACTAACCGTGCAAGCAATCAACACCACACCATGCATAGTACAAGTGGTGGCAATGTCACATGACCTCCACCACAATGGATGTGGCACTATTATGTGACCTACAGTCATGTGATCTCTAGTCATGTGACCTCACTGTTGTCTTGACTTGCAGAGAGGTGGCCAAGAACTTCCAAGAGTTTGCACAGAAGAAGAAGCTGAAGCATGCAGGCGATCCTGACGTGAGTTTGGTAAAGTGTGGTCCTGGTGGACAGTGGCCCTGACATGAGTTTAGTTTGGTAAGGTGTAGACCTATTGTACAGTGGCCCTGACTTGTTCAGTTTGGTAAGGTGTGGATCTTGTGGACAGTGAACCTGACATGAGCTTGGTAAGGTGTGGACCTGGTGGACAGGTAGCTTTGACGTAAGTTTAGTTTGGTAAGGTGTGCTCCTGGTGGACAGTGGCCCTGATGTGTGTTTGGTTTGGTAAGGTGTGATCCTGACATGAGTTTAGTTAGGTAAGGTGTGGTCCAGGTGGGCAATGGCCCAGTATTGAACTTGGTCTTGTCCTGTCCCCACCATCACGGTGCTCTCTCAATGGTAGTGTACTTTGACCTCACTCATGTGTGCAGGTGTCCATCAAGGACTTGGCTCGTCATATCAAGAGAGTTCCACAATACCAGAAGGAGCTGCGAGGGGTGAGCATTAAATAGATAAACTATACTTTCATGTTTACTGCTTTTTTGCTTACCTTCCCCCACCCCTCACACCCACTCATGTGGCCCCTCCCCTTTCTCCTCTCTTCAGTATGCCCAACACATCAACATGGTGGACAGTTGCTTGAAGAAGTTCAAGTCGGGCATCAAGGACCTCTGTAAGGTGGAGCAGAACCTAGCCCTGGGCACTGACGCACACGGCGAATCCATCGGAGACCCCATGAAGGACATCATGCCTAATCTTTTCAGCAAGGACATCAAGTGAGCTGTCAGCATGCATGCTCATGTGTGTGTGGCTCATGTGGGTGTGGCTCCCTGTTCATGTGGGTGTGGTTCCCTGCTCGTGATGGTGTGGCTCCCTGTCTATGTGGGTGTGGCTACCTGTTGATGTGGGTGTGGCTTTGGGTGTTTCCGTGTGGCTGCAGGGTGAATGACAAGATCCGTCTCCTTATGCTGTTTATTCTCTTCAAGAAAGGTGAGCTCATGTGATCATGTGATCACATAGTCTGGCTACTTGTTTGTGCATGTCTCAACCTGTTTAGGGGCATATGATAGCATGTGTATGTGTGTGTATTATCCTGTATTGTGTTAGGTATTGTACATGTGTTCACATGTATTGTATGTCTACATGTTTTGTGTGTGTGTGTGCGTGTGTGTAATTGTGTGTGTGTGCGTGTGCGTGTGTGTAATTGTGTGTGTGTGTGTGTGTGTGTGTGTGTGTGTGTGTGTGTGTGTGTAATTGTGTGTGTGCGTGTGTGTAATTGTGCATGTGTAATTGTGTGTGTGTGCGCGTGTGTGTAATTGTGTGTGTGTGTGTGTGTGTGTGTGCGTGTGTAATTGTGTGTGTGTGTAGGTGTCAGTCGTGATGACTTCACCAAGCTCATGCAGCATTCTGAAATTCCACTCAGTGAAAGGTTAGAGGGATAGGGGAAGGGGAGGGGGTGTCTATGGCCACCATAGAGATGGGTGTGTCACAGACATCTTGGCTATGCTCAGTTGACTGAGTGTGTGTGTGTGTAGGAAGGTGTTATTGAACCTCATGCATCTCGGCTACACTGTGTTGACTGAATCAAGTGCTAAGACAAGTAAGAAGAAGTTGCGGTCGAAGGAGCGACCGGGAGAGAAGTACGAAGTGTCTCGCTGGACTCCCTTGCTACAGGACATAGCGGAGGTGAGTGGCCATGTCTCCTCACTACTCCTCCCCTCCTCTGGTTAAGATAGGAACTTTTGTGTATGGCAGAAATCCCCCCGGTTTGTCATCAGGTTATGTGTGTAAACTGCACCATATAAACTATTTAAAGATTAGTAATGAAGATGCTTCTTTGTGATGTTGTGTAACACTGTGTGATGCTGTGTTGGAGTTCACTTGCATGGACGCATCAGGGACTCCATATGACATGATCACATGACCCTGTATAACATAATTACATGACATCCTATTGCACCACATGAATCTGCTATAATACATGACTCTATGATAGGTCACATGACCTATGATATGATCATGTGACCCTCTATGACATGGAATTCGCATGTTCTCTGTTTGTCTGGTTCACTTTGGAGGGTTGTCAATGCCTTTGATATCAGGTGATGTGCCAGCTCAGCATTTTGTAGTGGTGCGGCCGCAGTGACATGTGTACGGAGGGAGGGTGGGTGTGGTCTCCCCTGTTCAACCATGCAATGCGGTGTGGCAAGCTGTGTATTTATTCTGTGAGTTTGTGTCAGTTTGTCTATCTTCCTGTGTGTGTCTGTTCACCACTGCAGTATGCAGCTACTGATAGTCTGGACGCTGACTACTGTCCATGGCTGCGTGGCAAGCCTAGGGCCACCTCAGGAGTGAGCGGTATGGGTATGGCCACTGCCGGGGCTTCCCCTGCAGGTATGGACAGAGTGACATGTACTGTGTGAGTGAGAGTGTGTGTGTGTGAGTGAGTGTGTGTGAGTGAGTGTGTGTGTGAGAGTGTGTGTCTACATATTTATCATGTACTTTGTGTGTGTGAGTGTGTGTGTGTGTCTGCATATTTATCATGTACTGTGTGTGTGTCTGCATATTTATCATGTACTGTGTGTGTGTGTACATATGTACTGTGGACGTCAGCAGGTGGAGCTACAGGAGCAAGGTGAGTGAGGTGGGGGGTGGGATGGGGTGGGAGGTGGGGTGTCAGGTCCTGTTGGCTCTATGTGGGGTGTGAATGGAAATGTATCTGTACTCTCTGAACATTGTAGCCATGGTATCAGATAGTGGGGGGGGGGGGGGGGGGGGGGGTGAAAGGGTATGTTAACTTATTTGGCAAGAGAAACATGTTTTCTTCATGCAAGATGTTTCAATATTCATTCACTGACACATACCACATGCATGCACACCACTCATGCCACACACGCACGCACAGTCACACAAGCCATGCACATTCTAAATATTTGTCGAAGTGCCGCCTTGTCTATTCTGACCTGCAGAGTTGTTTGTAAGACAACATTATGTTGACATTAGGAAGACAAGCAATTGTGAGGGCTACACACGATGCATTTTCTTTTTTTTTTGCTTTTCTTTGGGTTGAGATGTCAGACAATATCATTTAATGGATCCTGTAGTCTTTTAACAACCTATTGCACGTCCTGTCGTATGTTGCCCCCCCCCCCATCTCTCTGTCGTATGTTGCCCCCTCTCCCTGTCGTATGTTCCCCCCCCATCTCCCTGTCGTATGTTGCCCCCTTCTCCCTGTCGTATGTTGCCCCCCTCTCCCTGTCATATGTTGCCCCCTCTCCCTGTCGTATGTTCCCCCCCCATCTCCCTGTCGTATGTTGCCCCCTTCTCCCTGTCGTATGTTGCCCCCCTCTCCCTGTCATATGTTGCCCCCCTCTCCCTGTCGTATGTTGCCCCTCTCCCTGTCGTATGTTGCCCCCCTCTCCCTGTCGTATGTTGCCCCCCTCTCCCTGTCGTATGTTGCCCCCCCTCTCCCTGAATGAAGTGTGCGTCAGCGCTGGAACTGGATCCCCAAGCAGGGGGAGACAGGCGGGGGCAAGGCTGGGTCCAATGTGGCTGCCACAGGAGTGAGTGCAGTGAAGAAGATCACCGGCCCTACCATCATCATATTTGTGGTGGGGGGCATGACCTACTCTGAGATGAGAGGTGTGTACGAAGCTGCAGCCGCCACCAACAACCACATCATCATCGGTAGGTAGGGGACAGCTGTGTGGTGTGTTGGTGGTCATGTAATCATGGACTACATGATGTTAGTGATGATCTGATGGTGTTAGTGGTGATCTGATGGTGTTAGTGGTGATTTGATGGTGTTAGTGGTGATCTAATAATGTTAGTGGTGATCTAATGGTAGTGTGGTGATCTCATAATGTTATAGTGATATTCCTGTGCTAGTGGTGATTTCACGGATTAGTGATGGTCTAACATTATTTTTGTGTTAATCTAATGATTTTGACTTGATGTGGTTGTGTTAGTAGAGGTGTCTGATTTATCTCTAATACCAAAATGATTTGCAACAGATTTAATGCTGGTGTGTGTGTGCAGGGTCCACATCTATCATGGCTCCTAACGAGTTCCTGCGTCAGCTCAAGGATCTGAAGCCGCTGGTCAGCATCTAACAGAGCAGCTGCCAAATGTATAGACTAATGATATTTTTATCTTATATATGCCTAATCTGTTGTCAGGAGTGCGTTATCTCACTCCATACCTTGTCTTGTTGGTGTTACCTTGTTGTAGGACCTGCATGTATCACGAGTGTCTGTGTGTGTGTTCCCAATATACCATGTGTGGTGTTTCTGGTTGTTTTTGTTACAGTCCTTTTAATACTGCTGTGTAGTGGTTAATTTGTTTGTTTGCTTTATTTGTTGTTGACGTGGAAGATTTGATGGAATATTAGAAAGTTGTCATCAAGTTTGAACCCCATCAGATAGTTCGACATTTGCAGAGTCATTCCACCTCTCTCTTTCTCTTTGAGTTACAGGGTGATTATGCTGAGAGACAGGGTGATCATGCAGAGAGACAGGGTGGTCATGCAGAGAGACAGGGTGGTCATGCAGAGAGACAGGGTGGTCATGCAGAGAGACAGGGTGGTCATGCAGAGTTACAGGGTGATCATGCAGAGAGACAGGGTGATCAAGCAGAGAGACAGGGTGATCATGCAGAATAACAGGGTGATCATGCAGAGAGACAGGGTGATCATGCAGAGAGACAGGGTGGTCATGCAGAGTTACAGGGTGATCATGCAGAGAGACAGGGTGATCAAGCAGAGAGACAGGGTGATCATGCAGAATAACAGGGTGATCATGCGGAGTAACGGTGATCATGCAGAGTAAGAGGGTGATCATGCAGAGTTACAGGGTGATCATGCAGAGTTACAGGGTGATCATGCAGAGAGACAGGGTGATCATGCAGTGTTACAGGGTGGTCATGCAGAGAGACAGGGTGATCATGCAGAGACAGGTGATCATGCAGAATTACAGGGTGGTCATGTAGAGAGACAGGGTGGTCATGCAGAAAGACAGGGTGGTCATGCAGAAAGACGGTGGTCATGCAGAAAGACAGGGTGGTCATGCAGAAAGACAGGGTGGTCATGCAGAAAGACAGGGTGGTCATGCAGAGTAACAGGGTGATCATACAGAGTAACAGGGTGATCATGTGGAGTAACAGTGAACATGCAGAGAGACAGGGTGATCATGCAGAGTAACAGGGTGATCATACAGTAACAGGGTGATCATGCAGAGTTACAGGATGGTCATGCAGAGTTACAGGATGGTCATGCAGAGACAGGGTGATCATGCAGAGACAGGGTGATCATGCAGAGAGACAGGGTGGTCATGCAGAGAGACAGGGTGGTCATGCAGAGTAACAAGGTGATCATGCAGAGAGACATGGTATCAAGCAGTATAATAATGAATATACAAAGTAACTGTGATCGTGCAGTGTAACATCAGGGTGAACCTTTTCTTCTTTAAAATAATTCTAGTTTCTTGGTGTGCAGAGTGAAGCTTTAAAAGGTTGATAACAATACCTTAGAAAGCTGAAATGTTGGAAGTGAGTTAGACTACAACTTTCCCCAGACGTATGAATGCAACCTTGTGCATTATGGTTCCGTTTATTCTGTGATGGAAAGTTTGGGAACTGGTTCAGTGGAGCAACTGATCTGAGCAGATGATATTTTATCTTTCTCGTGTAGATAGCAAACTTGAAGTCCACAAGCAGTAATGAATGATGTTACTGTTGTTGACACACACACACACACACACACACACACACACACACACACACACACACACACACACACACAGAGAGAGAGAGAGGTGAAAACAAAGCACATTTTCACTAAAAATTTTAAAAAAGATGGGAGGGGGAGAGAAGGCGAGGAACTAGCCTACAACAGCTGTTCGGACATGTCCTCAGCAGGTCTCCCATCTAAGTACTGAGCAGCCCTAAAGGTGCTTAACATTGTTTTGTAATTGAAGTTAGAGCTCCTGGACAGAACTAAAAGTGCACACACACAAGATGAAAACAAATTGGAATTGGATATAGACTTGCAATGACTTTATTCTGTTCCTAACTATGAAGGTTTTGATTTTTTATTGAAGTACATTGAACTCGGGTGCTCTGGTCTTGATGCATCCAGACCTACTCTTCAACATCACACATTAAGGATGCAAGAGTGTTTGGTGTGCAGTTGGGATGTTACTCCAGAGTGTCGTCCTGATGGTGTTCAATGTCATTAGTTACAAACCAATTCATTTCCAAGTGACACATTAATGATGATTGCTATTCAGGACTGACTGACCAGAGCAGAGGTCCAGTTCTGGCTCTGGTACCTCACAGCACTGACCACCTTCATCAAGATAATCTGCAAGCTCAGCAGCTAATTGTGCCATCTGGACCAATGTAGTATCTGCAGTCTTTTTTCTTCTTTTATTTGTTGATAATATTGTTATTAATTTTTTAAAATTATTTTTTAAATAATTTTATATCAACTAAAATGTTTGAAAAAAGTTGATGCAAAAAGCTGAGTCCATAAAGTGTAGTTACATATTGATTCCCCATAGCTATTACTGACCCCTAAAGCCCTCGGTGCTACACCACCAGAGGAAGGACTTGTTCAGCATAACTATGAATAGGAAATGAGTTTATTCAGTGAAGGAAACAATTGTCTAAAGCAAATCTTTGTAGTATATATAATTCTTAACTCAGTCAACACCATGAAGCTGACTAATGATGTTACTGTTGAACAACAATATTCTATTGAACAATAATGTGTTGACACCATGATTATAATTATTGCTTTAATTGGGGAAGGGTCTCATTTTCTTTCAGCTAGAACATGCTGTGTTGTTTGTTTGGTAGTCCTTTCTGTCTGTCTGACTGACTGCCTTATAGGTTCTTTATTTACCTCAAGAAATTTCTTTCCTAGTGTGCTAATCTTATAAATATGGAGCTCATGTGTTTGTATTTACGTGTGTGTGGTGTGTGTAAACTCCCAGAGGAAAAGGCCAAAGGACACCTAATTTAGGCTGTGTGGAGTACTACCAACCACATTTATGTAGACACACTCTAACTGAGGTCAGCAACACTGTATCCAGACCACATTATCTTAAAATTTCTTCTAAAACTTTGTTTGGCTAAGTCCCCTGTTCTCACTGTTACATGCATTCTAAAACTCTACTGGATATGTCCCTCCAGCAGACAATCCTGTGACTCCAACCCACAGAAGGTGGCATGGGCCCTACCTAGCTGGGAATGCAGGCTAGTAATACATCATTTATTTGTTTGTTCTGGATGTTGTCATGGTGTTCATTTAAGGTAATTATAGGCTCCCTTTAGTCTATCTATATTAAGTGCTGCTTATTCTGCTTGGTAAGTCTGAGATTTTCTCAAGTTGTCTGTTACATCTTCTGTTAGCTTCTCGCTTGGCTTGCATTTGTCTATTCCACCTGCCTTCTATTCAGACCTCTCTCTAACATTTAATATAGGCTTTAATTTCTGGTCAATCCCTCACATCATCCAACTCTACTCCTCCACTAGTCTGTCTAGCCACACTGGAACAACAAATTTTTCACCAGAACAACAAATTTTTCACCAGAACAACCTGTGCATAGAATGAGACATAAACACTACATAGGCTTGGATCGTGGCAGGGGAACTCTAAGTTTATGTTGTTAAATATTCTTGTCAGGTGAGCTGAATGGAGGAGAGGGGGGAGAGGGGCCTCCACCATATATATATATATATATATATTTTTTTTTTTAATTTTTTTTTTTTAATTTTTTTTTTTACTAATGCTGCTATTATGAATCTTTCCCCTGATATACTTCCAGTCTAATGTACATGGGGATTTATTATAATATAGTTCAACAAATTTGGTTGAAGGGAACAAAATCCCACATAATTTTATTTGCATAAGAGAAGTCCATATTTCAGAACCTTCCCATTCTAAACGTTCTTTAAAAAAAGCAAACAATTTTTTTTGAATTTTTTTCCCCCTCCACTGCTGAACTGAAGGGTTCAAAGGTCGTGTCCTTCACAAGACCGGGCCCTTTGAACCCTGCAGGTGAGCAATGGACGGAGGAGATGGCTCAGAGCAGCAGGCACAGCCTCAGCCTGGGAACGTCTATAGAGTCCCTGAGCGGCTGGTCCGGAACCCTGCGGACATGGAGAGGTGGCTGAAGAGTGAGGTAAGCACCCACACTGCTCAGTTAGCTCAATTGGTTTATCTTAATTCAGTGAGCCTGAGCTGTCCTGACAT
>OZ017784.1:15701004-15781910 GCA_963969325.1 Lycopodina hypogea | reverse complement strand
ACACCAAGCTTGCAAGGAAGTAGAAAGTACCCTAGTCCACAGGTTTATTCTGAGGGAAGATTGAATTTCACATCTGCTTCATGTAGGAAGAAGCACAGTAATATTAGGATGTGATGACCCAAGTCCCACTGTAGTTGTGACTCTATGTTGTCATTACAACTAATAAGAAAGTATCTCTCACTCCACTCCAGAACTGGGTGGGGTCCAGCATATGGATGTTGCATGTATACTAAACTGGTGTGCATAAGGTCACTAGGAATGTGAGTTGGTGGAGTGCCATATGAAGCTCAGCTTAGAAAACTGATTGCAGGTTCGATATCCTTGGGCATTGAAAAATTCTCCCTGCAGATGGGGAGCTATTCCTCAGCATCCTCACCTCAGGCCAGGCAGTTAATATGCCCAGCAACACCATTGACAACTCCACTAGACCAGTTTTCTGGGGGTGGTGAGCTGTGGTGTTGTTGGCCCGATTCCCAGAATTCTGTTTAGTTCTGACCACAATTCTGAGGTGAACTGTGGGACTCTGTCTGATATGGATTCCCAGCATCCTTCCATGGGAATTGCTTCTGTCATGAGTGACTGTCCACAACTGGTAAAGAGGTTGTGGTGGACTCAGATTGGGGCCATGGGCCAATGATGTCCACATGGAGAGATCCAAGGTATCATTCACAGAGGGGCGTGGACATGTTGCTGCACTTTGGACTGAATGCCTGGCAGGGGTGGCATGGGCACCAGTAGCAGACATCAGTCTTCATGTTGTGCCAGATAATCTGAGATGAGACAGATCTGAGAGTGGGGCAGCTGCCAGCGTGTGGGAGTCCATGTATGGTATTGAAGATGCACCACCTCCACTCTTATGGAACAATTGGCCGGTGTATGGTCAGTGGAGATATCACACAGCATTGTGAAGTCCTGGAAAGCTAAGCCCTCTAGCAGGAAGATAGTTCTTGTTGTGCAATAGGTCTGGATCTCATCCAAGCTTGCTTGGTTGGTGCTCAATTGTCTATACTAAAGTCCAGAGAGAGCCTTGTGGTGATGGTAGGGACCCTGGACAGACAGGACATTGGCCACCACATTGCCTCCACTTGACACGTCACACAAAGTTTGTGAACTCCCACCACAAAGAGAGATGCTTTGTTTGGTGAGGGGAGTAGTCTACAGAATTTCATCATTGTCCTAAAGAGCTTGCAATCCATGAAGGCTGAGAATGGTAGAACTGTTTGATGCCATGATACAATGAGAGGAACTAATACTCTGTCGAAAGTGGCATACTTTTATTCAGCTGTGGTTTTGAGAAGTTCCCTTACCTAATATGTTGAATGCCACAAGAGAGTGTGTGTGTGCATAAAGTCATGCAAATAAAGATAAACAGAAGCACTGGACGACTCATTGTCAGCTACAACATTGGAACGGATGTTCTAAGTCTTAATCAGATTAAGAAATATATGCACAGAAATGTTCTATTTATAAGTACTGCCTCTATGAGGACTGTAACTTTAAAAAAAGAAAAGAAGAGGAGAGCTTGGATTGTACCTGTTAAAAGAGGAGAGCTTCATATTGACCACAGGATTATGGGTTTGTCTATGACCAAATCCAGTGTTGAGTATTAATCAGCTAGCATGCAAAACAAAGTTGGAAATGTTCAGCCATAAACCCGCTCACTCATAAGCTGAATGGTCACTAAGAACACTATAGATAGCGCAATATGTGTAATATGACGTAACTGTTCCTGAGGAAGCTTCCTAAAAAGAACCAAGTAAATTTAGACTCCGTGACACGCTATGTGATATCACAGGTGAATATAATAAACACAATAGGTATGAAGAAAATGAATGTTGCAGGATACTTTGATGAATTTATACCTAATTTATCGATTTCAAATAACTTTTGGACATGTATTCCTTTAGAAGGATCAAACTTTAGTTATCCAAGGGGGAAAGTGGAGGGGGAAAAAACCCCTTAATTCCCCCCCCCCCCCCCCCCAAATAACAGTGTTGTGTGTTTGTGCAGCAGGGGAGAGGACAGGAGAGCATGATAGAGTGGGGGCGTGTGGTGGCAGGCACACAGAGAGAGATGAGTTATGAGCAGTCAGTCAATTAGAAGGATCCATAGTGTCCGGAGTATCAGTAAGGACAGGTGTGGGAGATTCGGTATCTATCTCCATGGTAACCACCTGTTGACTAGCTACAGCTGAAGCAGCCTTTTTCTTGCGATCAGCAGCAGCTTCCTTCCGTCCCTTCTGCTCCACCTTGTACACTGCATGATAATACAGAAGAGGGAATGGCACTACTACAATCCCTATCCCCCCAACCCCACCCAATCTGGGGACACCGTTATAACCACACCCCCATACGCATAGTCTGGAGACACCATTGCAGCCATACCCCCATACAATCTGGGGACACCATTACAACCACACACCCCATACAAATAGTCTGGGGACACCATTATAACCACACCCCCATACAAATAGTCTGGAGACACCATTGCAGCCATACTCCCATACACATAGTCTGGGTAGCATTATTGTAACCACACCCCCACAGTCTGGGGACACCATTGCAACCACACACCCCTAGGCAGTCTGGGGACACCATAGCAACTACACCCCCATACAATCTGGAGGCACCATTATAACTACACCCCCCCCCCCCCCCCCCCCCCCCCTCCAGTCTGGGGACACCATTACAACCACACACCCCTACACAGTCTGAGGACACCATTGCAACCAAACAAATGAAATATCTTCATTGTAACCCTCCCCAACACACACACACCCATAGCCCAACTGCTCTCACAATCCCAGTAGTTATATTAGTGTTGACAGACTGACAATAATGTACACACATACACCAAGTGAAAACAAATCATGCTCTCAGTAGCTTGGCCTATAAAAAAAAGATGGGGTGGGAGAAAAAGGAGGGGGAATGCCTACAACACCTGCTGTCCCCAGGCAGGCAGTCACCAATCCGAGTACTGAGTGGGCCTAAAGGTATTTTAATTCCAGTACTTAATTGCAATTAAAATTAGAAAGAGTTTGAACAGAAATTGATATGCTAACACACACACAAGCAATTCACTACAGGGCTAGGACTGCACACAGTGGAAAAGTTCTTGCATACATGTGCAACCACACAGAGGGAAGCCACATAACTGTGCAGGTGCCCCCACTAATGACAGTATGCCCATGGTTGGCTCCTTGTTAAGCCAGCATCCCAAAACCACATGACTATATAGCTAACCTTCAAGACATTCCTTCAGCTCTGGTATGAAGTCCTCAAACTCCATGTCCTCCATAGCTGAGAAGACATCATTAGCACTCAAGGTTTTGTGCTTGTTCTTCAGAGCCCAGTTATTAGCACTACAATCCCAATAGAACAGTAACCATTGTTACTGGTTGCCATAAAATGTGATGCCAAACTGAAAAATTCTACCCTACCATGCCGTAGCGTATAGAATAAATACACTCGCAGCCTTGCCAATGGCAGTTCTTGCTTCTTTTGAAACATTCACTCCTTCAGGGAGCTATGCATGGAATATGGAAGGGTAAATATAAAATATGCATTTGTTAGCAGGTTCATGCAGATATAAAGCTCTCACAGCTTCTTTAATAATCCTGGCCACCACAGAAGCTGGTAGGGATAAATCCTCCGGCCTTTCCGCCATTTTCAGAAAATCCCAAATAGAGCCCTCCTGGGATGACATCACTCAGTAGGAGACTTCGACAACTCCAGTTGGTGTGGAGTCGGTGGACAGTTCTTGAGGAGGAAGGCACTTACGCTAGTGGGACTCCCTCTAAACACGGTGGTGGTTGTCAGCTATACTAGATATGAGTAGCTCTGAGGAAGTGTCCTGGATATCGTGGTTCTGTTCCCTGAGGGGCAATGAGTTCTTTTGTGAGGTGAGTATATTCAGGGTGGTATGTCTGGGTGGGTTGGTGTTTGTGTGAGAGGTGGAATATGATGGGGTATCTGGACTAGAATTTAAACTAGTCTACGTTTGTATGTTGCCACTGCCTCTTTTGGTTGGCACCTTTTTTAAAACTCTTTCTGCCAATTTACTCCCTGTGGGTGTGCTGGTTCTCTGTTCCTATAAGGCCACTATGAATTGATGGTTTGTTTCCCCATAAAGGTAGGTGTGCTATAGTGGGTTGGTGGGTCAGTCAGGGCTGTGTCACATAGATATACCATGACCCTACAAACTGACAGATATGGCTTTCTCAGGAGACAATATTTATAGCTTCTAGAACAAACTGATGAGAATTTTTTTTTTAAAGGAAAATGCTTTAGCTATCGCTTTTGCAACCAATCTTTACCTGCTTTTTATGCCAAACGTTTGCAGGTGGTAGGTCGGTATATGTTCTGTGTGTTGAACAGATGGAGAGGAAGTGGGTTGGTCGGGTTACAGGAAAATAAATAATTAATTTATAGTGGCCAAGTGTCTCCGTCTCTCTCTCTCTGTGGGTATAGGTGTGGGCTAGTGTCTGGTAGATAGACCCTTTACCTGGCCCTTCTAATAAACCATCTGATCACTACAAAAAGGTTTTCGTGTGTTAGTGACTAGATTTTGTAACCAGATCTGATTGGTCAGATTTATAGAACATCACTATTGCACAGTCATATAGTTGGCAGACCGACTAAATAGATTTCAATGCTTGCAAGTGGAATAGTTCAAGAACTGGCAACACAGCAAGCAACACAGTAACATCAACAACACAGCAACATCAACAATACAGCAATATCAACAATACAGCAATATCAACAAATGTTGCAACTGTAATTACATTTTTGGCATGTGGCACACTTCCGCTGGAATCACGAAAAACTGGCAACAGAAACCAGATGGATTATTTAGTTTTTTAATCCGTCTGGCTACGTGAGACTAGGTGTGGGCAAGAGTGGCATGTGTGGGGTGTGTGTGGGGGCGCAGTGGGTGCTGTGTGTGCGTGCATGCGTGCTGGATGTAGGTGGGGCACGGTAGGTGCTGTGTGCTGTGTGTGTGCGCTTTGTGTGTGTATGTGCGTGCTGTGTGTGTGCCGGGTGTGTGTGCACTTGCAAGCATGGGTGTGTGTGTGTGTGTGTGTGTGTGTGTGTGTGTGTGTGTGCGTGTGTGTGTGTGCATGTGCGTGCATCTGTATCTTTTAACTCTTTCTCTCTGTGTTGTTGTGTGCATGTATGGGTGATACTCCAATCCAGTCCTTAGTGGTCTGGGTTGTCACCATCCCAAATGAACCTACACTCAATTTAGCACTGGCAGAAATAGCCTGGGCTAGCTTACTGTTCACACAACTCTTGGGGGGTGTGACTTGTATATAGCGTCAATGTCAGTAGTTGCTGTGTTTTCGACGGTGATAACCCGGACCGCTAGGGACCAGTATATTCTATTAGTATCGTCCATGCATGTGTGTGTGTGCGTCAGTTTGTCTGTCAGTGTGAGTGTAGTGCATGTGTGCGTGTGCATCAGTTTGTCTGTCAGTATGAGTGTAGTGCATGTGTGTGTGTGCATCAGTTTATCTGTGAGTGTGTAGTGCATGTGTGTGTGTGCCTATGCCTGCGTTTGTCCATGTGTGCCTATGCCTGCGTTTGTCCATGTGTGCATGCACGTGCTGTATATGTGTGTGTGTGTGTGTGTGTGTGTGTGTGTGTGTGTGTGTGTGTGTGTGTGTGTGTGTGTGTGTGTGTGTGTGTGTGTGTGTGTGTGTGTGTGTGTGTGTGTGTGTGTGTGTGTGTGTGTCTTCTTTTTTTAAACAGGATTTTGTGTTTTCAGGGGGAGGGAGTAGGCATAATTTGAGGAGCTTTATATTCCAAAGGAGCGAGATCCTTTAAATGTGTGCAGTGTGGGTGTGTGCTCTGCAATGGGCTGTGGAGGAGGAGGGGGGGGGGCATGCTCCCCCAGAAGATTTAAAAAAAAATTTGGTGTGTCATTCTGGTGGCAACTAGGTTTCAATTACCAGATGAAGTATTTGTGAAATATTTGTATCTCCCCTTACTACCTATCTCCCACTACTACCTATCTCTCCCTTTCCCTTATTTCTTGCCTCTCTCTTACTTCTGGTCTGTCCTCCCTCACTTCTTGTCTGTCCCTCTCTCTCTCTCTCTCTCTCTCTCTCTCTCTCTCTGTGTGTGTGTGTGTGTGTGTGTGTGTGTGTGTGTGTGTGTGTGTGTGTGTGTGTGTGTGTGTGTGTGTGTGTGTGTGTGTGTGTGTGTGTGTGTGTGTGTGTGTGTGTGTGTGTGTGTGTGTGTGTGTGTTAGGTGGATGAGGACTATGTGCAGGACAAGTTCAACCTGACTGGTCTCAATGAGCAGGTGCCGCACTACCGGCAAGCTCTGGACACCATCTTGGACCTGGAGCCTGACGATGATCTGGAGGACAACCAGCAGAGTGACCTGGTGGAGCAGGCCGCAGAGATGCTCTATGGCTTGATCCATGCCCGCTACATCCTCACCAACAGAGGCCTAGCCCAGATGGTGAGCATCAAACATCCACTTCCTGTGCACTTGCAGCCAGAGGGCATGCAGGCCGGGCCAGAGTTGGGTGGCTGGGTTTGAATAGCAAGGACTTCATCTTGGAGAGGATTTTTTTTTAGTGGGGTTTGGGATATATATATATATATATGTTGCCAGCACTGGTTTAGTGTGGCATGCTAATGAAAATGTTGAAGCAAATTCATTTTGTGTTTCCTCACTCTTTCGAATGCCAACAAAAAAAAGGAGAGAGCAACTAAAACTTAAATTTAATTTTTTGGAAGGGGTGGGGACTAGGGGCAGGATGTGGTTTGTAGGTGGAGTGTGCTATCAATGACCCATAGCCATAATTTCATCTGAAATGCACAAGAAATGCCTGTTGCTTCCACATTAAGGAGGCAGTCAAACCATATTCTATATCGGGGCTCACAGAGAACATTGTTGAATCAAATTGGTCCATGCGTCTAGGAGGAGTTCAGAGACACACAGCAGACATTGGCGATGTATTATTAGGATATGGACAGTAGCAGCCTGATAGAAACGAAACAGAACAAGTTATAGGCAGCCAGCATATGAGGTGGGTGGGTTTGTATTCTGTACTGGATATCCATCCATGTGGTATAGTGACTTCCACCAGACATTTACATAATCGTAGATTTGTTTTATATTCCAAATCTCTTCCGTGTTTCTTACACTGTCCCGGAACAAACCCAACCCAAGTGTGATCATATAGGGGCAGGATGTGGTTTGTAGTTGGTTGGCAGAATGTGGTTGTTTCCATGGTTCCCTCAGTGGGTGTTTATTGATGGCAACATTTGTTGATGTTGCTCCTCCTTGCAGATAGACAAGTACCAGCAAGGGGACTTCGGCCATTGCTCCAGAGTGTTCTGTGAGAACCAGCCAGTCCTGCCCATTGGTAAGCACTGGTGTGTCACACTGTACACACTCATGCACATGACTGCTGTCTGTCTCTGCTCGGTGCGTGCAGGACTGTCTGATGTGCCGGGAGAGTCCATGGTGAAGCTCTACTGCCCCAAGTGTTGTGATGTCTACACGCCCAAGTCATCCCGCCATCACCACATCGACGGCGTCTACTTTGGTACAGGGTTCCCACATATGCTCTTCATGGTGCACCCTGAGATACGCCCTCCGAAGCCCACCAACCAGTTTGTCCCTAGGTAACACTGCTGTGATGTGCTGTGATGATTGTGAGGGGCTATAGTGCCAGTGATGACTGAGTGGGGAAACAGCGTCCCTGCAATCAATTATTCCATCTGATGCTGATGGTGAGAGAATCTTCACCCAGTCCACCCACTGCGTTGCACTAGTCAGACCAAGACAAGGAACAGCTCGAAATCCAATAGAATGTCTTGCAGTTCAGCTCGACACTAGTTGGTAGACTCTCTGGCAAAGAATACCCACCACTGCCCCCCCCCCCTCCCCCTCCCCAAAAGAAGCTTAAATGGTGCATGCAACACTCCCTGACATGCTGCTCCAACAAAGCTATTATTGAGCTCATGTCTGATGCTAGAAACAGATGCTTTGTTGTCGTGTGTGTGTGTTCCTCCTCCCTGCAGGCTGTATGGCTTCAAGATCCACTCCATGGCCTACCAGCTCCAGCAACAGGCAGCCAACAAGTCACGCTCAGCAGGAGCCCGACCACGCTCCCAAAAGCAACCTTACAAATAGAACATGCTAACCCCCCCCCCCCCCCCAACACATTATTGTTATTGCTGCAAGTACCCACATTGTTGATTGTTTCAGCCATGCATTCAGACAACACATTCCCCCAAGGGATCTGCTACCCCACTGCCTCCTAGTTGCAGGTGGTGTTAATTGGTAATTACAGTAGAAGTGACATTGCATGGACTCTGTCAAGCAGCCACAACAGTAATAATTGGAATGTTCTGTAATAATTGGAATGTTCTGCACATAGCAAAGAGGAAAGTTCAGAAGATAAAAGAAATATGTTCCTGTAGATGAGGTGTGTGTGTATGTGTGTGTGAGGGATGAACGAGGCAAAGTGTGATAAGTCCCTGCCATTCAGTTGCTGTGTGCAAGGGAAAGATGCTGTACTACCAAAAGTAGCACACTAGATCTTTCCATCCCCTTCAGGGTCCTCCACTTCTACATCCCCATCATCTTCAGGGTCTTCCACACCTGGCTCGTCACCCTCCGGCTCTTCCCCCCCTGTGTCTTCGTCACCTTCTGGCTCCTCCCTCTCTGCACCCCCATCTGGCTCCTCGTCTGGGTCCTCCTCGTCTTCACTCAGATCTATCACAGACTACATACCACGCAGGCACAATACATACGTACACATCAAACACCACAGTTTATGTGAGAGCTGCCAGTAGGATGACTCTGCAGTCATCTGCACCAATACCAAGGGCCAACAGTGAAGCGAGGGTTAAAAAAAAAAAGAGGAAAAAAAAAAGAGGAAAAAAGGAAAAAAAAGAGGATGGGACAAGGCTGCCTGTGGTGTTCCAGGATCCATGCTACACTGCTCCTGTGACTTGTGCAGACAGCCTGGGTACCACCCAGGCAACTCCACCACATGATTTAGACCATCACACCATTATTATTGTACTCGACTCCCTCCACGTGTACCAGTAGGAGCATGCAAGGCATGGTGGGCATTAATTGAGCTGGTGTGGTGTAGCTCACTGCATTAAGAACACTACTCATCATAGCCACTCACAGGGTCTTCATCATCTTCCTCCTCTTCTTCCTCCAACTCGTCCTCATCCAAACCCTCTTCCTCCTCTTCTAGTCCATCCTCTTCCTCCTCTTCTAGTCCATCCTCTTCCTCCTCTTCATCATCAAATGTCTCATTTGTTGGATCAGAGTTCTAATTGAGACCGAAATTAATATTCGTACATAAACACAATGTGTAATACACATACTAACATGGGCACCACACACTCGCAGTACAGGGTAAGGTATAGACAGGTCAGTGAAGTTAGCAGACATGTTTCAACCATGTAAATGTTAATTTACCACACCCTCAAAAAACATTATGTGCTGTATCGCCACAAGATTAGGATGCACCCACATTTCTACATGCCACAGAACAGACAATCCCAGAACCACACCCACCCATGGACAATCGTACGTACCAAATAAAACTGTAGTGGGTTGGGCCAGATATCGTCTCTGATGATCTCCCCTGGCTCATCAATGGACGTCTCTGGTGTGAACCAATTGAAGAAACTGATTGAGTCTTCTTGTGCTCGCTTACGACCTCCATCTTGCTTGGATGGACTCATCTCCGTGAGGTTCTACACAAGAGAGAGAAAAAAAGAAAGAAAAAAAAAAGAAGAAAGAAAAGAGAGAACACAATGACCACATCTATACACATTCCATTGCAGCAAATCACTACTCCCTCCCCCCTCTCATCAGCCCACCTCCCTCCCCCTCTCACCAGCCCACCCCCTCTCACCAGCCCATCTCCCACCCCCTCTCACCAGCCCATCTCCCACCCCCTCTCATCAGCCCATCTCACACCCCCTCTCACCAGCCCACTCCATCCCTCTCTCACCAGCCCACCTCCCTCCCTACCCCCACTCCTTCGCTTTACCTTGCCATCCTTCCATTCGATAGGCGTCCCAGTAACCGAGGTTTCACCCGACCTCTCCATGATCACCTCCTTGCTCAAAACGGAATTATAGAAGTACGGGTTTTCCCGAAAGTGCTAGGGAAATATAAAAAGATTCATTAATTGTCAGTGATATACTCTAGCACACACCACACAACTGTAGAGAACACTTAGCAATATGAGGTGAACATAGGCAACCCCCGAAGGTTTGAGCTGGTATGAAACACTAAACTAACCCTGCTCTTCCCGTTCATGCCAGTACACATACACTCACTCGCATGTACATTTACATGTGCATGAAGGCACACTACTCACAAAAGCTATCTGGTAGCCAGACTTCGAGTCCTCGTACTCTTCTACAGTAAGGTCAGACAAGTATTGCATGGCAACCATGTCCTCTCCACTTAGCAACTCAGCAAAGTGCTGATTGTTGAATAGCTGATCAATAGTCAAGGAAACAAACACTCACACAGCATCGTAATGCGAAGTCTCCAGTGTGGGGGCACCTCAACTGGCTGGTCTAAACCAAAACCACTGTGAACTACTTTGTATGTAAAATTTTCTTTCTCAATGTAGTCCCTTAATTACATATCTTTCAATAACATCTACAAAAATAGGACATGTGTCAGTTCTGAAAGACATTAAAGGACCAATTGTATATGTAATTATCCTAGCTTCATGATACAGTGTGTGCACAGATAGTAGCCAGGCCACCTATATATAGGGGGGGGGGGGGGGGGGGGACAGGCTTATATGATGAGGATACAGTAATCTGCCAGAAATCAGGGAGGGAGGAGGTGAGATGTGAGCGGTGGGAGTAGTGAGGCTGGCGCAATTTGTTGTACTTCTGTTCCACGTGGAGTATCTCTTCTGAAGCTCTCTCATTCAACTGGTCTATCTCGTGTTGAATGGCCACTACCTTCTCAAGAACCCGTTGTTCCTCTCGGGAGGGATCTTTACTCTTACCAACTGCCAAATCTCCGTCTAGCTTGGGTATCTTCATTGCTGGAGGATTTGTCATCGCCATATTTAATCCCGCGCCTTTTACGCTAGGAGCGCTACGAAAAGTAACAGTTGGTAAAGGTTAACACATTTATTGAGTCAGGATTGCAGATTGACCACTGTAGTGTACGAGGGACGACCAGTACCAACTAACCGGTCTTTATAATCTTGCAGGGGGCGATGTGGTGGCCGTTTTATTTCTCCTGGTGGACTATTGGAGGTCTTATCTTGGTGCTGATTACCGTTGCAACACTCCTCTCGAAATTACGCTGGGCTAAGGAGGTAAACAGTTTCATCGTAGCATTGTTTGAGTGGTAAAGCTAGCTGTGCTATGAACCATCTCTGTGTGGTGTAGGATGGTTTCTTCCACCTAGACGCTGCTACCCGGTACCAAACTATTGCAGATCATGTTGCTAAGGTATGTGTAAAGCTTGATACTGATGCCAGCATGGTTTGGTAGTCCCTGCCTGTTATGTGCTGGAGAGGCCCCTGGTCAGAGTTGCCATCTGCTGAAATTTGCTACCAGACTTTGGAAATTCGGTGAAATTTCAAGGTATCTGGTGAAAAGGATAAATGTGCAGGTCAGTAGAAAGATCTGATGAATGTAGTAAAATATTGGAAGTGTCTTGTATTAGAGGGAAAGGGAAAAAGGAGCACACAGAGACACAGATCTGGTGAAAATAACAAAATCTGGTGAATTCTTTTATGAAAAAAGAAAGAAAATAACTGGAAAAAAGCAACATCTTTTAAGACTAATTCTTTTTTTTTTCCTTTTTCTTTTTGTTATGACTTGCTGAGAGATAAATGATTTGAAAGATATCAAACCATGCATCCAGAAAAAATGGAAATGTATTTCTGGGCAGGTAAAAAAAAAGCAACAACTCAGTCTAAGGACTGGCAGGGATTGGGTGTAGGTGTGGGTGTCACCTCTTGACAATATCAAAAGTTTACTGACCAGGTTCAAGTGAACTGATCTTCATAGGCTCTGACTGAAGACGACTGACCTTCTTCATGTGTGCATGAGTATTGTGTGTCTAGTCACTCTAACTGCTGACGATGCTACATTCACTACTACTACTAGTAATGGTAGTGGTAGTAGTGGGCCCATACTGAAACCTTAATAAGTCTGAGGTTGCTATGGTGGTTGCTATGGAGATGATGGAGTGTGTTTAATAGTTTAGGATGGAGGGACAGAAATATGTCCTGTGGATTATGTTCACAGTATGTGGTTGTTGTGGGGCACACACACATGCATGCACATACACACTCGCACACACACGCACATGCATACGCACACACACACACACACATACACACACACACACACACACACACACTCACTTATTTGCATCATCCTCCACAGCTGGTAAATGCCATCACTACTGGTGTAAGATACTCTATAACAGAATGTCACACGACATCTGTCCATGACCCATACCAAGCCATAGCTCTGTGATGTCTCTACATGCAGACAATTGCCATCTGTGAGGTAGTCATGAGTACTTGGGAGCCACTGTGTATGCCTGCCCTCCTGAGGCACTAGACTGAATTCCTAACCATACAATAGTTACTGTGTGTGTGGGGGTGGGTGGGGTGTGTGTGAGTGGGGGTGTGTGAGTGGGGGTGTGTGAGTGGGGGTGTGTGAGTGAGTGGGTGGGGGTGTGTGTGAGAGTGTGTGTGTGGTGTGTGAGAGAGTGTGTGGTGTGTGTGTGGGGGTGTGTGAGTGGGTGGGTGGGGTGTGTGTGAGTGGGGGTGTGTGAGTGAGTGGGTGGGGGTGTGTGTGAGAGTGTGTGTGGTGTGTGAGAGAGTGTGTGGTGTGTGAGAGAGTGTGTGGTGTGTGAGAGAGAGTGAGTGGTGTGAGAGAGTGTGTGGTGTGTGTGTGGGGGTGTGTGAGTGAGTGGGTGGGGGTGTGTGAGAGAGAGGGAGAGAGAGTGTGAGAGTGAGTGTGTGTGTAAGAGTGAGTGGGTGTGTGCGTGTGCAGGCCAATATGTGGTGTCATTGAATAGTTACACCCACACAAGTAAATTTTTGAAGCTAAGTTTTCTTCATAAATATTGGACCAAAATTTCCATTTTTTTGTAAACATAAGGTTATGCATCAAGGATAGATAGCAAAACAATAATTTTTCACCCTTCATTTCAGTTACCTTTCAAATCACTGTCACTGTCTGGAGAGAAATCTTATTGTGAGGTTATTGACACCACTAGACTACGCAAGCTCATCTCAATCCATGCATGTGGCACTCTCCCGTATGTGTGTCCATAGGGATGAGACTGACATTTTCCCCTTGCTGAAGACGGCATATAAATTTATATCTAGAAACATCGGTTGATCCATTATCTCAATCTTTCCCTCATAGACTGTGCAATATGATAGTGTGGCCCCAAGTCCATTAGGCACAGACCTGCTAGTGCTGCATAGTGAGGGGGCCTACAATAGTGACAGCATCCTTTAACCTCCTGCACTGCCTGGCCACACACTGTCTACAGTCTCTGGTCAGGCAGTGGCAGTCTCATCTAGATGGACAACTGTGCTCTATGTAGTCTCTGTTGTTGCCATGGTTACCTACCATGTGTTTCTTGTTGTGCAGTGGTTGCCAGTGCATCCTAGAAGTGGGTGGAGCTTGAGATGTGTTGTTGATGGTCTGCGGGTGTTCTCACGCCCAGCTCTGCAGCTGCCCTCCCCTCCACACCCACCACTACCCCAACACTCACTCATGGCGGCATCACTCATTCTGGACCTCTCCTCCAAGGTACAAAGGTCGAGCTTATTGTCCCAGTCAGGTGGGTTAGATAATGAGGTGTGTTCTAATATCCTTGATGACCCCATGGTAATCACGTGTGTGTGTGAGCGTGTGCGTGCGTGCGTGCATGTGCATACGTATGCAAACATAACACCTTTCATTTAAGAAATAAACAATCTGAAACGAAGTTAAATGAGCCAGAAGTAATTCCAGGTGGTGTGGTGAGGTGTAGAGGTGAGAGTTCAAAGTATAATTTGTGTTCTAAATCATGGATGATGTGTGTTTGGGTGAGTGAGACTTGTCCTCGGTCCACTTTGCACATGTTCACCTCCCCTCCTCCTCCTTGAGTGTAGCGAGCCCTTGCCTTGGTGTGCAGTGTCAGAGAGTTGGGCTGCTGGTGTTGTGAGTCTGCCTGTGAGGGCAAGCAGCTGCCACATGGCTCCACTGCCTTGTCCAGGAGTGTGGTACAGTTCTCTGCCAGGTTGCCCCCGGTTACCAATGGTGGACTGCTGCAGCGTGTGGGCAGAGGTCTGGCTCTGTGGGCCAGCAGGTGTGGCTTGTCACTAGAGGGCATGGCTGCTCCACTACTCACCTCTGGCACTACCAGCACTGTGACAGTGGAGAGGTGAGTGAGTGAGTGAGTGAGTGAGTGAGTGTGTGTGTGTGTGTGTGTGTGTGTGTGTGTGTGTGTGTGTGTGTGTGTGTGTGTGTGTGTGTGTGTGTGTGTGTGTGTGCGCGTGTGTGTGTGCATGTGTGTGCGGGCGCATGCTTGCATGTGTGTGCGGGCGCATGCGTGTGTAATTGTGTGTGTGAGGATAGTGTTAACCCATCACATGCGTGATCTTTGAACGTATTGGACGTATGAACACAGACTGAAGTCTATGCCACATAATGTGTTGATGATGGTCACCAGTGGTGGAGAGTGTGAACACTCTGGTGGCATGTGTGTGTGTGTGTGTGTGTGTGTGTGTGTGTGTGTGTGTGTGTGTGTGTGTGTGTGTGTGTGCGTGCGTGCGTGCGTGCTGCGTGCGTGCTGCGTGCGTGCGTGCGTGCGTGCGTGCGTGCGTGCAGGCACTTGGTTCTGTGAGAGTGATGATGGTTTTAGTGATAATCTCCCTGTGGATGGAATTGCTCTCTTGGTTTGTAATATATGTATTGGGCTGACCTGTGTGAATTAAGAATCGAAGAAATATCTGAAATCAATTGAAATAAATGCACCAATTATTTTTGTTTATTGAATATGTGCAGAATCGATATAGCTGAATGTGATTTTAAGCAGGTAAAGATATAGAAAATCAAATGTAGTCCCTATTATTTTTTAAAATAAAGCAGTTTTTTTTTTTTTTTTTTTTTTTTTTTTTTTTTTTCATTTTCCAACCTTATTCTAATATTTTTTCCTTTCAAGTTATCCACTTCAAACTGACTATGCTGACCGTGTCTGGGCTCAGAGATGTAGACCAGTCTGGAGCAGGAACATTAGCTCACATTCATTTGGCCAAGATATGCATAAATCTTGACAGATGAAAAGAAAGCCTCTAAATAGGTCACAGGTCATTCGTCATTCACACTGTTGGCCATTACAGAGCCATGCCTCCATGTGGACCAACCTTGAGGACTGCTGCAGAGACTGCATGTTCCCTGTACTTATATTCTCATTCGTTTTTAGTTCGAGGAAGTTGGTAAAGCAGCCATTCCTGCTTTTAGGAGGAAGGAGAGTTGATTGCAATGAAGGCCATGCTGCATCATGTGAGCAGTGGAGTCAGCTGTGGTCATCATGTGGGCAGTGGAGTCAGCTGTGGTCATCATGTGGGCAGTGGAGTCAACTGTGGTCATCATGTGGGCAGTGGAGTCAGCTGTGGTCATCATGTGGGCAGTGGAGTTAACTGTGGTCATCATGTGGGCAGTGGAGTTAACTGTGGTCATCATGTGGGCAGTGAGTCAGCTGTGGTCATCATGTGGGCAGTGGAGTTAACTGTGGTCATCATGTGGGCAGTGAATCAGCTGTGGTCATCATGTGGGCAGTGGAGTCAGCTGTGGTCATCATTTGGGCATTTTTTTCTTGGACGGGGTTCCTTTATTTCCACATTTTCCCTGTCGTATAAGAACTACTTTTCCCTCCCACACGCCCTCTCCCTCCCACACGCCCTCTCCCTCCCACATGTCATCCATTAATTGTATAATGTAAGTTTAATTATAAAGATTAGTGTTACTAATTATGTTGTGTTTAGGCGACTGTCCAGTTAGTGTCAGTATTGTGGAGTTATTATTGCAATTTGTTCATTGTCATACCATATGAATGGTGACTTACTGGTTGCCTATATAAGGAGCCTTTTCTAAACCCCAGAAGTAGTATAGCAATTGATCCGTGAGTATCTCCACATCAATATTCTGTTACTTCATGTAGGGAACTTAAGATTGGGTGGAACCTCTGTGGTAGGTCTTTTACAATTAATCACTACATCACTTTCATACTATTACTCACCCACCATATGACCGCACCCATCATGTGACCACATACTTCTATGTACATGTTTATACTACACACTGCATCTCAGGTGCTACTATGGCGACACTTGTGACACTCCCCCGACCTTTTGTGAGTGTGTCTTCTGCTGCTGCTGCTCTTACTGGGGAACTCTGTGCCCTCAGGCAGCACATCACCATGGGGAGGTTCAAAGTGTATCCTTTCTATCAACAATCTGACCAATCCAAGCTAGGTCATTCAGTTAGGGCTGAAGGAGGAGGAAGGGGACGAGAGCAAAGGGTTAATGACAGCAACAGCCCCAGTGGGCTAAATCATCTGCTAAGGAGTGAAGAAGGAGAAGGAGAAAACAAGGACAGGGATAATGACAGTAACGATGTCATGGCTACTGCTGCTGCAATCGGCCCATCCATGCTGGATGATAGCAGCATGTCCTTCACTGTTGGCTCTCCCTCTGACTCTCTTCCTTACTTCAGTGATCAAAGTGAACAGGACATACGCTACTTAGCGATGGCGGAGGAGTGCTCCAGCAAGCTCGTCGACACTGTTGAACAAGGACTGGCTGATGGCTGGATAGAGTTGGGCACCAACAAGGAGGTCTGTATCATGAAGAAACCCGCTTCAGGAGCTGAGCTCAGCAGTTTCAAGGGTACAGGGTTCATCAAAGCCCATCCTGAGTTTCTATTGTGTCTGCTCAAGGATCCTTCCTGCGGGACTGAGGTGGACAGTTTGCTGAAGGAGACGCGTGTGGCTCACACAATGTCTGCTGCTGTGAGTCTGGTCCACCTCATGTACAAACCAGTCTGGCCCACCACTGCCCGTGACTTCTGCGTCCTCTCCATCTCCGGCCAGTACGACCACCGCACCTGGATCTCCTGTGGTGTGTCTGTGGTGGACAACCGCATTCCTCCAGAGAAAGGTTATGTACGTGCACACCTTATTACTGGTGGTTACGTCATTAGGTCAGTGCCACAACAGCCGGAGCAGAGTCAGGTCACATATGCGGCTTGTGTGGACATGAAGGGCAATATCCCGTCCTTTGTGATGAATAAGGTGGGGGAGTCCCAGCCGCTGTGTGTGCATGGCCTCAGGCTGTTCTCCGAGAAGATGTACCAGGATATGAAGCAGAATCCTCAGAGAATGGATGACCTGAAGCGTCAGTTCCCCATCTCCCACATTACTGCTCAAGGGAGTGCACAGAGCGATAATAGTGGGGTGGGTGTGGTGAGTGGTGAACCCGCCTCTTCCTCCTCTGCACTCACTCTAAAAATTGACCACTCTTTGCCTCGATCGCAGCTGGACTGTGTCTCCTCAACCGGCGGGCCTGTGAGACGTCGTAACAAACAGTCAGCCACTGTGTCATTTGAGGCATCACCAAGGGCTGGAAATACAACCACATCTGGATTCACCATCACTCAGGAGCCTGAAGACAAGGCTGTAGATAATCTTCACCCAGAAATCGGGGAAGGTCCGCGATATGTAGCACACTTAGCTGTGCAGAAACTGAACAATACATGGCCTGATGGTCTACAGTCTGGGAATGTCAAGTGTGCGATACAAGACAGAGGTGAAAGACAAGCTGGAAGTTCGGTACAAGCCGGGGGTGCAGTAGATATTGGGGGGGCAGTAGATATTGGGGGGGCAGTAGATATTGGGAGTGCGAGGCCATCGGGGAGTCTGCACCTGGGAGAGGAAACTGATGCAGATCAGAGGAGTACTGATAGTTTAGAAGGTGATGTGCACTTCCCGATGGACACACTGAATAAGAGAGAAGGGAGCATGCAGTCCGGACATGAATCTGGCCAGGTACAGTGAGTTGGTGTGAGTCAAAGATCACCACTTTGTTATGCACATGTGTGTGATTTGTGCATGTATATCTGTATGTACATGCATGTGTGTTTTCTCTATACATGCATATATGTCATCTCAACATGTATGTGTCTTTGTGTTCAGGAACAACAATCTCTAACCAAGGAGAGCATTGCCTACCCTAGTGAGTGAGAGGTCCAGAGACCACCAATAGTTTTCTCTATCTCTATAACTCTGTCTCTTCTTCTACATGTCCATGTCTGTCTGCATGTTCCTCTACATGGCCTTGTCTCATTTTCCTTGCTTCTGTTCCCCCTGTCTGTGCTCCATCTTATCCTTCACTTTACCTTCTCTGTGTCGTACTGCAGGGCATGATTCTGGGGAGGTGGACTATCGCACTCTTGCCAACCAGACAGCAGCTCACATGCTAGAGGAGCTCTTGCACATGAGCACCCTTGACCTCTGTGACCCTGCCACCTTCATGCATCACTTCTCTGGTGGCTGGAGGTGAGGAGAAAGAGGCTACCTGCCTATCATGCTCCCCCTCCCCTCCCCCTTAAATCACATGCATGCACATGCACACACATGCATGCATGCACACACACACACGCATGCACGCACGCATGCACGCGCACACACACACACCACATTACCATGTAGCACTGGCTGGTATTTCAAGTGTTTAATTAAGCCTTAGCTCTCTCTCTCTCTATCACTCAATAACTGCAGTTAAGGTTGAGAAGTTACTGTTCTCAAAACTGAAAGTTGAGCAGTCTATATCCTCTCCGTCTTTTTCCTTCTCCCTTCCCTCCATATTGCCACTACTGCTCTGGTCATGATCAGTCTAGCCAACTGCTGTGTCATGTTGACTTGTGTCATATCGCGTCATCTTGTGCAGGTTTGAGGGAGTGGAGAGAAACGTGATGTTACTCAGTAAAGAGATGGATAGTTCTTTCTATAGCTTTATGGGTAAAGGGTTTATTCCCATGTCTCCTACTTATGTCTTCAACTCCCTCAGGAACCCACACTTAAGATTCACTTACGACAACATGCTCAAGGTGAGTCTGCATGTAGACATGCAGACACCTATTAGACAGACAGACAGACAAACAGGCTGTGGTCTGTGGTTGATGTCCATATATATATATATGTGTGTTGTGTGCATTGGAGTGTGTATGTGCAGGTTGGTATGTAGGTGCAAGTACAGTATGTGTTGGTAATACATTGTATGTACTTAAAGGACAGTCAGTATCGTTTTGATTACTAACCATCATTTCTTATGAGTAATTGCTGTTGTCATAGTGATGATGCTATTGTTTGTACAGGATTTGCAGATTGTGCAGCGATTAGATAAAGACCTTTACATCTGTGAGTGGACAGGACAGGGCATGTGTGTGGTGCGGGAGGAGGTGGGACATGTGTTGTTAGTATGACTGCTTCATGTTGCATACATGCACACACATGCACGTGCACACACACAAATGCACACGCACGCACGCACGCACACACGCATGCACGCACATGCACACACACACACTGCTAGTGCATCTGCACCACGAGACCACTCAGTGTTTCATCAAACAAGCACGAGACTTTTGCGTGTTGATCAGCGAACGTTCTGAGGTACTTTTTAAAGTGGGAGTGGCCGTATAATGTACATATTCATATGCTGTATGTATGTGTGTATGTATATACATAATATTCATATGCTGTGTTGTGTGTATGTATGTGTGCATATATATATACATATTCATATGCTGTATTATGTGTATGAATGTGTGTGTATGTGTATGTCATGTGATGCATATGTTTGTGTGTGCTTATGACGTGCAGCCCAACAAGAAGTTGCTGGTGGGCACGTCCATTGAAACTCCTGCTTGTCCACCTGATCCTACACTGCAACGTGGCAAGGTGCACTCTCCCCCCCCCCTCCATGCACACACACTCACATGCACACACTCACATGCACACACTCTCACATGCACACACTCTCACATGCACACACACTCACATGCACACACACTCACATGCACACACACATGCACACATGCACACACACATCACTGACAAGACAGAACATACAAATGTCCGAGACATGGCAACTGTTTATTCTACATGCTGATGGGGTAAAGAACCTCTTGGGCTAGAGCTAGAGTCTGGTGTGCTGTAGACAGCCTCTGGCAAACATCAGAGCTGGTGCTATTGGAAATGCCGTCAATCCATTTCTACATAGTGGCATGACTAATTCTCTTTGTATAGCAAAAGGAATACCAAGTGCACAGCACTTGCCTGAAGCCATTCTGTGGTTGTTAGTGCGTGCACACATGCTCATGTGAGTAGTGCTCCTCACAAATGCACACGTACATGCATTGTTTTCCCCCCTCCCTCCCTTCCTCCCTCTCCATTAGATATATTGCAGTGGGTGGGTGGTGGAGCCCCGAGTGATCCATGGCAAACTGTGTGCCGAGGTGACATACATGATACAGGTACACAAATGCTCTCTCTCTATTCCTTCCCTCTGACCATCCCAGATACATCTAGTTATAAGGTCATAATGCGTGTTCATTCAGGTTGACGTGGGGACAGGTGTCCCCAAGTCTCTGCTGCAACTTATCTCCAAGAGACAGCCGCTGGCTGTGGCCTACTTGAGGGACTACCTCCTTGCCACGTCACTCGATAACTCCGTCTAGTATTAAATGTTACTATTTGTTTGTACTTGTACTCTATAGAGAGGATTATTTTCTTGTTTTTTTTTTATTACTAAAATGTATCTTTTTACAAGTACTAGACCAAAGGACTTCATTTGAGAAAACATGAGATAATAAGACCACATTTAAAATAAATAAAAAGGTACTGCTGCATTTGATCCACCTTGCATGGCATGGGCTACATATGAACTTACCAGAAAGACAAACACATTATAAACATTCCACACTAGACAGTATGTTAGAAATTGTGAGAAGATAGTTCAGCTGTTAGTCAGACCCTTTACCCTCTAAACTGCCATTGGGGAGGGAAAGGGTCTGGTCTAACTCTTACTCGATTTGTGCCTTTGTGTGTATGTGGCATCTCAAAACGATGGCACGCCATGGTGCAATGTAAGTGTGAGGGAATATAAACTTTCTCATCTGTCGAAACGAAGGAGTTAGTACGAATAAAACCTAGTACCGAGTTTTACCAGAACCATTTTTACAAACTGCTCTCAGTTCAGTGGGTAAAGGGTTTTGCTAACCAGACTACAGGGGTGGGTGAGGTGTGGTACATGAACAGTGACAACAGCTATTTGTTTATGAGTGGAGTGTTTTTGGTAGGAGTAGTGCCCAACATGTGGTTATGCTGTTACTAATTGTGAGTGTGTGTGTGTGGGGGGGGGGGGGGGGGGGGGGGGCTCATTGAACTGAAAGGAACTTGCAGGAGATCAGGTGCAACTATTATAGTGCAATAATTTGAAGAAGTGGAATCAGGAGATTTGGTCATGAAGTTGGTAGAAATGAACAAATGGAGTGTGTGTATGCATGCGTTGGGAATCTTGTGTGAACCTCCCCGTGGTAGTCCCTGGTTACTGAGCTATGCCATGCAAATTTTCACAATGTGGGACAGATGGACTGGTGTCCCGTGCTGTTCCGTGTGTATCTTTAAAAGATTTTTTAAAAAAAGGAGAAAGCTTTCAAAACCTAAAGTAGAACTTTTTACATGCTAAGTCCAAGACCAGAATTGCATGCTGGAATGTCTGTACTCTCAGAACCCTTAGTGACTGGAGTGCACAATTACTTGCTATCATTAAGACCATGAAGGAAAAAAATATCGAGCTCCTGGCACCTTGGAGAGGATGTGTCATTACCAGGATTCATTCTGCCACCATCGCTCATTCTAGATTGCCCTCCAACCATGTTTGCGGCGTTGCCATAGCACTGAGTTCACGTGATTGCTCTTCTTGGGATGCTGCTGGTAGCGTCTTCGATTCCATCTCTGAATGCATCATCATCCGTATTCATCTCAAGACTCATCTGTCATATGCCTCAGTTATCACATCTATGCCCCCACCAACCCTGTCTCTACCAGTGCAGAAGCTAGTGTGCAATCTGACAAATTCTACAACCTGCTCCAAGATACCCTGTCCTCTGTTCCATCAAGAGACATGGTTATCATCTTGGGTGACTTTGATGCTAGCATCGGTTATGACTTTGTGTTGCATAGTTCAGTGATTAGTCCTCATGGCCTTGGTGAATGCAATGAGAATGGGATGAGGCCCTTGGACTTTGTGCAAGCAACCAGCTCCTCACTACTAACACATGGTTCTAGCACAAGCCACTCCATCAGGCGACTTGGTACCGCAATAGTGATTGCTCTAGACCTGATCACACTATGGACTTTGTCCTTGTAAACAGTCAGTTTCGCTTCTCCGTGCTTGACACTCGAGTGTTTCACTCCACCTATCATGTGTCTGACCATGAAATGGTTGTTTCCACCATGAGAATCAAGATTAGGGCCAAATGCCTTCAGAGTAGAGTTCCTCTCCATCAGACTACCGACTTGTCTCCTAACTCACAGATTCAGTTTAGGTCCACTCTGGCTGAGGGTTTACATCATGTTTGCCAATCAGAGTCCCCTGAATTGTCATGGAATGATTTCAAGGCTGCCATGAGTGACGCTTACAAGACCTTGCCAGAGCTCTTAAAGAAAAGGAAGGAAGACTGGGTGACAGATCAGCTTCTAAATTTGTCCAATAAGAAGAAAGAAGCTTGGCTTCTCCTCTGTGGGGTTGGGAGGAGCGACAACTCCCTAAAGTTGAAATATCACCATCTGTGAAAGTTGATCATGGCTGCTGCTGAGAAAGCTCAAAATGCTTGGTGGAGTGCACATGCAGCTGAAGCGAAAAGCATGCCTGGGCTGCAGAGCAGTGTGGCCATGGTGGATCACTTATTTGAGAGCTCCGACTACTGAGGAAGAGTGCATCTAAACCATCTATATCCACCTTATTAGTGAGAGGTGGTAGCAATCTGATTAGTGATGATGACAAGCTACAATGTTGGATCGAACACTTCTCTGATGTTGTCAACTGTGATTCTGACGTCAGCATGGCAACTTTGGATGCCTCACCTGTTCTTGAGCTGCCTCCTGCACTGAGTGATGATGATGTGTGTGTATGTGAATGAGTTGAATGACAACCTGACAGAGGAGGAAATCACTGCAGCAATCTCTCAGATGCAGAAGGGAAGGGCTCCAGGCTTGAATGGAATATTGACTGAGATATTGAGGTTGGGTGGTGTAGAGTCTATCTGCTTCTTAAGACTATTGCAGATGGAATACGGAGAACAGAGATTGTGCCAAGTGACTGGACAAAGCAGCTGCTCATACCCATCCACAAAAGGTGATGTCATACTACCTGTGACAACTATCATGGTATTGCCCTTTTGAGCATCCCAAGTAAGATCTTCTCTAAGGTTATCTTAAATTGGCTCGAGCCTTGTGCAGAACTCTTCCTCGATGAGAACCAGTGTGACTTCTATCAAGGTAGAGGTTGTGTGGATCAGTTGTTCTCTCTGTGGGTCCTGATGGAGAATATAAAGGAGTTCCACACTTATGACTTTGTGAACCACAATTCTCTCTGGACTGTGTTTCAATGTTCCTACGGCATCCCCACCAAACTTATTTTCATCATTTGGCCTGTACCACTCCTACCACGTGTGGCAAGTGGAGTGCCAGCATATGGATGGATGGATGGATGGCTGAATGGATGGATGGCTGGATGGTGTGGCATAATATTATGTATAGATACTATGTAGGACATTGTGGTTAAAGATACTTTCTGTATGCCTGATGTATATTGTAGTGGTTGTGATAATTGAGTCAGTCTATTTTGTCAAGTCATAAGTTATTAACTATTTAGCAATTGTTATATGGTGTTAGAAGTGGAATGGATTACAATTCACCTTCAACCACCAGAGCATTGTGATTTTAAGTCCCCAGATGGATGGCCCAAGTGGAAGAGAAGGTTTGAATAATTTAGGGCAGCTTCAGGCCTAAGTGCTACAAGTGCAGCACAGCAAGTAAGCACTCTTCTATATTGTTTGGGTGAAGAGGTAGAAACTGCTCTGCTATCTACTAACATCACAAAAAAGAAAGGGAAGTTCATGAGACAGTCATGCAAAAATTTAATGAATTTTTTCAACTTTGAATAAATGTTAGCTTTGAGAGAGCAAGGTTCAATAGACAAAACCAGCTGGAAGGAGAATCATCAGCACAATACATTTCTGAACTTTACTGCCTGGTGGACATTTGTAATTATGGGAATCTGAAAGATGAATTGCTAAGAGACAGGCTGGTTGTGGGAATCAGGGATCAAGAATTGTCCAAGGAGCTACAATTCGACCCAGACTTAGCTCTGAAGAAGACAAAGAAGACCATTAGACCAAAAAAAGCTGTCAAAGAACAACACTACATTCTGCAAGGAAATGATACTAAGGAGCCTTCTCTGGAAGAAGTCAGATATGGAAAGTGGCACAGGAAGCCACCCAGAGTAGAGGTCAGATCATAGTATATACAGAGGGACACTAATAGTAAATGCATGAATAGGGCAGATAATTCACTATGTACAAGGTGTGGCTGCTCAAAGCACTACAGAGGGGAAATGTGCCCAGCATCAAGTGCAAGATGCCACAGATGTGATAAAAGGGGTCATTATAGTGCACAGTGCTTTTCAAGGAAAGCCTCTGCCAGTGCTAATCAAGTAAGCTTTGATTGTGCATTCTTAGATACTGTGGGAGACAGTGGTACAAGTTGCTGGACAACACAAGTGTTGTTGCAAAACCAAATGGTGACATTTAAATTGGATACTGGGGTTGAGATAACAGCTGTATCTGAGGCGGCATTCAAAACTTTAACTGAGGTAATCTTGAAGCAGCCAGACAGGAAGTTGTTTGGTCCAACCCACCAAGCATTCAGAGGCATGCTCTCAGTAGGGGACAATATGTATCAGGGTGACATTATGTTATTTGAGGACTCAAGAACAATCTTCTAGGGCTCTCTGCAATCACCAGCTTAAAATTCATACGTCAACTCTGTTCAATTGTTGCTCACCAAAATGTTCAACAACAATTTTCAAAAGTCTTTGGTGGACTTGGCACATTTGGAGAGGAATATGTCATCAAGCTGCATGATGAGGCAACACCACATGCACTCTACACTCCAAGAAATGTACTGATGAGAGAGAAAGTAAAAAGAACTTGATTGTATGGAGTCTTTGGGAGATATCAGTAAGGTTCTTGAGCCAACTTTGTGGCGTGCAGAAATGGTGGTGATACCAAAAAAATCAAGAAACGTAAGGATTTGTGTGGATTTGAAGCCACTGAAGAAAAGTGTTTTGAGAGAAACTCATCCAACTACCAAAGTAGATGACACTCTTGCTCAACTCACAGGAGCAACATTCTTTAATAAGCTGGATGTTAACTCTCAATTTTGGCAAATTCCACTGGCTGAACAGTCTTTCTTGCTAACCACCTTTATTACTCCCTTTGGGAGGTACTGTTTTCACAAATTACCCTTCGGAATTTCAAGTGCACCAGAGGTGTTTCAAATGAGGATGAATCATATTTGGATGCAGTGTCTCATTGATAATATCCTAATTTTTGAAATAAATCAAATTAAACACGATGCCTGACTTTTCGCTACTCTAAATTGAAAACAAACATTTGGCGTAATCTTGAACTCAGAAAAATGTGAATTTAGCAAGAAATCGATGAAGTTTTTGGAACATCTTATTGATACAGAGGGTGTTCGAGCTGATCCATCGAAAACATTAGCAATCAATCAACTTCCTGCTCCACAATCACTAACTGAACTACGCAGGTTCATGGGAATGGTAAACCAACTTGGCAAGTTTCCAGTAAAATTGCAGAGATTGGACAACCACTGCGCAAGCTGATGAGCATAAAAAAAAAGCTTAGATATGGGGGCCTGCACAAGAAGAAGTCTTCTTGCAACTAAAGGAGGAACTCATCAACCTACAGTACTTACCTTGTACAACCCAAAATCTAAAACAAAGATTTCGGCTGATGCATCATCATATGGCCTAGATGCAGTCCTTCTATAGGAACAGAGTGGGAACTGGAAACCAGCGACATATGCATCAAGGGCTGTGAGTGAAACTCAAAGACACTATGCTCAAATTAAGGATGCCTCGTCAGTAACCTGGTCAGCAATTCATTCACTATAGAGATAGATCATAAGCCTTTGGTCCCTCTTCGAAACTCCAAGTGTCACTTCCTCCTCGAGTTCTTTGGCTTCAGCTACAAATGGATCAGTTTGACTACATTATTACCCATGTCCGAGGAAAATTTCTCTATACTACTGACACTCTTTCCAGAGCACCCATCAATGATGAAGAAAAGAATATCATCTTCAGAAGCTTACTGACATATATGTGCAAGAAGTAGTCATCCCTTCTTTACCTGCCAGTTCAGAAAGACTGGACATTGACCATCAAGTTCAAAAGGAGAACTTTGAATGTTCTATCACAACTATTGCAAAGCAGGACGGCCATCAAATCCAACAGCTTTCCATCTCAAGCTCAGATGTTTATGGAAGGCACAACATTATCTCACAGTCTGTGACGACCTGTTGTTATACAGAAGTAGGATAGTGGTACCACAATCACTGAGGAAGGAGACAATGGAGAAAATTCACAATGGACACCAGGGGGAAGAACGCTGCTGTTGGAGAGCACGAACTTCAGTGTGGTGGCCAGGAGTTACACACCATATAACTCAGATGGTAAAGCTATGCACAGCATGTGCCAGGCGAGCTAGACAGGAGGAAGAACCTCTCGTGCCAACTGACATACCAGACTACCCTTGGCAAGTACTATAAACAGATCTTTTTGAGATCAAGAAAACCCATTACCAGATTACAGTGGACTATTTTTCACGCTGTCCAGAAGTGACAAAATTAACATCCACAACCTCATCAAGTGTAATAACTGCACTTAAAGCAGAGTTTTCCGGATATGGACTACCAGAAGTCGTCAGAAGTGATAATGGGCCACAATTTTCCTCTTATAATTTTTCAAGATTTGCCAACACATACAATTTTAATCATGTGACAAGTAGTCCCTTCTATCCCCAAAGCAATGGCCAAGCTGAGAGAACCGTGCAGGCAGTTAAGGATATCATGCAGAAGTCAACAGATCCTTTCATGGCTTTGCTGAACTATAGATCCACCCTCACGCCATAGTGTGGCCTGAGTCCAGCTGAACTTTGCATGGGAAGACGAATCAGGTCATCTTCTCCTCAGATTAAGAATCTCCTTGCACCTATATGGACATATATTCCCAAGTTCTCCAAGAAGACTAGTAACTTCAAAGAGAAATAAAAGAGGAACTATGATTAGAGACACAGAGTTTGTGATTTGCCTGACATTCCTGATGACACAGGAGTTTGGATTCAATCTGAAACTGAGGTTCTTCAGGGAAGATTTAGTGCTCCAGCTAACACACCAAGATCATATGTTGTTGAAACATCAGCTGGAGATTTGAGGAGGAATCGCAACCATCTCAGCATTATTTCTCCCTCACATGAAATGGAAAATCATTCAATCAGTCAACCAGGGAAAATAAGTGAATTGATTGTCAACCCGTCAACTAGAAGAATCATGACACAGTCACCAACAGGAAAAATCATTAATCCTCCAAACAGACTTTAAAGGGGAGATGTGGTATGACACTATGTATATATATACTATGTAGGACATTGTGGTTAAAGATGCTTCCTGTATACTTGATATATATTGTAGTTGTTGTGATGATTGAGTCAGTCAGTTTTGTCAAGTCATGTTATTAACTATTTAGCAACTGTTACAGATGGATGGATGGATGGGTGGGTGGGTGGGAGGGGGGAGAGATGTGTGTGTGTGTGTGTGTGTGTGTGTGTGTGTGTGTGTGTGTGTGTGTGTGTGTGTGTGTGTGTGTGTGTGTGTGGACTCATGCGCATGTGTGTGTGTGTGTGGACTCATGCGCATGTGTGTGTGTGTGTGTGTGTGTGTGTGTGTGTGGACTCATGCGCATGTGTGTGTGTGTGTGTGTGTGTGTGTGTGTGTGTGTGTGTGTGTTTAAGATTGACAGCCAAATTGCTGAATAAATATTGACAAAACTTAAAAAAAAAAAGATCCATGGGTGCCTGTTGAAGTTTTTCACCTTTTTTTTTTGTCTTCTGAAGGGTCACCACTGGTAAGGAAAAAACTAATTCAGTTTTTGCACAGTAAAAAAAACCAAAAAATGCCAAAAAAATAGCAAACATAACCATGGGCCTGTGGTTGGCTTAGATCTCCCTACCTGAGAGTCAGTAGTTTAAACCAGGACTAGGATTTAGTTCAAAAATCTGACCCAGTAGACTGCTGGTATCAGTTAGCAACAGTATTTGAATACAAAAGCAATATAATCATGGTACAGTACAACTTAGAACTCAACTGAACTAATTAATGTCAGTTAGCATGTCCTTTTTATACTTTGTTGCTTGTCAGGTGATTCTTAAAGTAACTATATCCATATAAGTACTTATTCTTAAAATATCTATTTCCTTGTTAGTCCATAATTGCTTCTTGACTGTAACCATTTAGTGGTAACCCACAAGCCTCATTCTCATAATTAATTTCTGTATAAACCACATTCTCACTATCTGTTTCCATAGCTGTTGCAGCCATCACTGGTGTTGGAAGATGGTCTCCCACACCTTCCTCAGTAGTAGTCAGAGTGTAGGTCTCTGACAGTTGTGGTGTTTACTGTTGATGTGGCCAGCATCTTACAGCAGTGTGTGTGTGTGCATGCGTGGGTGCGTGTGTGCATGTGTGAGTGCTTGCCTGTGTGTGTGCTTGCGTGCTTGCATGTACACGTTAAGTCTTTATACACAATTGTTGCTGACTATTCACAGTTTTGCTTACAAAGTTGGACCATTCCTCCAAAAAATTTTTTCACTCAATTTACCGCAATCAGTTATAAATCAATCAATGGTAGAAAATTTTGATGTGCTCAACATCTCTTGTTAGTCTAGGTAGTCAGTCCCTTTACCCTATAAACATTTACTGTTCAGGGGGTAAAGATTCTGGTAGCAGAGACTAATTTCTTATCTTTTAATCAGAGGATCTGTGGATGATTATGTGAAGATGAGGAGTACCATCCATAATTATAGCCACAAATTCTTGCCAATGGATGAAAATTGATTTCTCCAATCTTGACCGCACTTTCCTGGTGTTGTACCCAGTGAGGATGACCTGTTAGAGTTTTATTGGTCTCCAGTAATGCCATCCATCATTACAGTTGTACTGAGGAAACATCCTTCCAGCTTTTCCCCAGGAGATATGGAATAAATTCTTATTATCATAAGATGATGCCATCTATCCATCACTTTCTGGCTAATCTCTTCACAACAGTATTTCTATGCTCTCATGTCACTCCAACATTGTGGACTCGTGCAGAGATCATCATGATCCACAGGAAACCTGATACCATGGACTCCGCAAACTTCTGCCCTCTCACTTTAATATGAGTGATTGGGAAGCGTTTCCACAAGATCTTGGCTAATACACTGTAATGTTACTTAATTTTGTGCTGAGATGATCAATAAATTGGTGTGAAATGAAGGGGTTCCAGAGTGGTGTGAATGGCTATATTTAGCATGAGTTTACTATCAATGATTGTTGATGTGATGAACCACTCCCTTCCACTTTCTTTGAGTCTTTATAGATTAAAAAAAAGAGCCTTTTAGTGAAATCCCTTAGCATCCTTTAGTTTATAAGTAATTGCACTGGAGTTGGTGCCACAATGGATTTGATCATTCAGTTCTATTATTATACCAACTACTTATACCACATAAACTAATGATATGCACGAAAATATGCATTACTTTTTGCTACATGAAAATGAAACACTAAGATAAAACACAATCTTCTCCACTTCATCTCTTCATCTAAAAATGTCACATTTTCCATCACATTTTGTATAGATGGACATTGCAATAAGGTCTGATAATGACACAATAATGTACCAGTAGTCAAAGTCAGATTCAAAGATATAAGACTGATTATTCATAACACAAAACACAACACATAACGACATTACAAAGACTGCAGGGCCCCAATGTAAAACTATGAACAATGAATGAACAGAGAACAATGATAATGAACAAAACTAAAGTAAGGCTATACTACTAGAGAGTATGATTAAGTCACAGGAAGTCAGTTCACCACATTTCTCCCCCACTAATAGCTGGGTTGAAATACTCCTGAGGCTTACAATTCAGTGCAGGTTATGAATGTGTTGCTCTTTCTGGAGCAGTAGAAATAAGTGTTGCTGCCTGGGTAGACATCTCTGTGGTAACAGGCATATTTGCTGGAATATATTGAGTGGGTGGTACATTAAAAGGAGTTTCAGAGATAGATGTTTCTGGAATGTCATCTACATTAGAATCAATTTCAGCTTCTTGTCTTGGTTCTACTGGAAAACCTTGTATACTATCCGCTCTTTCTCTGAGGTGATCAATGTGTCTCTTCTAGAGTATACCTCCTTGAACTTGAATTAGATATGACACTGATCCTTTTCATTCACGATCATGCCAGGAATCCACTTCAGTCCTAATTGATGATTCTACACAATCACTCGCTGACCAGTGAACATATCTTGTCCACGAGCTCTCTGGTCATAGTAGAGTTTTAGGTTAGATTATTTTTTAACCACTTAGTTTTCTACATTTAGTCATAGTAGTCCAGATGTGTTCATAACTGTCTCTTGAGAAGCAGTGAAGCAAGCGTAATACTTGTGGTTGCATGAGGAGTGGTTCTGTAAGTGAGCAAGTTTATCAATCATGCATGTAATGGAGGTCCATTATTTTCAGCTTTCATGCTTCGCTTAAATGCTTGTACAAATTATTCAGCTGCTCCACTCGAGGAATGGTGGCAGGGAGCACATTGGATGTATTTCACATCGCTATTCTTAAGGAATGTTCCAAATTCGGAGGATACAAACAATGGTCCGTTATCTGAAAAAAAGCTGTTCAGGTAAACCACATGAAGCGAACAACTTTCTTAGCTCCATAATAGTAGTAATAGCTGTAGTGGATTTCATTGGAATAACTGCAGCCATTTGAAATGTGAATCTATGCCAATGAGGAAAAATTGGTGGTAGAATGGTCCAGCAAATCGATAATCACCCTTTGCCATGGTCAACCAAGTCCATTGTTGCATGGGTACCTCATGTGGTGCACTTTTCACTGCTTGATATGAAATACAATCTATGGTTAATTCAGCAATACATTTGTCTAACTGTGGCCACCATACATAGCTATGTGTTATGGCCTTCATTCTTGCAATTGCAGAGTGACTTTGATGTAGCTCATCTAGCACATTATTATTCAGTTTCCTTGGACTTATCACATGCATTCCCCACACCACACAATCTCCCTCCAAACTTAACTCAGTCTATTGAGTCAAATATTGTTTCAATGCTGTACTGACATAAGCAGCCCACTCATGCTTCGTATAGGGAAGTACTCGACTCAAATGGGGTCTTGCCTAGTTGTTATCTTCAGCTGCAAGTAAGTGACAGTTAATATTTTAATTTGGCTTGCAGTGAAAACAGAACCAGAAGCAGTGCTCCTTTTTTCCATAGGTAGCTGTAGACGTGATAATCAATATGCATTGGCATGCTCCTTGGTCGATTTGAATTTTATTGTGCAGTTGTAAGCTGAAAAGGTTGATGCCCATCATTGTAGTCAATAGCAGCCAATGTAGGAATATCTGTCTTGGTTCCAAGTATAGCTGTAAGTGGCTTGTGATCTGCATAAATAGTAAATAGTCTTCCATATGAATATTTATGGAACTAACAAACACCAAATATCAACGAGTACACCTATTTTTCATGCTGTGCATAGTTCTTTTCACTTGTTGAAAAAAGGCTTGATGTAGACGCTATTGGTCGTTAAAGTCATCAGGTTACACATGAGAAATTATTGCACCCATGCCATAAGCTGATGCATCTCCAGCGAGTCCTAATAGAAATTTCAGATCATATTGAGCTAGTAACTTAGATGAAGCAAGCATCTTCGTAGCCAGTACAAGTGAGTTTTGAAAATCATTAGACCAATGCCACTCACTTATTGAATGCAGTAGTGCATTGAGAAGTTATAGCAATGCAGCCAGGTTTGGCAGCAATTTCCCATAGTAATGAAGTAGCCCCAAAAAGGAACATAATTGCTGTATCCTTCGGCCCGGGAGCATCCTGGATAGCTTCCACCTTCTTCGAAGTAGTGTGCAGATCCTTGGCATTAATACAGTATCCAAGATACTCCACTGAATATTGCAGAAACACAAATTTACTCGTTTTGACATATATCTTATACTTCTGTAGATGTTTCAGGAATTCCTCAAAGTTTCTGAGATGTTTCTCTTGTGTTGTGCCTGTAATGAGGATATCATATAAACAACAAATGACTTGAGGTATGCCTTGTAAGATCATGTCTATGTTACTCTAAAAAATAGCCAGAGTTTAATCAATGATAAACAGCAACCTCTGGTATTGATAGAGACCTCGGTGGGTGTTAACTGTGTCTTATTCCTGTGACTCATCATCAAGTCTTATCTGTTGATAAGCCTGATGCAAATCCAAATTTGTAAACTGCTCACCCCAGCTAGAGAGGTAAACAAATTTTCTGGTGTTAGAAAAGAATGCTGATCTACCTTTAAATAAGGGGTCACAGTCACTTGATAATCTACACGCACTTAAACTTGCCATCTTGCTTTGGTACCAAAACAATGGGTGCAGTCCATTCACTATGGCTGAACTTCTTTAGAATGCCCTCATGCTCATGTCAAACCAGGTCTTTGCCAATCATGTCCTTGATTTAAAAAAGAATCGGTGTGGCCTTGTGAAACACTGGCTTGGTGCTTTCATTAACTGTCAAGGTATGCCTTGAAGTCTCTCATCCCTCCAAGACTATCCTTGAACACTTGTCCATATGGTTTAAGTAGCACCATTGTGTGAGCCTGCCCATGATCAAAGCAAGCAAGTCCAATGACCTTTCAATCAAGGTTCAGGTGAGGTAGTCCATCTCTACCAAGTATTGCTGGTCCATTTCCAGTAACTATGGTAAGAATAAGTTTGCATAAATGTATAACATTTGATACTTGAACTGTCATTTCTCCACAAACTTGGGATAACTTCACCAGTACACAACCTGGGTCTCTTCAAAGTATGTCCATAGTTGCAAAGGGAATAACTTTCTTCTACTCTTCTTCTGACAATATTTACCATGCCGATCCTGTACTATCTAGAAATTAGGTGATTTTTTGTACACTTTTATGACAACTCTGATTGGGGATGAGCTTTTTGACTTCACTCTCTGAATGCTTAGCTCATTCTCAGAACTCACTAAACGCTTTGTCTTAAATTTTATGAGCCAGGTCTGTAATCTTGAAGTATAATTTTTTTTTTATCCCCAGCTTTCTGTAATTTTGAAGTGCAATTTCATCTTATCCCCAGCTTTCTTGGAAGTCACACTTTAACTAAAGAGGAAAGTTTTGGGTCAGGCCAAAGTCAGGTCATTTTCATTGATGTCAACTATGACTTTAAACCAAAAAGATCAGATTTGGGTTATAAAGTGAAAGCAGATTAGGAGGTTCAGTACAGAATATGTGCAAAGCACTATTCATATTTTCCTTTCTTTTTGTTTGCTAATGAGTTGTAAGTTTTAGCCTGAATAAAATTTTATCTTTTTTTGGGAAATCAAGCATTAAGCTGGAATCTGAAATATGATTTGGAATGAACTCTAGATGGAACCTCCAATTTTTTTCCACATTTGAATGACAACTTGAACAGAGGTTTAAAAAGAAAAATTAGCTTAAATGAACTATTTAAAATCCCTAAAGCAACAAAATTTACATAAAAAAAAGAGGAAAAATATGGGTTTCAGTTCAAATGCTTTATGTGTTCTTCGGCATCCTGTTATACATCTTCTTGAAAAGATCTCTATATGTGTGCATGTGTGAGTTGCTTTGGCAGGCAAATTAAGCCAATGTGGGTATAATATCTAAGGGGTTTGCACACATTTATAACCCAGAACAACTTAACCTATGTGGTCTTCAAATCTTTAGTTCTAATAGCTACAGAACTGAACAACTCAGCAATTGACAATCAACTGAACTCCAAAAATGCAGGCAGGTACATTATGTACATGAGTCAATGCACAGAGGGTAAGGGTGGATTAACAAAGGAAATATGAACTAAAGCACAATCACAAAAGGTTAGTACGAAGGCAATCATATGATATCAATATCAAATAGATCATGAACCACATTATTCCATTCCTTCATTACTAATATGAAAACCATATTAAATATGTCCAGAGTCCCTGTAATGATTAGGTGGGAGTATGTACAGGGTATTTCTGCTAAGGAGATAACTCAGGTACGACTTGAATCAGAGAATCAGAGTCTTCAGGAGTAAGTGAAAAAAGGAAGATCATTGATGACTGAATCAGGTTAAGGTTGGAGCGGTTGATCCATATCAGGGTGATCTTGTATTATGGAGACATCTTGGAGGTGATTCATGTGTTGTTCCCATTCAACACTAGAGTACATCTTCACAATATCCAACAAAGATTCAGTCTGCTTAAGGATAGTTCCTTGAATCCAATTGGGAACACTTGAATCAAAATTATGACGATACTCCTAGACTGATTTCCAACTTGCGATCTTTGGCATGGTGATCATCATGTGCAATCTGATCTGCTTGTTTACCTCAAACTCTCTTGGAAACATCTGGGTGAATGAGTGAAAACTGAGTACGAACCTCATGTAGAAGAAATAGTTAATTTGGAGTTTGATTCATTGTTGCATGAGCATGAAAACTCAGAATTCTTATGAGTTGAACTGCAGTCCATTATCAGTGACTACTTGCTGAGAAGAGCCATTGCTTGCAATTAAAAAACAAAGACCAATTGCTTTGCTTTATGTTTTATGTCTCCAAGTGAATGAAACTATGCTTAAATTGAAAAAGAGGCTTTGTTACTCATCTTATGAGTGAAGAAGTTCCAGCATACCTTTATGATAGAAAATTTCTGTGGTTTATTGATCACAAGCCACTATTGGCAATAGTGGGTCCAAAGAATAGTATTTTGTCTTTGACAGCTGCAAGACTGTAGTGATGGGCTGTTCTACTTTCTGCCTACCAGTATGAAATCCAGTGGATGCTTACAGCTCCAATTCCACAAGCTAAAGCATCACCAGCTAGCATCAGGAGTAGACTGGGAACATAGTGAGCCAAAATGGAACCTGACATAAGAGCTTGCTTTGTATCAGAAAATGCCTGTGAACATGTCGCCCAGTTCCATTTTTGTGTACTGCAAAAGAGAATTTAAACGATGCACTTTGGTGGACAAATTATAAACATACTGGCCATAATAGTTCAATAATCCAGGGAATGAGTGGAGTTCCTGGATATTCCGAGGTTCTGGGGCACTTTCAATTGCTTCCACCACATTAGGTATAGCATGTAGGCCTTTAGCATCAATTTTGTGTCCTAGAAAATCAACACCATCTTTTAGACTTTACACTTATCTATCTTGAAGCAAAAACCATAGTGAGTCAGACGTTGAAACACTCAAGCCGGATTATCCGTAATTGCACATCAGAGTATTGGAGTGGTTCAATGTGATTCCTCTGGCGTATCTCTTTATACATCTTCTTTGTGATTAGAGTAAGGGCAGCACCAGTATCATATTTCATTGACACTGGTATTTGGTTAATATTAACATCCACCATGAATGTTTTATGCTTCTTGCTATCCATGTTAAATAAAGGATAACGATGTTCCTTAGACTGTTTTGGACTTGCAGCAGTATCTTGAACTTCATCCTCCAAGTAATGATGATCCTTCAATCATTTGTCTTGAAATCTTGTCCATGTTGGCTTTCTGCATGCTCTCGTGATATGTTCAACTCTTTTTTTTTGCATATATATGACACCCAGCATTTTAAAATTTGCAATTGGGTGCCAAATATTCTCTTCCACACCTATAACACACAATTTTATTTGGTGTGGAGACCTTTTGCTTCCCTTTGTTGGGTTTAGGGTGGATGTGAAACCGATACACATCTCTTGCTGGAAAAGTCTTTCGATTGGCCATCTTCATTTCTTTAGTGTCCTTTTCTGCTGATTCAATAACTAAAGCTAGCTCAAATGCTTTTTCATAGATAAGTCCTTTTTCTGCCAACAAGTGTCGCTGTATACCATTATGGTTAATTCCACAAACAAGATGGTCACGTCGCATCTCCTTTAAAGTGTTTTTGTACTAACAGTGCTCTGCTAAGGAATGTAGTGCAGCTATGTATTTTGATAACAGACTCTCCAGAAGCTCTTATACAGCTGTTAAATTTAAAATGCTGCATGAGAGCAGATGGTACTGGATTGAAGTGATCCTTCAAAACCTGTACAACTCTGAGAAACTGGTAGGTTCAATTTCCATACTGCTCACTAGTATCCTCACCAGCTTGAAAGTTGCCATGCCACATGTGGAAAGAAAGATGGCTCACTTCTTTTCTTCTGTGACTACATCGTTTGCAATGAAACAGTGTTGCAACCATTCAATGTACTAAGTCCAATTCTCCTTTTCAAGGCAGAACTCAGAAATGGAGCCATGGATAGCCACCATTCCTTAGCCTTTGCTTAGCTACAGTTTATCCTCATTGCCAGATGTATTCTCTTAGCTAGTACTGCACTGGTTCTTTCTACAACCAGCGCTGCACGCACAGACCCAGTGTATACTCAATACTCAAGAATTGATACTCAATCAATCAACAAAGGCAATGTGATACTGGACCTCATGATATGAAATGAAACCATGGCATTTCAAAGTGTACACTCGGTAATTATATGACATGACAGGAAGTGATATAGAACAACAAGACTGTTAACAAAAACAATAACTAATTCTGTACTGTAATAAACAAGGTCAATGAATCACACCTACAATGTTGCCAAGTTTAAGAGAAATCTACCCACAGGATTGGCCAAAATGATGGCATAAACTGACAAAGACATGCAGATGGAGAGACGAATTGACAGACAGAAAAACAGACAGACGGATAGAGAATATATAGACAGAGGGACATCTCCTCATATATATATGTTAATGTTGCATGTAAGTTTAATTGACAATACATTAACTAATTCAACAATTAGATAGGATATCACTTTAAAATTGGTACAGTTCATGAAAACATTAATAGGAAATGGTTCTTAAAATATCTGGCCAAAAATTGATGAATTGCAGCTACTCATTTCAATATTAAGAAGGCTCATGCCAGTAGGTGCTGTTTACAGTTTGGTGTAAACAAAACTGTCAGTAGGCCTTTTGTGTAGCCTATACTTTTTTTTTTTTTTTTTTTTTTTTTTGAAACACAAATGCCTACTGGTTTCAGAGGAAAAAGAGCAGTGTATTGAATAAGAAAGAAATCCTGTTATGGGATATTGAATATCAGAACACTCATGCAGATTACTACTCAATTAAAAGGAGTGTCAAAATAACTGATCTCTAATGTATCAGTCATTACAGAAGAATGATTTGTAAGTAAAACCATAAGTAGGAGATAATATATTGAAGGAGACAACTATTATGTGCTCGCATGCCACAAAAATGCAAAGGAAACCAACAAATTCAAGGTATGGTATAACCGATATTTAAAAAATAGATAATGGTCGTGTATCAGTTTAGGTTTGGATCCACAGCAATAATAAACCCTATGAACATATATACAAGATGTAATGGAATGTAATTATATGAATCCTAGACTTCTTTAAAATCAATGAAGTCTGCCTTATTGGTGACTCCCAGTAGGTATATATCTTTCCATACTATTCACTCTCTCCACTTCCACTAGCTATGGACAGAGATATTCCTGCAATTGTGGTACCTCCTGTGAGACAGAGCTAGTGCTAGGGCAAGTCAATGCCTGTTGTCAAGGCTATTCGCTTGAAGCTCCCTCCATTGTGATCTGAAAGCCCAGCTTCTGGTTTCATCAGTTGAAGCCCAGTTTACTATCAAAAATATTACTCAGCAGTTGACTCAGTATCACTACCTGTTAGGAACTTTGGCACCTGCAGCTGCTTCTGAGATTCATGATACCATAATTAACAGGCCTGAAATCACCTCTATGATTTACTGAAAGATCCCCTCATTTCTCACACTCCCTCAACCAAAGCTTACAGGCACTTTTATCCATGGGTCCATTAGGTGACCTCATACCCTTTCAGCTCCTCAGAAGATCAGAACAGTTGGCTAGCAAATGTTGTGATGGTGACATTATGAAAGAAATTCTTCTCTCTCGTTTACCCTTACCAGTGCAATTAATCCTGAATCCCACTGAAAGATGACCATTCAGGAGTTTCTAACTTCAGCTGACAATCTTGTAGTTGTTCCTTGAGATCCTCAGTTATCACCGCCAAATTTTCAGGCTTCTTCGATTGATAGCCTCAAACAACAGCTGCAGACCAAGATAACCTTTTCAAAAGTCTGCCATTATCATGCACCTTCTCTTTCTGTATGAGTGCCCTCCACAGCTGTCCAGATGCTCTAGCTGGCAAGGATTATCTGTCCCTTGTTTTGATGTGATTAAAGGTCATAACACTATTTTATCAGCAAGGACTTCATATTTCTCTGAAGCATGTTTAGCAGAGTTTTAGCTCTGTTAACATTATGTAGCCAAGATAGAACCACATATCACCTCTAAATCTGCACCCCATATCGTTATCTCTATGTGATAATGTCTTGATTGCATGTCCATACTTGATGTATGGAGATGCTAACGAGATATATCCAAAATATATCGTGTCTCCTCCAGACTAAATAGCTTTCAAAGCAGTGTTACCTTTGTCAACATCAATGGTCAAATAACTTGCACACTGAATGATCTTCACAATTTATAGTGCTCATCCACCATGACTATAATTTCACCATGGATATTTGAAATACATCTGCTCGCTCAAAACAAAATATTTAAGTGACAAAATCAATCACATATATGTTTATACAGATAATACAGCAGGAAGTGCTTATTACCACAAAATGTAAGAATGGATTAATATACATATCACTTTCTCAATGTTAGGATAGTGCATACATACACTCCTTTCACCATAGTTAAAACTGGCTTTGAACTGATCCTATTGACCTTTATTCCAGCATGGATAAGATTTAAGCTGTGGCATGGGAAATGGTAGGGTATTCCTCACTTCCCCATTCCTGACCTCTTCCTCAATAGTTTTAGTATCACAGGAAGATTCATTTAACTCCTTACCATTAATAATTCAGACTCCTTGGTTATATCTCTGTGGCAATCTTCTCAATAGGGCATCTTTCTACCAAATTTTTCATCCCTGGGGCATGTGGTAGGTGCTGGCAAGAATTCAAGAGACATATCCTCCAACATGGGCTCCCCTATAACAGGTCTGGCATAGCTTATTAGTTAATCAATATAACTCTTCCACATCTTTCCATCCATGCTTACTGTATATGATACAGGTCCTATCAGCTTAATGATCCTTCCAGGAAGTTATTTGATTACAACCCACAGATTCAGTGCAATCACAGCCTCACCTTAAATGTGCAATTCCTTACATGGTGATCATGATGTTTCTCTATTCTTCTTGTTTATGAGTCATATGTTCCCTTGTGAAGGATTTGAGGACATCTAGGCATGTCTGAATATGTTGTTTAAAGAATAACTTAGTCGGAGGAATCCAGTAGTTGTGTGTGTTTGTGTTGGGGGGGGGGGGGGGGGGGGGGGTGTGGTAGTCTGATACATTAGGAGGAACTGTGACAGCTTTTGAATGAGGATTTCTTGATCATGCCTTACCACCTGTGAGAAAATTCTTGAATGTCTGGAACGATCTCTCATCCTCCCCATTCATGCCAGGTTGACATGGAGCACTGATGAGGGGTTTGATGCCTTTAGCAACTTTATAAGGTACAAATCTACTATCCGTAAATTGGAGATCATTATGAAAAACAGATGTCTTAGGTACTCTATAGTGGGCGAGTATAGTTCAGAATGCATCTAAGGTGCTCTCTGGGGTCATTTTCATTGATAAAACTTCCAACCATTGAGAATACCAAGAGACCACTACCAGAAACATTGTATTCATAAAGGACCAGACAGTATCTGTGCGAATATTCTCTCATGCCTCTGTGGCCAAGTCCAGGAAAGCAATACTATTGGTGGTGGTCAATTCCTAATGCTCTGACAAGCTACATACACCTTCACCATATTCTCAATATTGGTGTTCATTCAGGCCGCCATACATGTTCTCTTGCTAAACACTTGATGCACATAATTCCAGGATGACTAGCATGCAATCCCTGCAATACATGAGCCTGCAATTTTTAGGAATGATGATCTCCCCTCCCCTAAGTAGACAGCCAGCTTCTATAACCATTTTCTTCCAATTTCAATGAAAGGAAACCAACTCAAGTGGTACTGCCTTGGGCCATATCTCTGTGTATCGTAACACCCAACTTCATATCAAGTCTTGCCTTGCCTGCTTTCTCATTTATTTGGACGTGATGGGTACTGAATGTACTTCTTGCACATTGAATAAAGTAGCATTATTGGAAGCTTCAACATCAGTGGCTAGAAAATCGCAGAGTGGAAGGTGGAAGAACCTATCAGCATTGATATGCTGACCTGTGGAACGAAATTCCTTATCACATTGATACCCTAATAGGAAAAAAAAATGGCCCCCACCCCAAAGGCGGAAGCATAATAATCTAGTTATACTAGCAGACTCTAGTCATAATGAGCCAACACTTCCACAGAGGTTAGTTGTGCTTCGAGTTTCTTAAATGCCTCATGACATTTTGAATTCTAATTCCAGAAATATTCTTGCTTAGTAAGTGATTGATAGTATGGGCCACCATTAAAAGTTTTGAAAGAAACCTCCCATAATGATATACTAAGCATAAAAAAGCCTGAAGTTCAATTATATTCTTAGCCATTGGTGCCTTTTTAATAGTTGCTACCTTCGAGCATGTAGTATGGAGACCGGTCTTGTCGATATAATACCCCAAATAATTGACATTATGCTCAAGAAATCTGGCATTTATCATGTTTCAGTATCAACCCATGGTTCTCTAATCTTTCTAATACCTCTTGCCAGTTCTGAAGATCTTCTTCCTCAGTATAACCTGTAATCAATATATCATCTAGATATACCACTGCATCCTGTACACTTTGTAATAATTTTTTCCATTATTTGTTGAAAAAATGGCTAGTCCTAGCACTAGCCATCACTAAAGGAAGTCTGATATACTGATACCATCCTTTATGAGTACAAGTTGTAGAATACTTATGGAATGAAGGCTCTAGCACATCTGTTGATATGCCCTGGATAAATTCAGTTTAGTAAAGGCTTGTCCTTCTGCTAAGGTTGAGAACAGGTTTTCTGGGGTTGGTACAGGAAACTGGTCGATTTCCAAGGCAGGGCTGATGATCACCTAGTCACCACATGGTCGAATTGTGCCATCAGTCTTTGATGCTGGTACTGCTGGGGCAGCCCAGTCACTGTACCTAACAGGTTCAGTAATGCCTTGCCACTCCATTTTCTCCAGTTCTTGCTCAATGGCACCATTGGCGGTATAAAGCACAGATCAATGACAGAAAAACCTGGGTTTTGTGTCCTGGTTTCACAATCAACTAGCTTCATCCTGTTCAAAGCTCCCAACCCTTTTTGGAGCAGCAGACCATGCTTGCATATCAGCTGTCTTCTGGCCTGGACAAACTGAACAAGTTTGAAAGCACAGGAGGCTGGAGGCCAACCGAAAACCCCTCTGTACATTTAGCCAAAAATTCCAGCCAGAGGATGCTGAACACTTTTGTAATTAGATCGATTTGTTAGATTATATTAAATTTAAAGGCTTATAGTTAAGGTAGAAGTCTGCCATGATTATTATGCTGTTGAATAATATATGTTCTTAGTCCAAGAAAATTTGCAGAGACAATATTAAATTAAAGTGAAAAAATTCCAAATGGTTATGCAATTCCTGTCTTTCATGCTGGTGACCTTGTCTCTTGCAAAGATATTGAGTTATAGTTTTATGCTATCTTTATTCCAGACCACTAACACACAAACTTAATAAGTCATGGTCAAAACAAATTTCAAATGGTATATTCACAAAAACAAGAGTGATAATTCAACTATGCACAGATATGCTAACAGTGCAATTGTATACGTGATTGCATAATTAAACAGGAAGTGGTATTATTAATGACCACGAACGATTAGCTTACATTACTACATCTCTCCCCACAATGATTAAATGTGGGATGCACACAATAACAAATTTAGTGTGGAAATCATTATGTGACACATTGTCCATACCACTTGGGCGATTGTCAAGATCTTGAAAGATCTACCTTAGTTGAAGGCCAACCTGCTGTAGTAGGGTGCTTGAATCCACAGGGATGGATGATAACCTATTAAAAGTTCCAATGTCCAAAGAGGGTGGAGTTGAGTCTTCATTATTCTGGATATCAGGCTCCACTGCATTGTCAGGTGTCCTGGCTCCATCAGAATCATGGTTCACATATTTTTTTTGATCAACATGTCTTCTCCAGACAACACCATTTTGAAAAGATCAAATAACTCAGAGGACCTTGTCTCTCTAAAACGACTCCTGAAATATGTATTTAGCACCAGGATGCAAATTCCATAATATAACTTGATGGTGAACATGAAATTCTCATGTTTGAGCTGAAATTTCTGGCACACCTGTTTCTTCCTTCACATTAGACTCTAGCTGGGTGGTAGCTAGTGTAATCTAGCCCTGATTTCATGGCCTAGAAATGATGAAGAGGGAACTATACCAGTTGTAGCATGAGGAATTACTTGGTAGACTAGCAGAAAGTTTTCCAACCTATGCAGAAGAGATAAATCATCTCTCACTCCAGCTCTCATAGCTTCTTTATAAGTTCTGACCATCCTTTCTGCCAGGCCATTGGAGGAAGGGTGGTATGGGTCACAATTTACATGTTTCACATTGTTCAGCTTTATAAACAATGCAACTCATCTACCACAAATTGGGGGCCATTGTAAGAAACTGTACCTAGCAAACAAGTGACTGATAGCTTATTTGTTTTGGTTGCTGTGGTACTTTCATTTCCTGCATTTTAGGCCAATTGGAATATTCAACCACTGCAATGAGGTAAGTTGAACCAAGGAATGGGCCAGCAAAATCCAAATGGACATGTTTGCATGGTTGAGATGGCCAAATTTAGGGATGCTATGATTTACAGCTGGTGTTTGTTTCATCTGTTGACAAGCTTGACATACTTTTACATGTCCTCAATGTCATGATTTAGACCATACCACCATAAATGCTCATGAGCTAAACATTTCATTCTCAGAATGCCCAGGTAGCTAGAATGGAGTCTTCCAACAAACTGCCCCAGAATTTCTGTGGAGTTAATACTCTAATTCCTGAAAGGATACATTGTCCCTCCACTGTTAACTCATTTTTTCGGGACCAGAAGGGTTTTTGATTATCTTCTGATGAGGATGATGGTCAGCCATCTTTAATATACCTGTACACTGATGAGAATTAAGTTACTACCCCCCCCCCCCCCCCCCCCTCCCCTCCCAAAAAAAGAAACCCCCTTTAAAAAATCCTGGCTACAGGCCTGCACTTTATGAAGAATAGGATCATCCACAGTTGCTTTCTGAAGTTGTGAAGTAAAAAAGGTAACCTTTGAATCTGTCCAGTGTGAAATGAGATAATCTCAGGTTCTCCTTCAGTTGAAGCACATTGTGGTAATGGTAATCTAGACATATCTTCATCATTGCTGTGTAATGTGGTTGGCTTTAACACAATACTATATGTGTACGCTAATAATAAAAATGACCACCTTTGCATGTATGCAGCTGCAAAAGAGGAAATATCCTTCACCTTTGAGACTAGAATGGCAAGGAGAGGCTTATGGTCAGTAACTAATGTGAACTGTCAACCATAGATGTATTGGTGATACATTTCACAGCAAATATGAAAGCCAAGGCTTCCTTCTCAATTTAAGAATAGTTTTTCTCACCAGATGAGAGGGTTCTGGATGCATAGTCTATGGGATGATCAGTTCCATCTGATAATACAGGAGACAAAACTACACCAATGCCAAAAGCAGAAGCATCTGCCGCCAATGCCTATTTTGCCAAGTTCAATGTTTTATCACAGGTATTTCTCAATATCCACTTGTGATGCTTCTTCAACAGATGGTTGAGTGGATGAATTGACCCAGCCAATCAGGCAAAATGTCCCATAATAATATAGGAGGCCTAAAATAGCTCTTAGCTCGGTCACATCCTGAAGATTTCCTGGTAATCAGTAACCAGTTTTTGTAATTTATCACTAGAGCTAACTTGGGCAATTTGATGCCAGTCCAGCCTAAAATGTTTCGCCAATTTCTACCAAGTAGGCTTGGTTATGAGCAGCTGACAACAGTAACTAGAAGATTCTTTGTTTGATTGTTATGTTTCATGCTCACTTCACACAGCCCCAGGACTGTAATCTTCTTTGCAGTATAAGTTTTTTTTTTACACAATCCTTGTGAGTTGCAGAGGTAAATTTGAGAATAGAGCCTTCGGGACATGATTGTACTGGCTGCCCCAGAAAAAAGAGCAAATTACAAAAAATATATAACAAAATAATCTTGAATTTTGGTGAAAACAGTTTGTAATAAACCAAAAACACCTGGAGACTTATTGCTGAGACTGAAGACACTTGAGAGCAGTAGTGCTTCTGCATCAGGTTGGTGTATAAAAAAGTAATTGGACTTCTGCTTTTGGTTGAAGTCTTACCAGTGAAGGGAGACACATCACGATCACTACCTACAACAAATTATTACACACACAGACAAATAAATTATAACATCAACAATTTCATGGAACATTTCAATTCCATTGTATCTATCTATTGGAGATGTTACATTTTGTACACAAACACGTTCCAGAGATAAAATATAAACACTAAGTATAATACTTCAGATTATAGTGATGATGATGTTGTTATCACAAGGAATTATTGTCACCTGGGTGGAGGAAATAAGGCATATTAATAAATCTAAATGATAAGGCACTCTCTCCACCATAATTATTTCGTGATCGACATCCAGTAACACACTTACATCAATATCGGTACCCTTGTAACTCTACAAGGGGAGCTGATATAGGAAGAGAAGGGAAAAGGATTGTTGTATATGATAATATGGGGACTCTAACCTCTGCAACATGTGAGCCGCTGTGGTACACAAGCTTTTGTGGCAAACAAGCATCCTCTGGGGCATATGATCCTCTTTTGGACTCTAGCATCTGTGGCACATTACTCTATGGAACATGAACATCTGTGGTACAATGTAGCACGCTTGGGTACACACACACTCTAGCAACTTCACTCATGTATGCTTGAGGGAGCACACACACACATGCATGCACATTCACATACATCACAAGTTCTAATCTGCAAGGAGGTGCTTGAGCACCCTGAGCTAACCAATGGCTACACCCTTTCGTAGATCGAATGATTTGAAGAATCAAAAGTCACAGCTTTTGGGTGCACAGTCAAACAAGCACCCAGTTAACTATCAATTCATCAATGTCAGCATATCTGAAATTTGGTAGTACTTTGGCATGCACTTATGAGACAGAATTACACATGGCTTTCATAATAGAGGACGTCATAGTTTCGTTGTGATATAATTCACTGCAAGAATTATCTGTAACTAAAATTAATGCATGCAATTACATGGACTGTATAAAAAGGAATTGAAGCAGTGAAAATAGATTCGCTCTTCCCAGTCAAGAAAAAATGAAGATCCAGTTTATAATCAGCATGGGGCATTTGTGTGAAGGGTCTGGCAAGCAAGACTAGGTTTAGCCAACAGTTTTCACACAAATACTCAGCAATTGGGATGAAATAAAAAATGGCATCCTTTGTCAATCCTGATATACTTCATAATTATGTATGTAAAAACAAAAACAAAAAAACAACACCAGATGAGTCATTGACATATACCAGTTGAAATTCTATGGGATCATGGTATTAGCACAAGTACTAATGTTTCCAAATTGTACGTAGCCTGACTCATGTTAATGGAGAATGAGGAGAAATTTGATAACACGTTTTTATTCTACCTCTTTTGGGGTGAATTCTTTGAGTTAGAAATTTGACATAGACAATTTTTGAGGTTCCTAAACATAGCATATAAAATTTAGGACTGTCGTTACCTAGAAGATTGGTGACGTATGAAAGTTTAGCATTATGCCAATGGTAGTGGTTGAGGTAATCATAAATAGTGAGTGCACTAGCACTCTTCATAATTCATTAACACAATGGATTGATTTAACAGGCAGATGAAGGGTGGCTATCAAATAGCCATTTAGTGGCATGAACTCAACCTACTTTAAGAGTATGAATGGTATTGAAAAAGCATGGTTGGGAGGAAAGAAAGATTGAAAAATTGTTGGCATGACTGGTGATATTTGGGCTGGAGCAATAGCTAGTCAACCAGGGAATCCAACCGGTTGTGCTGGGTACCAACCTCACCTTACATCATTCTGATAGTCCAATTCCACCCCCCCCCCCCCCCCCCCCAAAGTTAATAGGATCATTAATATTTCAAATAAGTTAAAAAAAAAAAAGTAGTACAAGAGTGTAAAGTTGACAATAAACAACCGGTATCAAGAAGACTTATTTTCTCATTATTTTTTTTATCACAACAGTGAAAGGTTTATTGTTAGATTAAATTACAATGCCAGTATAAATATTCCAATGGCTAATCTAGGTTATTCCTTTCCTCACAGTTGTATTCCAACATGGTTCTATGTAACTTAGGGCACCCTGGAAGTACATTTTGTTCTATGCACTATTATGGATAGCAATTTGAGTGCAATTCTTTTACGACATCAACATTTCAGGAAGAAAAGAAGATAAAGTTAAACTAAAAACAACAACAGCAAAGTTAGAAAAAACGATTGGGTTAATAACCGTTTTTAGCTTAGGTCAGGTGTAATTTCCAAGTTACAATGGATCCTGATTTCCCTTTCCACATATTGCGACAAATTTTTGAGTTCATCAGAGAGACTGTGACCAGAAATGGTAGGACTTGTATTTGCCAGTGCCACAGCAGCTTCACACAGCTGGTGGCATATGGTCACAGGGGTTGGGCCACCCCACACACTCCCTCCACACTCCATACAAGTCAGCAAATAGCAGTGTAGCTGGTGGACACACAGCAATAACTCAACTCCCATGAACACTGGCAAGGGGATCATCTCAGAGGTCCAAATGGAAGGCTGGGAGAGGGCAAGAATATTTTGGGGAGAAGAGGAGGAAGGGAGAAATGCATAGGAGGAAAGAATGAGAAAGGTGGATAAAAGAGAAAGATAAATGAGGGATTATGCAAATAACTAAAAAGAGGCACAATCTATGATAAAAAATGAAGATTGAAGTTCAGAAGTGAGATAATGAGTTCCTGAAACTGAAGCATATGGAAATTGTTTATACAAACATATCAATTTTAAACATACTTGCATATCAATGAGTCGCTGGAGAAAGGTTAAAACAGCAAGCACTGGGGGATAACTTCCAGCTGATAATTCCTTCATGGAATAAATAATCTCAGTGACATCATGGATCTGGAAAGGTGTGATTACACTCTGAGGGATTTGAATAACTTACGGATGTTCCATGTGAAGTTGACATATAAGAGAGTGCTTCTTCTAAAGACCTGGAGGTGGAGTCCATCACACTAACACACCAGTTGCTTATTCCCTGTGCCACTGCACACTTCAAATCAAGGCCATACTACATGTAGGTACATTGAGATATAATAGTATAACCCATGTAATGTTTATGCAGTAGCAGTGCATTTGCCTATCCTAAAATTACTCATAATCTACCTTTAGCAATATCACTATCCCTAAGAAACATGGAGTCTAGTTCAAATGAAATATATCACACGGTTCATGCCATTGAATGCTATGAGAACAATAAAAAAAATAATAAAGTGTTAACTATTTATATCTACGACTAGGCCTATACACAAGTATGGCTAAGTAATTCAAGCTCATTAAATTCAACTGACAGCCAAATTCTGGGGAAGAAGGGGAAAAGGTGCTTAAAGCCCATACATTGCTGTGCAGATGAATAGTCTGGACATGTGATGCTTTGCAGTACTGAAAATGCCTTCAGGTAATTGCTGCTGCCCAATACTTCATGAAATAAGAATTTCCCTTGATTGCTTCACACCATCTAATAGTAAAACCACAGTCTGATGCTCTTAAAATGATAAGTTTAAGCAAGATCTAACCAACAAAATATGGTATATCTCCTCCCATGACAACATGATGCTATCAGTAAGTAGCTACATACCTTTAACCGAAAATTTTATTTAGAAGTTAAGGAATATAATGAACAGTTCAAGCTTGCACACAATACACACACAATATAATCTCAAAATTATCAACCTAAAATTTTCACTACCAACTGGTTGACAGTAATGAAACAACAAGATTTTATTTCTAATAAAATGATGCAGAACAGCAACATAATATTACATATAGAAGTTATACTACAGACTTTGACCTCCTTTCTACCATCTGTACATGATACCTATGCTGGTTGGAGTACAAACTTCATTTGTTATGACTACAACAATGTCACACAAAAAATGCTACATTTATCGTTGTGCTAACAACACTGGTTAGCCCACACCCTTTACCTTAGTCCATGGCCAATACATAGAGAATGGCAAAACTTCGACATCTCCTACTCCACCACCATCATGTCTGCCAGAATGGTCTTTCCCGCTGTTCTCGCGTAAATGGTTAGAGAGTAGCACCATGTTGAATTTTGAAGCAAGCAACAATTGTCCCACCAAATGAGCCACTACCTCTAAGTGGGAGATCAGGCCTTCACAACTGTCACATACTCTATCATCACCCTATACATAAATACATATATATACACATTCACATTTATATATAGGGGTAGGTGAAGACGAATGAACATAAACCGACTTTAATAGCATACCATAAAGTGCATATAGGCAAGCAATGTCACACAACTACTTCAATGGAAAGCAAGCAAGGAAAGTGACTACAGCAAAGTGCACCTGTGTCTAACTCACTACCTTCTCCACAGTGTATGTTTGGTGGAAATTTACCTCTATATATCTATTGTGGAATTACGGTGTGAGCAAGCACATCTCTATATATACTCCTACTCTCCATAGAATGTAAGATGTAAGCAAGTGTGTCTTTTTATATGCACCTCCTCTCTATAGAATGTAAGGTGTAGGCTAGTGTGTCTCTATTTATGAACTACCTATAGAGTATGTGGTATAGCAAGTGTGCCTATATCATGCACCTCCTCTCCATATAGAATGTCCTGTGCAGGCCAGTCTGTCCCTATATATGTATGTCCTATTTATGTTGACTGGGTGGTGTAGGCAAGTATGTGGAGGAGAGAAAATTGGCTTAATACTTGGCAGAGGAGAGAAAACTGGATACTTAGTCAGGAAAGGGGAGATAACTGGTTGAATAGCCAGTCAGGGAGAGAAAACTGGCTATATAGTGAGTAGAGAAGAGAAAACTGGCTGCATAGTCAGTAAAAAAAAACAACAACTGACTGAACACTTGGTAAATAAAAGGGAGATTGGTTCATAGCCGGCAAAGTGTAGAACACTTATTATGAGTGCACAGATGGACAGAGTGGTGCCATATAAAAGCAACTGTGATAGCATAAAAGTGCCTTGGACAGTTAATTAACTATTCATTAATGAAGTGAAGACTACAGCTAAGATAGTGTGGATTCAAGCTGAAATACAAGTTGCAGCCGTATCTCATGAGAAGTACTCTGAAACCTGGGACAAACACTTAAACACTCTAGACCAAATGAGTGTGAATTTTGATTCTTTCTACATTTATATGTCAATATGATGGCACATGGTTACCTTGAGTAGCATGACAGAATATGGCGTGATTTGTTGAAAGAGCATCTGCAGTAGCTGTTGGGAGATGTGGGTGGGAGAGTGGAGACACTTTCCAGGAAGCAGGCCAAGAAGTGAAGTATCTTGCACACACCTCTCATGCAAACATCTGCTAGCCTCAGTCAGAGCTTCTATACTCCAGCACAGGGACAAGACCAGGACAGCACACTTCTGCTCTGACTCTACATGAAATGTTATATGCACAATGATTCTCTTTATACTTTAATCCATACATGACTGCCTCCAGAACTAGACACAACTAAGTTATTGTGATTATCACTCTATAATAAGAACATTTAAGTTATATACTTTTATCATAGACAATCAAAACAATAACAAATAAAGCCCTCGAAAACAAAAATCCATCACATGATTTTTATAAATACACAAAAATAGATCTTAACAATATTTTCTGTGGCAGTGCTGTGGAGAGTATGTCAAGGAAATGAATCATGAATTCCTTTTGATTTTTGCTTGCTTTCTGGGGGGGGGGGGGGGAAACAGTACTCTAGAAAATGGTAATGGTCATCCAACTCATTGTCAACATATTTGTATCCATCATCTTTACCTCTTCATATGGCAAACCAATATGGTTATTTATTTCCTTTGGAGAGCTTTCCCAATCACAGTACTAAATCTTACTATAATTCTCATTCGTTTGTTTGTCTGTCTGTCTATCTTTCAGTGAGATTAGTGTCAATAATACCTACATCTATACATATATTTATATATAAAGTTGTAAGTCTTTCATTATACAAGAGTAGATGGCCCTTGAACAATGATAGTATAAAATGTATTATTTTATAAAAGCAGTATTTTTTTGTCTTTCTTGCACAGTTCTTGACTATTATTGCTTAACCACTACACTGATTACAACAGTACTCTGCAGGTATGATCCTTTCATGCTGGTTAATGTTTGTCTCAATTATTTTATTGTAAAAATTTGATTGTTTACGTTTCTGGAGTTTTTTTTCCCTATTGTGATTGTAAATGATCACGAGTGGTAAAGAACAACTTCGGGAAATACTATTACATTCAGGCTACTAGTCAGTCCAGTTTAGCAGTGAGTACTGTGGGAGAGCTAAACAACAGCTAGAATAAATTATCTCCTGCAACTAGGTATACACTTGATGGCCTGCCCTTTAATTCCTGTTCATATTGCTTATTAGAAAGCAAATGAGAATGTATCAGCTACCAAATTATAAAATTCAATATTATATAGATTTGATTAAAAAAGTGGAACACTTTTGTGATCATTTTGGATGTTGTTAATGATAAGCACTATAGAAATTTGCAAATGAAGAATGTTTCAGCTTACCCAGAAATTGTTTCAGTTAGTGTTAACATTTTCTGTCACTAAACAGGAGACAGGAGAAGCCAGAGACAGATTGATAGAGCTATCAAAGGGAGAAATGGCTGATCTACAGCCTCAATAAATTGCATCGTGCAATCAGGTGTGGATAGGATCTCCTGTATTTCGTTCCTCTGTGTGTGTGTGTGTGTGTGTGTGTGTGTGTGTGTGTGTGTGTGTGTGTATGTGCAAAATGCATATTACACAAACACACTACTTTAATTTTGTAGCAATAGAGTCAAGACCGCTATCAAGAATGAAATGAACCTTATGCTGTGATGTGGTTTGCGGGAGAGGGAAGGGAAGTAGATGTTCATACTCTAAAATGGGAGCTTATACAATTTTTAAATATTTTTTTTGTCATATCTCCACTTGTTTTTAAAAAAATATATATTATTCTTCAAATTGCCCACATATCTGGTCCTGGGCAACGTCAGGTATATTTTTCTAGTGCTACATAAACCAAACTAAACATGTTTGTTACTGCAGGTCACACACTTTAAAACTGCTCATAGGGCGGGTTTTCTGCTTATGTATTAAGTGCATAAAATTGCACCCCAAAAAAGTACACTGAATAACACTAATCACTCTATATTCCAATGATTCAATTAATGGTCGGTGTTCAAAAACAAAACAAACAAATACCAATGGAAAAAAAACAAGAGAAAATTACATAGAGAAACAAAACACCACAAGTTACTCATAAAACAACGTTGGTTGCCCGAACTCGACAGATCCAATCAAAGCCAATCTAAATATAACTAATTGTGCACTTCCTTACACTGTAGCAGTATTCTACTCTGATTGTAGGGAAGAAATAAGACCATTGGATACTTATAAAATGCTCGCATATACAATATACTCGTCCCATATTTTTGTGAATTCATATACTTGAGGCACTACAAACATGCATTTAGAATTAATCTCTATAGTGAACGATTCAATTAATTAACATAGTGCTTAAAAAAAAAAGAAAAAAAAAGAATGAACACATGTAAAATCATTTAAAAAAATAGGATCAAAAAGAGAAAAATACTGCAACTGGGTCTCAAAGCAAGAGCACTCTAACCCAGAGCCAGATAGGTCTAATACAAACCAGCAATGTGCAGTCTGGTATGTTGACAGCTCTGCTATTGTTTTTTCCTTCTTTATAAACAGGACAGCATGCCAGTATAGCTGCTGATATTCTTGTGACAATCCTCACTTCTTCTTTAACTATACGGTAAAATGGGCCCCAAGCACAGACCCTTCACCAACTGCAGTACCGATGCATCATCATTTATCAGGTCCTCTTTACATACCTCATGTTAAGCTAAGGGTCCGGCTAGAGAAACAATACAAGATTTGGTCCAACTAATTATATTCATAAGCTAACTCGGTTATTTATCACATATTTCCAGGGGAAGAGGCTTTTACCTGCTCAATAGCAGCCTCTAGTAATCTCAATGACCTTAGATTGTCACCATAAACAATAAGATTCGACCAATGATTAAATGAAGGTGGTCACTAATATTTGCTGAATTCAATCCAAATTTAGGAAACTTATAGTTATACACACACACACATGGATCACTGAAGTGCCTCAGGGGTACACAGCAACACACAGCTACTTCCCTCTCCCCACACAACCATTTCTCTCCCCACATTTGTTTGCTCTTTTTCTTCAAGCAATTCTTGCTCTCCTGAAGTTATGTCTGTCTGTTCCTGGCTTCCTCTTTCTCCTGTTAAACCAAAAAAAAGCAAAGTTAAAGTGTAACTGAAACTCCCCCTCACATTTGCCAATTTCCAAGTAATAATACCAGCTATCTGGAGAAGTTTTAAAATTTATAAAAAAACAACTGGTAATTGGACCAAACTATGGAGAAATTTGTGCACTTTAGAATATAAACATCAGCTTTCCCTCTTTCTGTGTACAATTATTCCTCACTCTGGCCATGGTGCATGATTATTTTTATATCTTAAAACCATTCATTCTCTCAAGAGAATGACCATTGTGATTATGCTCCCTACAAATAACCAAATAACCAATCATCTATCAAACTAGAAAACCTGAAACGTCTATTTCACAAACCAAAACTGAAATAAAAACTTCTTTAAAAATTCCAAGGGAGAAACTTCCCCTTGTTTCTCCCTTGGATTTTTTCTGTCTGGAGTGGGATGATGTTTATACAGGGATATTTGCACTTTAAAACTTCACTAAGACAGTACTTGCTGCTCACCTTTCCTCTCCATTTTTTCTATAAATTTAATTTTTGTTATCCCTTCAACCTTTTTAGTGTGTGGCTGTTTAGCCTTCCGCCCACCTTATAAAAATGAACAAACCACACGACGGCCGACGGCCCTAAAGCATGACCTTCACTTCCCATCTTTTGATAGCAGTCTTAAATCCCATTCACAATATGACAATTCCAAACGTGTCTTGTCCCAAGCAACGAAACTGGATAATCGTTTTTAATTATGTGTTTGTGTCAATGGGTATTGTCTGGTCATTGCCACACCCATAGGAAATCCTTATGCCTACCAAAATCTCATTTACAGACCAATCAGGCTGAAATTTGGCATATGGAGTCCAAGTAATTGGGTGAGCATCAATAACTGAATGTGGTATCAGCCAAACCCACAGGAAGTTGTTTTGGCTGCCAAAAGCTAATTGAAGGACCAACTAGGCCAAATCTTGAGTGGCTTCTATAATGTTTCATGTTGACATTGGCAGGGCAAAGCTGGGTATATGCTGCTAGTATATATATAAATAAAGAAATATCATCCTTGTTTACATTTCCTCCCACCCCCCCCCCCCCCCTTTTTTTTTTAATATTAGAACAAGCCATACTTAACCATAGGCTCAGCAGGGCAAGGAGATTGATCAAAAACACCTTCTATACTGGCTGCTAGGTTAGTCTGTCAGGTTGCTAGGGTATGGTTGTTTTTTTTTTCCAGTTTCAATCTTGTTGATGTAGGTGGAGGTTATTCAGAAGACCGATAATAGTGCAGCCAGACCATGTTATTCTGTATGCCAAGGCTACAATAGCCCTGCACAACTACTTGCTTACAACAGAATCCTCAGTGTACTATCCTCCAGGATATATTGACAGGGAAGATGGCACTGGTAATTCCATTGCAGGTGGATGGAGGGCAGATAAACCTGTGCACTGGCATGCTAGCTGTGGCATGCACTAGTAGTAATAGGTACATTTGTAATCACATTTATTTCATATGCTTCCTATTATCACACAGCCTCTCCCCTATATATGTAATATATAATATATATATATATATATATATATATATATACAGGTATTCAACGTCTGCAGCCATCACAAGGAAAAATTTCATGAATTACTTCTGTAGTTATACTGGTAAAGTTTTATTGCAGTATAATCATGTACGATGAACACAATAACTCAGTTGTTTAGAATGCATCACACTCTTCATTATATAAGACAATTTCTTATATGTTTTAAAGATATCTGACTATTGTTATGATATAGCATACCAAGATTTCTATTGAGCAACATACAAACATAATAGTCTGGTGGTTAGTTGTTCATTGATTCAGGGCTGGTGGGTTGAGGGCAAGTGAGTTCAAGGCGGGTAGGTTGAGGGAAGGCGGGTAGGTTGAGGGAAGGCGGGTAGGTTGAGGGAAGGCGGGTTGAAGAAGAGATAATTGTTCATTGGGAAACTGTACCTCGAACAGCACGTTTCTTATTTGAAATTTGGCTACAGTCTTTTTTTTGGGAGTGAATGTCGATTGTATTTGTGTGATGTCTTGCCCGTAATTGAAATCTTGGACATTTTGTGCTGCCTCCTCCGTGCCATGACTATCTTCCCTGCTCTTATTCTCTTTCAAATATTCTGTAATGTTTTCTCATTCACAATATACCAAAATGATGCATCACATTAAAATTCATCCCAATGCTAGCGCATGCGTCATATTGTGAATGGGGCTTAACTCTGTTGCTTCAAAATTGAAGTAATGTACAGGTGCACACACACACACAAATACAAAATCTCTAGATGCCATTACAGGGTTAGGAGAACGTGATAGTCAGGGTGTGTGCACTTAGCAGGTACTGTGAGCCAGTGCAAGCAAACTCCTGCAGCCAGGCTAGGAGCTCGCAGGAGGACTTACCAAAACTCTCAGCTTATGGTGTGGGCACCCAAAGTCCACCTAAACATTTAGCTGATTGACAAGTCATGGCCAGTGAATTTGCACCCCAGAATATTCCCGGTTCATTACAGTTTGGTGGACAGGTGTAGGAAGAAGGTTAAAAAAAAAACGGGAACATTTCCTGTCAGGGCTGGGGATTGTACTCACAACCCTCTGTTACTCTCTCTCTCTCTCACACATTTTGATTGTTTTATTGTTCATTTTTATTTTCTTTACTACTCATAACTTAAAAAGCAAAAAAAAAATTATAAAAAAATTGGCAACTAAGTCAGTAAGACCAGAGATTCAAGCAAAAATGGTAAAAATGGTGTGTCACACAATGAAAACGTGAGAGTTGGCAGCACTTTTAATAAGGACAAAAAAGGAAGCACTAACCATCTGATTCATACCTGATTGCACAACTGCAGTTTCTTGCTTTGTTTGAAAGGAACTGCCTTTTTCTTTTAATAGCCAAAAGTGAATTTCCAATTAACACCTTCTTTAACACAAACATAGAACTTTTAATCTAGCTGTGTTAGTCTCCGGAACACTTTTACCGATCTCATTCAATTTAATTCATAACCTTGAAAAACAGCCCTAGCCACATGGAAAAAAGGGACTTCTTTATTGATCAAGAATAATACCAAGCTACACGGAGATCAGTTTATTAGTTTGGACAGACATCATTTTTGCTTGTGCTGCTGCTATCTTTGTGAGTGCATGTGGGAAAGATGTGCCAATGATACATTCTGCACCTAACACTGTTGCACTTCAAATTCTTGACTTCTTACCACTGCCTTCCTTTCATGAAATTCCCAGAACTAATTACTTTTGTTTGTTAGTTCGCTTGTTTTGTATCATTCTCATTGTTAGGAAATACTTAGATGAAGCGAATTAGGTGCAGAGGCAAACAGAGATAGAAATCCTTGAGGATGAGTGTATGTTGTTGTTTTCTTATTTCTTTATTTATATCACATGTTTTGTCACCATATAAAAGACGGAAGGCATTCAGGATGGGTTCTGTTCCAAAAATCTGTATCAGCTAAGACCACTACATAATGCAGTTGAAAGCTGCTTCCTGATAAAACGTTTTAGCTGAGATTATTAGCTTGAAACATTAGACTACTTATTGTTATTTTAAAACCTCTACCCCGCCTCCCCAAATCACATTAACTTGTTCTATACACTGACTCAGTAGATATTAATTACAACAATGCACCTTCATTAGTTTCTTTGGAGAGACGAAGCAGTTGCTGACAGTCATACTCAATCTTACATAGATAGCTCGCCAATCTCTGGAACATCTGTCCTTCCTTTTCCTCACTTCCTCCAATAGAATTACACTCTAAGAGATAAGATGCAGTATAGCACTACATTACCAACTATACGTAGTGCTACAACAAAATAATATTAGGTTACACTATACCATATTGCATTATATCAAGTAATAATGCATATCATTGAAATAGTGGAGATGGATAATGTGTGCTGCAATATATAGTACTAGCTGCATATACCCGGTGTTGCCCAGGATATAATGACATGCCCACAGGAATAGTTGTGGCCAAGTGTTACTCAAGCCGTTTCCCTACCAGATAAAATTGTATCTAGGTCTATGAATTTGAGTGTCCATAAGTACCATAAATAAATTCCATCATTTTAGCACAATTGATCTCTGATATGCCCAAAGGAAGAGATATTGTCAGGTTGCTCAATTTTTTTGTGTGGCTTAAACCATCCACTACGTAGGATGTGGCTATCCTAAAGAGCGGTTATAATTTTATGGTGGTTTGGTAGGAGAGTGGTGTGGCCTGAGGGCTTTCCAACACCCGAAACATAAAGAGCACTCAAACTTTCTTTAATCGTTTCATCAACAGGTAAAGAGCAACAGAGACAAAAAACCAAAGGAATGTTTACAACATTGCTTCTGAATTTAGGCCTGCACTAACTTGCTGCCCTGGATTATCGGGAGGATGGTGAGGTGCGTTGTCCAGTGGAGCTGGCTTGAGACAGTCAACCAAAATGTTGTCCAACCTTGTGCCAAGGTCTACTATGTAGAACTTCTCAGACTTGCTAACCCCCGGAAAGGACCTTCATATGGGTGTGTGAGAGGTGGCTTATATTTGTCTCGACGAATGAAAATCTGGGTGCAGTTGCCAAGTGCAGCAGGCCTGTTGGTGTGGGCGATGCCATGCCGAACTACTGAAGCTGTGCGAAGATTTTCCATTGCTCAACAGAGTGATGGAAGGAAGTCGATTGGACGGGAAGGTTCGAATGCTCCTGGTGCCTCGGAAACCCTCCACCCCCCCCAGGCAGCCGAAGATTAGTACAAACCAACTCTGCAGTGGAGCAGCTCAAATCCTCCTTAAAGGCAGTGCGGAAACCCAACATGATAAGTGGCAGCACCTCCATCTAGTTAGGGCTGTTTCCGAGATGGGCCATGAGGGAAGCTTTCATGGTGCGATGAAATCTCTCCACCATGCCATTGGCCTGAGGATGATAGGATGTAGTGCGGTAGGCCTTCGTCCCTAAGATACGGTGTAGCTGGTCCGAAGTTATCTCACCTGGTATGCAGAATCTGGAGATCTACTCGCAGAAAAGCACTCTGGCACATGTTGGTGCAATCGAATCTGTCATTGGAATAGCATCATTCCAACAAGTGAATCTGTCAATAATGGTGGAGCAAGTAAAGCCCTGAGAGAGTGGGAGGGGCCTACAATGTCCACAAGAAGATGGTCGAAACGGCAGTCTGGCTGTTCAAAGTTTTGCAAGGGGGGGGGGGGGGGTGCAAGTATGTTGGCTGACCTTGCTCTAATGATAGTCCAGGCATAACTTGCACCAGTTAGTAATGTCCTTTTCCATACAGGGTCACACAAACTTACTGGAGACTGCCGTGAGAGTGGGTTTTCCCCCTAGTTGAGTGAGATCATGGATAGCGTAAACACCTTATGCCATGGTGCTGGAACAAAAGGTCTGGAGTGCCCATGTGCTGTACCACATAGTAGTTTGGTTCCATTAATATTGACCTCTTATAGCACATACCAGTGCTAATTTTTCGCTTGTAGTTGAGGGAGTCTGGATCAGTGCATTGACATATAGCCATGTTCCTGAAGTCGATCAGAGATGCAGCATTGAGCTCAGCACAGGACCTGCTTAGGGCATCAGCTAGTACATTGGTTTTACAGGCAAGTGTCGAAGGTCAGTCGTGAACTCTGCGACATAACTCATATGTCTTGATTGTCGAGGAGAACGGTTAGCAGCTGACACAATCGCTGTGGTTAGAGGAAGGTGATCTGTGTAAATTGCAAACCGTCGACCCTCCAAGAAGTAGTAAAAATGTTTGGTGCTGAAGTAGATGGCCAATAGTTCACGGTCAAATGCACTATACTTGAGTTCAGCCTGTGATAGCTTCCTGGAGAAGAAGGTAATTGGTTTCCATCAGCTATCAATGAACTGATCGAGGTTGGCGCCAATGGCTGTGCCCGAACCATCGCATGTAACAGCAGTAGCTGCCTTGACATTCGGGTGGTCAAGTAGCATGGCATCACTGAGTACTTGCTTCGCATTCCTGAAGGCAGTACTCAGTTCATGTCCCCATTTGAGTTTTCATGGTCTGCCGTGGAGAACAGCATGTAAGGGACGAAGTATCTCAGCGGCATGGGGAATGAACTGATGATAGAAATTGATGGCTCCAAGGAACTCTGAAGTGCCTTGACTGAATCTGGCTCTTGAATCCGTAGGATACAGTCGACTCTGTTAGCTAGCAGGGGAAGTGATTCTGTTCATGCTGACTGTGTGGCCCAAGAAATTGAGAGTCGTCTTGCCAAAGAAGCACTTGTCACGGTTAATCACCAAACTATTTCCTGCCAATACTTGGAAGATCTGCTTAAGATGGGTAGCATGCTTCTCCTGGCTGTGAGATGCAATGAGTATGCCATCCAGATAGACAAACGCAGAGGGGATGCTCCGCAGGATGTGATCCATCAGCCACTGAAACGTCTGTCCAGCGTTGGAGAGACCAAATGGCATCCGCAGGAATTCGAACAGGTCAAAGGAGGTGATGACCACTGTCTTGTGGATGTCCTCAGGATCCACTGGAATCTGGTGATAACCTTTTCGAAAGTCAATCTTGGAGAAGACAGTGCATCCATCCAGGTTGGCGTTAAAATACTGGATATAAGGGACAGGATAGTGGTCATTGGTTGTAGAGGCGTTTAGCAACTGGTAATCACCACATGGTCTCCATGAACCATCTGGTTTCCTTACCATGTGGAGGGGAGAGGCATATGGACTGGATGATCTCCAGTAGATACCTTCTGCCACCATATCCTCAAAGGCCTTCTTGGTATCTGTAAGTCGATCTGGGGGAAGATGTCAGGCATGCATGTGTGGAGGAGGGCCAGCGGTGGAGATGTATTGGAAAACACCGGCTGGTTGATGGGTGAATGGAAGTTGGGAGCAATGATGCTAGGGAATCAGAGAGAATGGAAGACCATTGGTCGTGATCCTGGGTGTCCACATATAGCACAGCAGTTGTCATGAGTGGCCTGTCCAGCTGCTCTGTCTGCATAGAGGAGAATGACATAAAGGGTGCGCTGTTAAAAGTCAACTGACAGGTGCTTTGAAGATAGGAATTCAAGACCAAGGATGGGTTTGATGATGGTAGCTAGTCTTAATGACCAACTGTTTGTTAAAAACCCAGGTTGAGGCAGATTTTTTGAGTACCATAGGTTGCGATGCGGGAGCCATTGGCAGCTATGAGCGGGGCAGTCTGAGTTTGGGTCTTTTGATACTGGAGGGATACCGGGAAGATGCTAACAGTTGCGCCACAGGACTAGAAAACGTGTACCAGAATGCCTGAGGTGAGGTAGAGGAGGGGGATATCATAGAGATGGAGTGGTCTAACAGCATCTACCTGTCACCAGATTGGTTGATTTGTTGAAATATCTTTTTAAGACAGCTGGCTGTAGGAGCTACTGATGGCTGGCTGAGTCATTTTCTGTCATTTTGAACTTGCATGGGGCCGTGTACTCTTGTGCCTTATTACCAAAGTGTGTATGATAGAACCACCTTGAATGGACGTACAACCATGTATACATTGGTACACTCCTGGGTGGTCTCAGCCATGTCATCAGCAGCCTCTGCATACCCCTCAATGTTCTCAAACTTCCTGCCAGTCAACGTGGTTCTGACTGCAGGTGGCATGCCACTTTTGAATTGGTGGAGGAACCCTTCAGGATAGAATCAGATGAAAGCGGGTGCATATGCATCAGCAGCGTAGTAGGTGTCATGCTTTGGTCCAGAGTCGTGAATGAGGCTAACTTTTTGTGCCTTGGTGAGGCCAAATTACTGGATAAAAGTCAGCCTTGAGTGAGCTATACTTGTCAACCTCTGTGGCATTCCACAGCAAACTCCATAAGTTTAGCGATATCAGCTGGAAGAGCAGAGAGGAGATAAGCAAATTTGGTATTGTCATCTGTAATGGCAGGATTTCTGATGGTAAACTGGGCTTCTACTTGATGGAACCACATAGCAGGGTTGGACTTGTAGAAAGGAGGCAGTTTTAGTGCCACTGCATTGGTTTCTGCCATCTCAGACTTCGTTCTTGCGCAAGGTAAGACTGGGAGAATAAATTACGCTGGTTTGAAATGAGGGGGCAATATTTTAGCACCAGTCTTTCAAACCACACCGTTCTGGAGTGAAAATTTCTTGAGAAGCGGTTGTTCAGCTCCAGGATGCTGTGGGTGTTGTAGCATGTTTACTGACGAACGTTGGGGTCACAATTGAGGGCTTTCCAATATCCGAAACATAAGAGCTCTCAACCTTATGGTTTCATCAACAGGTAAAGAGCGACAGAGACAACAACAACAAAAAAAAACCATAACGAAGGAATATTTACAACAGTTCTGTCAATAGTGCGATTAGTGAGAGTATGAATAAATCCCATAGGCTAACTGCGATCCAGCCAATGTCCAAGAGTGGTCAGAGTACTCTTCTGGCACTTTTAGCCTCAGAAACCTACTCACACCAGTGTTAGATCAAGAAAATTGCAAAGGAAGGGGCACAAAGTTCCAGGTTGGTGTCTGCGAGAGTCTAGCTGCACAACTATATCTACGGAGCATAGTTAGCCCCTTGCTGGCTATATTCTTCTGAACAAATTCTTGAAGGATTAACATAGAATTGTACTATTTCACCCCCTTCAAATCCTCCACTGCAAGCAACTCTCACGTACCAGCTCTTTCTTTCTATGGAGCATTTCTATGCTAATCTTTCAAGTTTACGAAAGAGTAGCATAGAATTTTTCTTTTCCATCAAAATCTTCAACTGCAAGCAACCCCCATAGCCTTCTCTCTCTAGTCACAACTAGCCAGGCTATTAGAGATTACCCTTTTTCCAGAGTGATTCCTGAGGTTTCACTTCATTAAATATGATATATTTTACCTCACCAGTATTGCCTGACCCTACTGCCAGCCGCTCTAGTGATGTTAGCTTTGTGTGGTTTATAGCGATGACAAATTTTTTTTTTTTTTTTGTAGTTGTGAAACCTTTGCCTAAATTTGTGCTTTCTGAGATTGGTAAGTTCATTACACTTTTGGGGGAGAAAAGGGGGGGGGGGGGCCCCACATTTAGTGGGCTGTAGTATTAAAAATGTCGCTTTGAAGACATATATTATGAACTTACAATACAAAGGTGAAGTTGTGATTAGGTCAGTGTTTTTTTAAAGTACCATTTTTGACATTTTTAGCCATACACACATAAAGAAGAAGTGTGGCCAGATGGGACTCACCCCATCTTATTCACAGTCAAGTTGTGTGTGCAAGCCAAAGTTATAGGCCTGTAGCTCCATTCTTTTTTCTAGCAAAAGTACATTTTTGGCTTTTTAAAAAAATACATAAAGGCAAGTGGCCATATAGGTATGCTTATTACATTCCCCCGGTGACACCAATTCTAAATATATGGGTTTGAGGGTCTAGCTCCATTCTCTATTTTGGCAAAAGTATCATTGTTGGTAGGTTTTTTTGGAATGCAGAAAGGGGTTCGGCTATATAGACTTACTTATAACGTTCCCATGGTGACACTGATTGGACCCACCCCCTGTTATTCGCAGAGTCAGGTCGTGTATGCATACCAAAGTTTTAGGCATGCAGCTAAATTCTTTTTCTGGAAAAAGTACCATTTTTTTGTGTTATATTAAATACAGAAAGGGGTGTGGCCATATAAATATGCTTATGACATTCCCCTAGTGACACTGATTCTAAATTATATGGGTTTCTGTGTCTAGCTCCACTTTTTCTTGCAAAAGTACCATCTTTGGTGTTAAAAAAGATATATACAGAAAGGGGTGTGGCCATATAGATATACTTATAAACGTTCCCCTGGTGACACAGATTGGACCCACCTCATGTTATTCACAGAGTCGAGTTGTATATGCTTGCCAAAGTTTTAGGCCTGTAGCTCCATTCTTTTTCTGGCAAAAGTATCATTTTGTTTGTTGTTTTTAAATAGAAAGGCATGTGTCCTTGTAAATTTTCTTATGATATTTCCCTGGCAACACTGATTACATATGTATATATATATATGGGTCTAGCTACATTCCTTTTCTGGCAAAAGTAACATTTTTTAGAACATAGAAATGGGTGTAGCCATATAGACATGCTCATGACATTCCTCTGGTGACACTGATTCTAAATAAATAAATAAATAAATATATATATATATGGGTTCGCAGGTCTAACTTCAACTGTTTGAGTGTGTGAGTCGTGGACACAGAGAGAAAAACAGACCATTCACAGCTTATAGTATAGATAGATGCAGTGCTACTGTGAATACTTGGCATGCACTACAGTGTTGATTGCAAGAGAACATGATCACACCGAAGACTATGTAGATAGCATGGGGTCAGTCTACAAGAGTATTGCTGAGCAGCAACCACAATTTCTGTGATCATACACAACCAAGCACAGCATAAGAACACATATATACATGTGCATTGCATTACCACATGTCCTCAAGTCATGCAAGATAGATTCACCTCAACATGCACAGCATGCAGTGAATACATGTAGCATAAAAGACATCTGTAACTTTGTTCCAACGCTGAGATGTTGGGGTCTCACCTGTCAGCTGGTGTGGGTGCTCAAGTTCACCAAATCGCCGTAGTGCCACGTCCAATTTGCATGAAAACATACTGTGATCATATGGTTTGTATGACATATTGCTACTACTACTACTCCTTAAAAGAGGTGTAGCTTTGGCAGAGAATGCAGATGTAGTCAGTGGCGAGTTGAAGTGTGCTGATCTCTGGGAGTTGGTGGAGTGGGATCGGCTAAAGTGTAGTGATCTGCCAGTCCTTGACCTGGGCGGGAGCATGGGAGTTAATGTGCCTGCCAGAGGAGTTAGCATGCCACTGCCAGGACTTGAGTGCACCCTCAGCAGAGATCTGCAACCCAAAGAATAATTACACACTTTACAAACACACGTTGATATTGATCCAACGACAAAGAATATTGGCAGCTTATCAAAATCAGCCTGCTATGGCTAGTGGCCCATGCTTTAAATTAAAAGGGGGGAAATAGTAGAAAATAACCCCACAGAAACATACATAACATAAATAGCGAAACACAAAATGAAAACCACCAACCAATGATTTTTTAAATATTCAAATGACACACACATCAGATGAAACATTCCATGAAAGTTGTAATCATAGCATCATTATTATGTTAAAAGAAAGCTGACCTCTGCAGTGACAGATAAGTGGGAGCGAGTTAAGTGTGTGATGAGTAGACTCTTAACAAGTCAGTGAGAAAGAAAGAGAATGGGTAGCAGTGTTTAGGGAGTCACAAATAACATACAACATAGGTAGTGTGTTTCAGAGAGAATAGTGAGGGTTGGCACAGTGAAGAGGACACTAAAATGTGCTAGTACTGTCTTATGTTGCAACAATGCTTACTACATTTTTCTTACATGTGGACCACATGTAGCCAACATGTTACCCAATTTTGACACACCTCAGTGGAGAGGGAGCCCAGTCATCACTCGGGTCATTGAAAGGGTTGTCACCATGGTAGCTAGGAGGAATGCTGCCATTGTACTCGGTGGAGGAGTCTTGGACTTGATGGTAGATGTCCCTCATCTGCTCTAATCGAGTCTCAAACTTGTCCATGCTCCAGCGAGCCACCAAATTGAGCTGTGTGTTGGTTATGTAGACAGAGGGACCCTCGCCGTAATCTTCACGAATGAAGCTCTACATGTGTGTGTATGTGGGGGAAGTGAGTGAGTGTGCGTGTGTGTGTGTGTGTGTGTGTGTGTGTGTGTGTGTGTGTGTGTGTGTGTGTGTGTGTGTGTGTGTAAGAGAGAGTATGTGCATATATGGGGAAGTTCGTTTGTGTGTGTGTATGTGTGGTGTGGGAGGAGAGAGTGTTTGTGAGCATGTGTGGGAGAGACAGTGTGTGCATGTGCGTATGTGGGGAGTGAGAGACAAAGTGTGTGTTGTGTGTGGAATCTCATCATGAACCTCTCCCCGCGGCATTCCCTAGTTACTGGGATATATCCTTACTATCTGAATGACATGGGACAGATGGACTGATGTCCCTTACTGTTCCGTGTGTACCTGTAAAAGATTCGCAAAAAAAGAAGCTTTCAAAACCAAGAAGTAGAATTTTTTACATGATAAATCCAAAGACCAGAATTGTATGCTGGAATGTCTGTACTCTCGGCACCCTTGGTGACCAGAGTGCACAACTACTTGGTACTATTAAGACCACGAAGGAGAAAAATATCGAGCTCCTGGCTCTTTGTGAGTCCCGTTGGACAGGGTGTTGCATTACCAGGATTCGTTTTATCACCATCCTTTATTCTGAATCAGCCTCCATCATGTCACAAACATAGTTGGACCCATGTGGAGAAGACAAAAGCTAAAGTCTGCGCTAAGAACATCATTAGCAAGCTCACTGGTACAAGATGGGGTGATAGCCCAGAAACCTTACAATCTTCGGCCTTGGCACTGCAGAATATGTGTACTCAGCTTGGGAAAAATCTACCCATCCAAGAAAATTGACCCATCACACAATGATTCTCATCACTGGATGCATAAGACCAACTCCAACTGATAGTCTAAACACACTTTCGGGTATAGTGCCTCCAGAGATTCGATGAAATGCTACAAGCAACAGAGAACGTCACTAGCAATCAACAGACGAGCGCCATCCTCTATTTGGTCATGCACCAGCAAGGAGTCTGTTACACTTTAGGAAAAGTTTCTTAAAAGCTGTCGACCCAAGTACTGGAGATATCAGATCTGTCTATTGGATTAAGAGGCTGGACAATCTCCAATCAAGATCATCCATGTCCATATGTGCCAAGGAAGAACTCCTACCTGGTGCTGATTCAAGCTGGGCAGAATGGAAGTGCCTTAACAGACTGAGGACTGGAACAGGCCGATGCAAAGTATCCCTAAACAAGTGGGGTTTCCTTAACAATAATGATGTTACGTGCAAGTGTGGCACTGAGCCACAATCTATGGAGAGCCTCCTGAGATGTCCTCTATTGGAGCATGAATACAAAGCCCCAAAATACAATGAATGTGCTAAGAACTGTGTTCAGCTTTGGCTGGAGCATAGTATATAACGTATGTATGGACATGATAAGAAAGAAGATCAAGTCCATGCTGGATAACGTGTCAATACGGTGTAGAGATTTAGGAATCACCATCAGCTGCAGCAACACTAAGACTAGAGTAGTACTGCCTTCAGATGTCTATCCAAGCCTGTGCCAATCAATTTATTTCTAGATAATGACCTGTAGAGGTGGTGTCCAATTTTCAGTACCTTCGCAGCATTGTGCAAGACAAGAGTGGCACAGCGATTAGGGTATACTCCAGAATCTGCAAGGTTTTTTGTTCCCTGTGCCATATTCACTGGTACCAACACAAGATAAAGACTCGTACCAAGCTCCACACTTTCAATGCTGTTGTACTGCCAACCCTTCTGTATGGCCTGGAGAATTTGATCCTCCACGAACCTCAATTACATCGCTTGCAGGGTTTTGTGATGCGTTGCCTCAGGAGTCAGGATCATTCTTAGGGTGTCCATGAGGGAGAATAAACGACACACCACCATCAGGAGAATGGCTAAGCAACAGAAATTTTTCTTCAGTGCTCCCCCAGTGCAGATTCCACTTCCTTGGCCACATCTCTTAGATGAAGGACAGTCGCCAACCAAAACAGCTGTTGGTGTGTGCCCCTGTGGATGGTAAACATGCAGCAGGTGAGAGAGAGGAGACAAGTGGATGCTGAGATGACACAGCTGTACCATCCTGGTGTGTTTTTGTCGATGTGAATAAGGCTGGTCTAATTAACCACACATGTCAGAAACACATGCTGCCGATAATGTCAGTTCTACAAGCAAGTATTTCATCAACAGTGTCTTCATAACCACCAAAAACATTGTAACAAGAGATCATGTTCGACATAACTTCTTGGCCTGTACCAACTCCTACCACGTGTGGCATGTGGAGTGCATACAGCATATGGATGGATGGATGGATGGATGGATGGATGGATGGATGGATGGATGGATGGATGGAAGGATGGATGGATGGATGGATGGATGGATGGATGGATGGATGGATGGATGGATGGATGGTGTGTGTGCGCATGTGCAATTGAGTTAAGAGTGAATGTGAAACTGAGTGAATGTGTACGTTTGCAAAGAGTGAATGTTGAAGTAATGAATGATGTGAGGAAGTAAAGCTAAGGTACAAAAATGACTCACCAAAGGTTTCTTGAGGGTTTTTGAAATAGCAGCAGCTTCTTGTAACATGACAGACACTCGGATGAGTTCTGAGCTACGACAGCCGTTACAGGAGTTTGACGAAGAAACTTGACTGCCTAACAAACAACTACAGGAGGCACTCATCCGAGTTTCGTGCATGTTCTATACACATGACACGTGATACATACAGGAGAGAGTGAGAGAGGAACTGATCATGAACATTCTCTGTGAGTTAACCACACCAACATTAAATGAATTAACACAAATAACTTGAACCTACAATACCATCCATAATATATTCTCACTAAGTAAATACCTGTGCTACGTACAGAATCCCAGTTTTCAAGTTTTTGGATTCTGGGATAAGAATTTTTGAAATTTCAGCTTTGGTTTAAAAAAAAAAAGAAAAAAAAGAAAAAGAAATCCTTAGTACAGGATGTGTCTATCTTGAAGAGTTGGTTTTATTTGGTATAGTGCTTTGGTGGTAAAGAGTTATCTAGTAATGAATGGCAACTGTACAAAGATGTTCAACTTCTCACCATTATTTTGATTATCTTCTTCCAGAATGCTCAATTTTATGTTCATCTAGATATGATAATCGTGTAACATAATTCTTTCTCCATTTTTCTTACACATAATCTTATATAAAATGGAATGCATATGTCCATAACACTAAATGTGTTCTCAAATTAAAAGGGTACTCCCTCAGGTCGAAGGTAGATGAAATTTGGCGCAAGGATAGGTGTAGTGGCAAGGTTAATGCCTATTATCTTAGAATTTTGCTAAAGACAATTTCAACAGAGATAATTAGCACTAAGTGTAATTTTGACCCTTTTTGGGTCAAAAATAAACTCACCACACCCACTTAATATTCTGTTTTTTTTTGTCTTGAGGAGGACCCCACATTTCTATCATGGGGTTTTAAACATTGCTCAAGTTACTCCCCTGGTCAAGTTGTGTATGCAAGCAAAGTTTGAGGTCTCAATGTGCAAGGGTTTGGCAGTACATTAGCCACATAGACTGGTATATAATACAATGAAGGTTTAGCAAAGGGAGGTTGCACAGCTTTTAAACTTTATCTGCACGTCAAGTTCTCTACTGTTCCACTTGCTCTTAGAATTTTTCTAAAAGGAATTAGGGAAGCACATACATACAATTTTGAGTTTAGTTAAGTGAGTTTGATACTCCTGTGACGACCGAAGTGAGTCTACCAGCTAGTAAATGAAAAAGTAAACTGATATCTAACTACAAAGTATGTGAACATGCACACTACGTATACACATAGTATGCAGCAAGTTAACTTCTCACTTTATTGAGGAGTAATTGTTTAATGTCCTCTTCAACCTTCAACTTCTCCATCTCCAGGTCCTGCATTAGTTGGTCTCTCTGTTGCTCTAGCTCTTTGTTCCCCTCCAGAGTCTTGGCCTGCTCCAGTGCAAGGGTGTGGCACTGTGCAGCCATTTTATCTTCCAGACCTTCATTACAACGCAACAACTTTTGCACATGTTCCTCAGCTGCCTCAGTGGTTTCCTGTTGTTCACTCAGACGCTGTGTCTGCACCACCTACAAACATTGCGGTCATAAACAGGACGCAGACAGAGCAAAGGCAGACTACACTCCATATTGTAATGACCCACACTTTAAAATGGTACATGGAAGTGTGGGGAAATGTAATCAGAGAAAGAGCTTACTTTTCTTTTAGAACTCACACCATTGGTTCACAGCAGAGCAGCCAAAATGACATTAGCTAACAAAAACCTTAAAGAGGGCAGCCCCCAGTGTGTTCCAAATCATTCACAATGTGGACAGACATATGATGTTATAGTCAACACCACCTGAGCATTCATCCATTAGGCATCTCTGCTCCATACATACACATCAAACATACGGTAGATCTATACAGATTTCTCATAAAATAAAACACTAAATATCTACAATTAAATTAATTTCTCAATTCAGTTAAACAAAAAAAATTTGCTTAGTGTGTTAAAGTGTGGTAAGGATGGTGTAATCACCACTGAATATTGGTGAAAGATACATATGTGAATCAGTTTTGGGTTAATAATAATATTTATGTAAACCACTATCACCAGAAGATTGAAAAGGAGAACAATAACAAAAAAGTGATATAATATCTAACGAATCAATTGAATGGGCTATATAAAAAAATAATAATTAAGCAATGGGGTCCAAAGAAGCTAGAAACCTAGGGGCCCAGCCATGGGTTAATACAGCACTGACTGACTGCAAGGTATTAATAAATGAGTCGGGAGTTTCCTTTGAAGAGTCAACTATCTAATTTACATTTAGTGGGCATAGTATAGATCACTTCACAATAAAATCAATCAAATACAGTCATAAGAATACACAAAACAAAACAACAACAAAAATTAGTAAATCTTTAAAAAAATTTGTCTAAAGGTTCATTCACATTCATTTTTGCCGCCAGAAGTGAGAGGTCTATAAACAGGGTGACCAGTACAAACTAAAAGTGACTGCAATTAAATTTTGGGGAATTAGGTATTTGAAACTTTCCTGCCAAACAACCCAAACACCGGCGAAAACAGATAACCCGCATAATTCCCTCCATGATTTTTAAAATAATTCTTTTGACAAACATACACAAACTAATATATATATATATATAATCAGTGTCACCAGAGGAACGTCTTAAGTATGTGTATATGGCCACACTCCTTTCTGTATTCAAAAAATGGTACTTTCACCAGAAAGAACAATGGAGCTACAAGCCCAAAACTTGGCATGCAGACACAACTTGACTCTGAGAAAAACATGGGGTGAATTCCATCTGGCCACACCTCTTCCTCTTTGTGTGTAAGGCAAAAAAGGCAAAAATAGTATTTCATAAAACATTTTGACCTAATCACATGTTCACCTTTGTTTTAAGACTACAAGATGTCTTCAAAGCAGGCACTTTTGTGACTACAGCCCACCTTTGGTGAGCTGAAAACTGTCTATAGGGCGGGTTTTTCGCTAGTATACATAAAAGGAGATGTCTGTATGTCTGTCTGTGTGTATGTTTGTACCATCATTCTGGCCGAATCTGTGGGTGGATTTCTCTGAAACTTTGTGGGATAATAGATTTCGACCCAACTTATAACATGGGCTAAAAAATCTGGAAAAATGGTTAAAATGATGATGAAAAAAGCCAAAGATTGTACTTTGCCAGACAAATCCTTGGAGTTACCGACCTAAAACTTGGTTTGCATACCCAGCTTGACTCCAGAAGTGATACAGGCTGGTTCCCACCATGCCACAACTCTTTCTTTCATTATGTAACAGTAAAAATGCCAAAATTGTACTTCGGATATGCACTTGAACCAAGGGAGTTACAAACAGTCATCTGGGGAATATTTTGAGTACATGTATATGGCCACACCCATTTCTGTGTTTATGCTTTGCCAATAAAGGTCAAAAATGGTACTTAGGCCAGCAAACCCTTGGAGCGACCACATGGGCAGATCCCTCCTGGCGATACCTCTTCCCATTGGTGTGTAAAGAAAAAAAAAAGAATTAAAAATAAAACTTTCTGAATTATGCTTGGACCTAAGGAGTTAGATCTATGAACCCATCCAATATATATTTTAGTTAGCAAGTATGTCTTGTGTGAGTGTGTGTGTGAGAGTGTGTGTGTGAGTGTGTGTGTGTGAGTGTGTGTGTGTGTGTGTGTGTGTGTGTGTGTGTGTGTGTGTGTGTGTGTGTGTGTGTGTGCGTGCGCTCTCCATCTCTGATATCATTCTGGAGCAGCGTTTAAGATGGCTGGGTCATGTGGGTCACATGGATGAGGAAAGGCTTCCTAATAGATTGTTGTTTGGGGAGCTTAACATGAAGAGACCATGCCACGGGGCAAAGAAGAGGTGGAGGGATGTTTTGAAAGTGGATTTGCAGGCAATTGGTGTATGAGTTGTGCCAGGACAGGAAGGCATGGTTTCATCTGTGTTTCAATGGTGTAGAGAAGATTTCAACATCCAGGCAATGGAACACCTGCTCAGCTAACAAGCAATCTGAATTAAGAACACTCACTAAGTTGTGCGTGTGGAAGGAAATTTTGAAGACAAGGAGATCTGACCAGACACAAACATTTCTGCATGATGCCGCCATAAGCAAAGTTTATTACCATTGGTCCTGGATTCATCCAGGACACTGCCATCATAGTACCTCGTACAATGGGCAGCTTCAAGGTTCAAGGTGTGTGTGTGTGCATGCATGCATGTCTAGGCGTGAGAGCCAAACCCTTGGACCACAAAGGCCAAAATTTTGGCATGTGCTCTCCCAGAAGTTCAGAACCCAGTTGAGTGTTATCAAACACCTGTGAAAGTGGTAATGGGTGTTGTTTTGTAATAGTCACACACACAGGAAGTTGTTTAGGCTGCCAAAAGTTAGTCAAAATTTGGTGTATGAGTTTTAAAAAACCAGAGTAAGCATTATTATCCACACCCACAGGAAGTTGTTTTGGCTAGCAAAAACTTATCAAAGGACCGACCAGACTGAAATTTGCATGCGGTTTCCAAGTAACTGGGCGAGTGTTATTAACCAGATGTGGGTGTTGGCAATGGGTGTGGTTTGGTCACACCCACAGGAAGTTTGTTTTGGCTACTAAAAAGCATTTTAAAGGACCAACCAGGCTGAAATTTGGCATGTGGTCACCAAGTTACTGGTTGGGCATTATTAAACACGTGGGTGTGTCCATACATTTCTATCGCTTGTAAGAGCAAGTTATGCCGGCCGGTCAGTAAGAGGTTCATTCTTAGCTGCACTCCAAAGTGGATATGACTTTTTTTTTTTTCGTTATTAATTTTTTGTGTGTGGCTTTTATAGTAGTCATTTTTGAAGCATGGTGTTACATTGTGGACTCTTTGGTTACCTTTTTAAAAATAAAAAAGAGATCATTGATTTATTGACCCTTTAATTACTTGCGCTAAAATATTGGCTAAAAATACAGTTTTAAATTCTACTAACTTTCTTGCTGGACCACCTTGGGAAATTCTAAGACATTCCGTTAGGTCAGGATGAGGCAGGGTAGAGAATTAAATTGGAAGGGTGGTTGTAGGATGCCTGGTTCTAAAGTTTTGCAGTTATGCAGGCAGGCAGGGAGGGAGGTTTTACAAATAAGAAATGAGATGTTTTCTGTCAGAAAAGGTGAGCACATAAGATCAAGCATCAAGATATCTGTGTGCGTATCCTCGGCTAATCTAATGAGAAATAGTTAAGTTCCTGTAAAGAATTGTGAATGTGGTGAAGACCTACTTAATCTGGTCATGATTGGGCACTCTTCCCACAGATAGGCAGACCAACATGCATAGAGATATACACAGACACTTGCACATACATTGACATGACCCCTTACCATCTCCTCGGCAAGTTCATGCAACCTTTGCTGGTAGTCACTCTGCTGGACACTGATCTGCTTCTCAGTGGTCAGTTTCATCTCCTCCAACTCCTTCAGCATCCCTTCTCTCTCCTTCAGCATCCTCTCCTCCATCTCTCTCTCCACCCTGCAGGCATGGGTGCAGGCATGGGTGCAGGCAGGCAGAGTGAATAGGCATGGTAACCAACACCTGATACCACACATAACACACAGCTACCTATAAACACACACACAAACATTGGCTCATATATTTTGCTTTGCAATTTATAGTGTCTAAGAGCAGAGGCTGATCCCAGGACATCCATAAGCCGCACATACTGTGGTGGGCGTTCGTAAAGGATGGGATAAAGCAGTGGGCATTGGTAAAGGGTGAATACTGTAGTAAGTGAAGGTATAGACAAAGGTCACCTATGCCAGTTGCCTTCCTGGGAGGACCAGTTCAGTAAATTTGGCTCCCAGTAAAACTAGTTGGCTTACAAATTATAATTGTGGCTTCACAGCCTGTTGGACGTTCTAATCTGTCCTCCATTTAGGTCTTTTGGACTTTTCAAACAAAACTAAGAAAAAAATTTTTTTTAATATTTATTCCACCTAGCACACATTTAGACATTCTAAAAATTATTTCCATAGTTTATGGGGAACCTAGTATTGTGCACAGACTACTGAATATCTGGTTAAAAATGTTTAAAATATATTTTTGATGCCGTAGCTAAATGCCTTCTTATGTGTCAGTAGTTAGAGTTTCCAGACACAGCATTCTTATGCAACATATTCCCCATTTGCTGTTTATTGCTTTAACCTTTGTTCTTTTCCTTATTTGTCAACACAATTCTTGTTTCTTTCTTCTTGTCTTGAACAACTCCTACAAACTGTTGAACAATGACAAATAACAACATCAATTCTCCAGCAAACGCAGTGAACTGAACTGAAAACATAATAAAGTGCATTAATTTTTTTAAATTACCATGGCAAATATCAGTCAGCTGAGCAAAATTAAGTTTAGCAAGTTTTCGAATAGCTTAACAACTCAAATCTGCCAAAGTAATTTTATATAAGAAGAAGAAAAAATAAATAAATAAAATAATAATAATAATGATAATAATAGTAAAATTTTTTTTTTGGCAAATGGTGCTGGCTACCTAAAAACGATAACGAAACATAAAAAAAAGTTAGGAGGAAAATATCACACTGCCTATGAAAGTGGTAGAAAATACAAACTCCAATGGGAAAATCATTTTTCTTTAGTACCAAAATCTCCAGGAGTACTTAAAAATGTGTATTGGAAATTACATCGGAAATTGTGTCAAAGTCACTGTGCAAAAGTCACTGTGTCAAAGTCACTGTGTCAAAGTCACTGTGTCAAAGTCACTGTAAAAGTCACTGTGTCAAAGTCACTGTGCAAAAGTCACTGTGTCAAAGTCACTGTGTCAAAGTCACTGTGCAAAAGTCACTGTGTCAAAGTCACTGTGCAAAAGTCACTGTGTCAAAGTCACTGTGTCAAAGTCACTGTGTCAAAGTCACTGTGTCAAAGTCACTGTGTTAAAGTCACTGTGTCAAAGTCACTGTGTCAAAATCACTGTGTAACAGTCACTATGTCAAAGTCACTGTGCAAAAGTCACTGTGTCAAAGTCAATGTGTCAAAGTCACTGTGTCAAAGTCACTGTGTCAAAGTCACTGTGTCAAGTCACTGTGTCAAGTCACTGTGTCAAGTCACTGTGTCAAAGTCACTGTGTCAAAGTCACTGTGTCAAAGTCACTGTGTCAAAGTCACTGTGTCAAGTCACTGTGTCAAGTCACTGTGTCAAGTCACTGTGTCAAAGTCACTGTGCAAAAGTCACTGTGTCAAAGTCACTGTGTCAAACTTTGCAATCTTATTAAACATAGAGTCCACAGAACATCAAGTCAAACTGGAGCATACAATTCATAATACCATATTTCTCAAAAGGTTAATTAATAAGAGCAAGAAAGCATCATAAATTAGGTTTCTGTTGCTATGAGCTATCACTACTCTTCCAAATGCAAAAACTATTTCTCAAAACATAAACGAAGGAGTGTAGCAAAATCTAAACTTGCCTCATGCAAGTGATCAAACTCATTTCATAATAGGTGGCCATGAGTTAAAAAAAAAAAAAAAAAAAAAGAGAAAAAATATTATCGATAACATTTCAAATGTAAAGCACTCTATAATCCTTGACGGATCAACACATGGACCACCACATTTTAAAATTTTGTTTTATACATTTTTCTTTAGCAAATTACAAGGAAAAATTAGGACTGACTGCCTATTTTAGGATTGATCTCTGCCAATGAAGAACACACTGAACACAGTGGATTAATGCTTGCAAACTGTGTCAGCACTGGAATGGGCGGAGGCAGCGATATGTGGGGCAGGCACAACTGTGCTTGGAGTCAGAGTAAGGAAGTGTATGCCTCGTGCACTCTAATTGTATGTATGTGTGTGTGTGTGTGTGTGTGTGTGTGTGTGTGTGTGTGTGTGTGTGTGTGTGTGTGTGTGTGTGTGTGTGTGTGTGTGTGTCATTGGCTGCACTGTGTGCTCCACAGACATACCAATTGGTCTCCACACGTGCCTCATGGTGTGATGCACATCAGTTTTGGTGGTTCACAGTCTAAGATGTGAATAAGTTAAATTATAGAACAGCAACGACTTTTTACTACAGGTGTTGGTAAAGGGTGAGATGTTGTAATGGCTGTTGGTAAAGGGTGGAATACTGTGGTGTTTTTGGTAAAGGATGGAATACTGTAGCTGGTATTGGTGAAGCGTGGGAAAGGGTGAATACAATAATGGGTATTGATAAAGGATGGAACTCAATAATGGGTGTCGGTGAAGGATGGGCCACAGTAGTTCTGGTACATATGGATACAGCAGAGCACAACCCCCCCCCCCCCCCAAAAAAAAGTAGTCATCTGACCAATTAGATTGTGCAAAATAGTAAATTCACAAAATAAAACTTCACTTGCACTTTCAACCAGACAGACCAACTTAGCCCTAGACCTTCTTCCTACTTGCAGCTGTCCTCTCTCCACCACTGCCTCCCCTACACCTCTCCACCACTGCCTCCCCTACACCTCTCCCTCCCCTACACCTCTCCACCGCTGCCTCCCCTACACCTCTCCACCGCTGCCTCCCCTACACTTCTCCACCACTGCCTCCCCTCCACCACTGCCTCCCCTACACCTCTCCCTCCCTACACCTCTCCCTCCCTACACCTCTCCACCACTGCCTCCCCTACACCTCTCCACCGCTGCCTCCCCTACACCTCTCCACCACTGCCTCCCCTACACCTCTCCACCGCTGCCTCCCCTACACCTCTCCACCGCTGCCTCCCCTACACCTCTCCACCACTGCCTCCCCTCCACCACTGCCTCCCCTACACCTCTCCCTCCCTACACCTCTCCCTCCCTACACCTCTCCACCACTGCCTCCCCTACACCTCTCCACCGCTGCCTCCCCTACACCTCTCCACCACTGCCTCCCCTACACCTCTCCCTCCCCTACACCTCTCCACCGCTGCCTCCCCTACACCTCTCCACCGCTGCCTCCCTACACCTCTCCACCGCTGCCTCCCCTACACCTCTCCACTGTATGCAGAGCTAGCCAACTATGAGCTCTGACTGGCACTGACTAAAGATACTGCACCGGCCAGTCTGGGGCACGCACACCAGTCTCATGCTAATCTAGTTTCATGTCAACACAGCAGATAAGACAGTAGTCTTCAGCTAGTGCCTGTTCAGTTACTGCAGTTAGAGGCTTCCTAGGCTTCTCCAGTGCGGCTACCATAGTGGCAGAGTTCCAAAAAGAGGATACTGTGGGAGAGGGGAGGGGATCACATTCTACTAGAGAACTGTTTGTGTGTGAAGGAGCACCATTAATAAAATCTAACAGGGAAAAAGAAAAAGGATCTCTAATCTTAGGCTCCCTCATTTCCATTCACCATAGCAGAGAAATCTCTAACCTTCTACCTCACTACAGTAAAAGTATAAAATATTCATATTATCAATTTAATGCAAGTAAATCAGTAATTTGGAATTGACAAGATCCTACCTTCACTCATTCTAGATAGCTAAAGATTTTTTTAGCCAACATGGCAGATGTGCAGTCTATTTACTGATAATTCTTATGTTGCTTCACTGTGTGATATGAAAAAGTTCACTCTACTCCATTAATTGCATTGTCACCTGATTTCACAGAAATACTCTGTCTAAGCACTGGGATTCTCATTCCTCTCCTACACTACCAAAACATGAAAGATTTGGTCTTCAGTTTTGGAGTGGATTTGCACTTATATTTGGGCATTGTGGAGCTTTAAAATGGAATCATCAACTCAAGAAATCAGCCTTCAAGGAAAAGTGGTACGATTTATGATAGCATGCTCTCTGCACACAGTCCAAGATAATTGATCAGAATAGAGTTATATAATACAAAATACTTACACTGATTGAAATGTTTTCCTCCTAACACAACTCCCCACCACAGACCCCTACCACACCACCTACCATAAGTAGTGGGAGGGGCATGGGAATGGAGAATTTAAAAAATATCTAATTTCAGTTTCTGCTATTTCAGACCACCTCACTGTACAAGTGTGGCCAAGCTGGTCCATTTGGGAAGAAAGTGCATCTTTTTTTAACAGAAAATATTTTTTAACAGAAAATATTTTTCAACAAAAAAGACCAAGATCCTGGACATTTTCAGATTTTCAAAAATCCTCCCGGACTGAAATATAATGACCAACAAGGAGGACATGTCCGGGTAAAGCCAGACTATATGGTTGGCCTAATATATAATGCAGGGTGGGTTCCCCCCTAGTGTACATAATGTAGGACGGGTTTTCCCCTAGTGTGTGTATATATATATATATATATATATATATATATATATATATATATATATATATATATATATATATAATCACCATTTACTTGTTTATTTCACTTCTTTTACTTTGAAATATTTATAGAAAATGTCGGCAGTGTTAAAATGCACTAATGTAGTGCCGTATATACTTTTACCTGAGTACAGTATCATTGGTAAGGATGATTCACACACACAAATTGAATAGCGGCACATTCACATTAAATCCATTTACCTCCATTGCATGAACTAAAGTGATAATTACCTTTGGCTATTAATAGTGTTGGCTACTGCACTCTATCAAACCCTATATAATCTCCACCCAACACCCACCTCTCAGTCTGAGCTTGTATGAATTCTTTCCTGGCATACTCAAAGTTCCTGCAGCCAATCCTACTCTCCAACCCTTGCACCTCCACAGCAAGAGGGAAGTTAAATCGGAAGAAATAGTGACCTCCCAACACCAGACGATCACCCTGTATGCATGCCATACACACACATCAATACTACCAGAACATGTTTAACAAAAGTTTACATGCAGGGTAGGACAGACACCTCACACGGGACAGACGCCTCAAACAGGACAGACGCCTCACACAGGACAGACACCTCACACAGGACAGACACCTCACACGGGACAGACACCTCACAGGACAGACGCCTCACACAGGACAGACACCTCACACAGGACAGACACCTCACACAGGACAGACACCTCACACAGGACAGATGCCTCACACAGGACAGACACCTCACACAGGACAGACGCCTCACACAGGACAGACGCCTCACACAGGACAGACGCCTCACACAGGACAGACGCCTCACACGGGACAGACGCCTCACACGGGAGAGACGCCTCACACAGGACAGACGCCTCACACGGGACAGACACCTCACACAGGACAGATGCTTCACACAGGACAGACACCTCACACAGGACAGACGCCTCACACAGGACAGACGCCTCACACAGGACAGACGCCTCACACGGGACAGACGCCTCACACGGGACAGACGCCTCACACGGGAGAGACGCCTCACACAGGACAGACGCCTCACACGGGACAGACGCCTCACACAGGACAGACACCTCACACCTCACACAGGACAGACACTTCACACAGGACAGACGCCTCACACCTCACACAGGACAGACACTTTACACAGGACAGACGCCTCACACAGGACAGACGCCTCACACAGGACAGACACCTCACACAGGACAGACGCCTCACACAGGACAGACGCCTCACACAGGACAGACACCTCACACGGGACAGACGCCTCACACGGGACAGATGCCTCACACAGGACAGACGCCTCACACAGGACAGACGCCTCACACAGGACAGACGCCTCACACAGGACAGACGCCTCACACAGGACAGACGCCTCACACAGGACAGACGCCTCACACAGGACAGACGCCTCACACAGGACAGACGCCTCACACAGGACAGACGCCTCACACAGGACAGACGCCTCACACAGGACAGACGCCTCACACAGGACAGACGCCTCACACAGGACAGACGCCTCACACAGGACAGACGCCTCACACAGGACAGACGCCTCACACAGGACAGACGCCTCACACAGGACAGACGCCTCACACAGGACAGACGCCTCACACAGGACAGACGCCTCACACAGGACAGACGCCTCACACAGGACAGACGCCTCACACAGGACAGACGCCTCACACAGGACAGACGCCTCACACAGGACAGACGCCTCACACAGGACAGACGCCTCACAGGGGACAGATGCCTCACACAGGACAGACGCCTCACAGGGGACAGATGCCTCACACGGGACAGACGCCTCACACGGGACAGACGCCTCACACGGGACAGACGCCTCACACGGGACAGACGCCTCACACGGGACAGATACCTCACACGGGACAGACACCTCACACGGGACAGACGCCTCACACGGGACAGACGCCTCACACGGGACAGACGCCTCACACAGGACAGACGCCTCACACAGGACAGACACATCATATGCTATAAAATTCTCACATGGTGCAGTTGTGTTCGTTCAGAGAGAAGAAGTCCATTGAGGTAAGTTTTCACGTCTGGTTCTGACGATGGCTCAATATAGACAATTTGGTCGTCATGGAGGAACATGCTGCACCCACAAACATGTACACATGCACAACAGGAGCCAGGAAGACATGTGGTGTAGATATGTACATTTATAGAATAACAAAAGCAAGAACAAATTCAGCCATATTCCAAAAATACAGAAGATTTCGGTGCAAAAGACCTCACTTTAAGGATGACCATTCTTACTAATAGTTTTGAATACCAGCGGGCAATGCAGGCTGCATACCAACTTATGAGTTGCTGTCTTTTGATTGAAACCATAAGGTCTGCAAATGATGTTGAGTGGCTTTGATCATGTTCCATGTTTCCATTGACCCAGGCAATGCCGGGTATATCAGTTAGCAACAAAAAAAAAGCACAGTAGATATAGTTGCAGGAGGCTGTCAATGATCTCAACGGTGTTAAGCACTGTCCCTAGGAAGGGTGGAACTAAATGCACAGTACCTGACACCTGAGTCACCTGAGGACTGCATGTGAGGAGGAGTCAGTGCAGGCAGTCAGTCCACTAGCACAGTGCCTGGCACCTGAGTCACCTGAGGACTGCATGTGAAGAGGAGTCAGTGCAGGCAGTCAGTCCACTAGCACTTACTTTGAGCATGTCAGCAGTTAAGAGAGATGAAATAAACTTTCCTACCACCAACTCATTCCACACTAATGGCTTGATTCTCCTTAGAGCCCAATGAGTGCTGCTAGCCTGTGCCAGTGGGTCAAACTAAATCTGATATCTTCAAGACTGTATATCAATTGGCTACATCTTCAGGATGGACTTGCACAGATACAGGACCACTTACACTAACACTGCACTGAAAGGCTTCAACAAAAAGATTAAACATGGACCTACTCCAAATAAATGCACATGTACACATATGCACATGTTCACACATGCACTTGGTGACACACATGCACATGTTCACACATGCACTTGGTGACACACATGCACTTGGTGACACACATGCACTTGGTGACACACATGCACTTGGTGACACACATGCACTTGGTGACACACATGCACTTGCCACATAAACTCCTACCAGTGGTCTTGGGCTACTAATGCTCCAGATAGCTCTATGTCATGACCACACCCACTTCTGC
>OZ017784.1:15681004-15698504 GCA_963969325.1 Lycopodina hypogea | reverse complement strand
TACAAATGAATGAATGGCTAGTGGTGACCCGAACCACATGCTTGCTGCTACTTCTCAGAACTCATCAGCTGGCTGCAGTGGCAGTGAGTGCCCCACAGCTGCCAGAGGTGGTGCCAGAGGTGGTGCCAGAGGTGCTGCCAGAGGTGGTGTCACACAGCTGTCAGATGTGCTGCCAGAGGTGGTGCCAGAAGTGGTGTCAAAAGTGGTGTCAGAGGTGTCAGAGGTGCTGCCGGAGGTGGTGCCAAAGGTGCTGCCAGAGGTGGTGTCACACAGCTGTCAGATGTGCTGCCAGAGGTGCTGCCAAAAGTGGTGTCAAAAGTGGTGTCAGAGGTGCTGCCAGAGGTGTTGCCAGAGGTGCTGCCAGAGGTGGTGTCAGAGGTGCTGCCGGAGGTGGTGCCAGAGGTGTTGCCAGAGGTGCTGCCAGAGGTGGTGTCACACAGCTGTCAGAGGTGGTGCCAGAGGTGGTGTCAGGAGAACTGCAGCCACTTCTGGGCCGAGATTATCCTTGGCAACTGCTGGACACTCATTGCAACTACCACCCATATATGAGTTGTGAAAACTAGCAGAAATCTCTCTGGATACTTCATTCTCTCCACAATCACAGCTAAAATACGCCGGTATTTCTATCAACATGCAGAATATTTTATAAAGTTTTTAATTCCTATAGTAAGGTAGAAACATACATCATTTTGCATTTCAATTTCCAGAAATAGCGTTGCCAATCATTAAAGCTGACACATTTTCTATGTTGCTAGTGGACTCCTGCTACAATAAGTAGGTGTGGCAGGTGGTACCTGACATAATTATGCAAGCTTCCTATTCCAAAACTTAAAAAGTTTCCTGGGGGAGCACTTGTACAGCTCCTTACAGCTTTTGTTGTGTTGTAAGGCACACCAAAACTCCTGAACACCCTCACACCCAATACTAAATGCAGCCCTGGCAGATACACACACACACCAGTACAAACACACCAGTACACACACACACACACACACACACACACACACACACACACACACACACACACACACCAGTACACACTAACACACACACACCAGTACACTAACACACACACACAAGTACACACACACACACCAGTACACACTAACACACACACCAGTACACACACACACCAGTACACACTAACACACACACCAGTACACACACACACACCAGTACACACTAACACACACACCAGTACACACACACACCAGTACACACACACACCAGTACACACTAACACACACACCAGTACACACACACACACCAGTACACACTAACACACGCACCAGTACACACTAACACACACACCAGTACAAACACACCAGTACACACACACACACACCAGTACAAACACACCAGTACACACACACACACACACACACACACACACACACACACACACACCAGTACACACTAACACACACACACCAGTACACTAACACACACACACAAGTACACACACACACACCAGTACACACTAACACACACACCAGTACACACACACCAGTACACACTAACACACACAACAGTACACACTCACCCACACAACAGTATACACCCACACGCACCCATAACAGTACACACACACACACAACAGTGCTCACACATACACACACAACATTACACACCCACACACAATAGTACACACCCACCCACACAACAGTACATACCCACACACACCCATAACAGTACATGCACACACACTCACCAGTACGCACACGCACACACACCCACACAACAGTACACATGCACACGCAACAGTACATGCACACACACAACAGTACATGCACACACACAACAGTACATGCACATGCACACACACAACAGTACATGCACACACACAACAGTACATGCACACACACAACAGTACATGCACACACACACACCCCAACATGCACACACACAACAGTACAAGCACACACACAACAGTACATGCACACACACAACAGTACATGCACACACACAACAGTACATGCACACACACAACAGTACATGCACACACACAACAGTACATGCACACACACACACCCCAACACACACACAGGGCAGAGAGGAGCAGTCTATGAGGCGAGCTATGTACTGAATGGTAAAGTTCTTTCACACAAACAGCACTAACTCCTATATTACCTCCCTCCCTCACTAGAATTCAGTAGCCATGACCTCTTGAGGAGTACTTCATTAGCACATGCCCTCGTCCTCTGACACTATGTCATTACGCATACCTTGAGTCTGTCTCCATAGGTCTCTGCTACCTTTGATCTCTCAGAGCCAGCCAGGTCCACCAAGTTGATGTGGCTGACTGTTGTTGACTGCTCTGTGCCAGCGTCCTCCTCCTGCCCCGCCCCCACCTGCACACCACATGCACACACACCTCCATAATCACTGCATGCTGCCTGGTCGTTCACAATACAGACTGACCACTTCCTGGTCTGCATATAAACTCCACCCCTTCACAGAGCAACTGTGTGCATCAGGTACAGAGAGGTCAAGGTACAGACTGCAGCTGATTGAGGTCATTTGAATCTGTAGATAAGGTTGTTTACAGTTGTTGTAGGGCAGATTAATTTGTCGGTTAACCCTTTTCTTAATGAGGTTTACGACAATAGTGTGGGTGAGGGAGAGGCTGACCACAACATACCACAGTGTGGGTGAGGGAGAGGCTGACCACAACATACCACAGTATGGGTGAGGGAGAGGCTGACCACAACATACCACAGTGTGGGTGAGGGAGAGGCTGACCACAACATGTGATCGACTGCTCCTGTTGTTCATGGAAGTGGCATGAGTTGCTCGTGCACGATTGCCAACTGTCAGCCAATGCTACACAGTACACACCCACACACATGATGTGTAGATATATATAATATAATATGCAGATATGCGTGGTACAGTATTAATATAAAATGAATTATTGGCACACTAGTGTGTGTGTGTGTGTGTGTGTGTGTGTGTGTGTGTGTGTGTGTGTGTGTGTGTGTGTGTGTGTGTGTGTGTGTGTGTGTGTGTGTGTGTGTGTGTGTGTGTGTGTACAGTAGGATGTCAGGTAACCGAACTTCAGTTATCTAAACTGACCGGTCAACTGAACCGCAGTTGAAAATCACTCCCCAAACAATGCAAGCAAGTGAAAACAAAAAAATGCTGCCATTTATTAAATACATGAATTTCTTTCATAAGTTTGAGAGAAGAAAAAAAATGAAGGAAATACAACAAAAATTCAGGTCTGAAAATAGAAGGAAAAGAAGAAAAAAAAATGCTAACAACAAAAAAAAGATGACATTTTGAAAGAAATGAAGAGTAAAACAGATAAGTCCCCAGTAACACCTTCTCAGCCAAGATTGATAGGGCACCACACACTGCTGGTCCTCTAGAAAGTTTCTTTTTGGATGGCTAGCCTCTGAACTACAATTCCAAATTGAAATTATGGTGATTCATTTTGTTTGGCTTTTCTAACCTATAAAACATGCAGTACCACATCACCATACCTACCATCCACCTACGCTCCTACATCCCTCCCTAACTTCCTCCCCCACCCACTGTCTCCCCTCCCACACTTCCTCCCCCACCCACTGTCTCCCCTCCCTCACTTTCTCCCCCACCCACTGTCTCCCCTCCCTCACTTCCTCCCCCACCCACTGTCTCTCCTCCCTCACTAGCTCCCCCACCCACTGTCTCTCCTCCCCCCCCCCCCCCTCTTCCCACACCCACTCACCTCAATGTCAGAGTAGGAAGAAACAGCAAAGGAGAGGAGGTCCTCTATGTAAGGCCCAAACACTTGATGTTCCCTGACCCTCAGCTGTAACACACACACACACACTCTGTATTTAGGGTTGCCCCGACCATTACTATAAGCATAACACAAAACTAATTCATACTTTGACTAGCTTCTAGATAATAACAATCCTAACTTTTCATATGCTATGTTCAGGAGTCCCTAAGAAAGATCTATGCCTAATTTCTTACCCAAGGAGCTCCCCCTAAAAGAGGTAGAATAAAACAACAAAAAAACAACAACAAATTTCTCCGAATTCTCCATTGAAATCTTCCCTATCAGTGAGTCAGGCTACAGACAATCTGGACACATCAGTACTTGTGCTAGTATCATGATCTGACAGAGTTTCCACTGATATACATCCATGACCCATCAGTTCTCTTCATTAGCTTACAAAAATATGAAGGTATATCAGGATGGAACAATGACACCCGCTGTCATGGACACCATTTTATTTCATTCCAATAGCTGAGTATGTGTGAAAACTGTTTGCTAAACCATGACGGGCTTGCCAGGCCCTTTACACCAACGCCCCATGCTAATGATCATAAAGTGTGCATTTTCATTCCACATCATGCTGACTGGTAAGAGTGAGTGTCCTCTCACTGCTACCTCACAGTGAAGTGAAGTCTATTTCAGGTAAGACTTCATGAATTCAGTTCAACTACTACTAATACAGTGCAGGTAATTGCATGCATTCATGCGTGTTATACAACTCCTGCAATGAAGGTATATCCTATTACACTATGACATCCTCTGTTATGTATAGAAGTTCATGTGTAGTTCTATCTCACAAATGCATGCCCATGTACTAGCAAATTTCCGATTGCTGACATTGATAAATTGATTAGTTGACTGAGTGCTTGCTTGACTGAGCGTCACCTGACAGCTGTGACTATTGCTCTCTAAATCATTATTGAATACCTGTGCTCAACTATTTTACATGCCTAGTTATACATCCCTAAACCACTGACTCCAAACTCTATCTCATCTAGTGCCCCCCCCCCCCCCCCAAAAAAAAATTCTATTATCATGGGTGAATAATTGAATAAATATTTCCTTTTAAAACTGGAAAGAAATCCCCCCCCCCCGCCCTCCCCCTGAAAAAAGGTAGGGGGTGGGGTGGGAAGAGACTTACTTTGTAAAAAAAAAACACAGAAATAGTAATAAAAAAGAAAAAAATAAAGGAAAACAAATATTTAGGGTTTCCCCAATAAGTACAAAATCAAGAAAAAGACCTACCCAAAATATATTGAAACAAAGCATGAACACTCCATTATCTTCTTACTATAATTCACCATTTGTTTGTCTGCATGTCTGTCTGACTGTCTGTGCGGACTATAACTCCTTCCTAACCGCTGGAGGGAGCTTCACTAAACTTTCAGGGATTGATTAGGGCACTTCACTACACATCCCGGCAAACTTTTCATTCAGAACGGGTGGCTATGGGTGTGGTTTTGTCAATGGGTGTGGTTTGGTGACACAATACCAAAAACTGTTTGAAATTTGGCATCTTTATTAATTGTATCATGTTTGATTGATCAATGAGATTAGTGTCAAACACCCCTACATGTTAAGATAAGCAAACAAAACATGTTTAGTACTGCAGCGGTCGACTTAAAAATTGCCCAAAGGGCTATTGTGCCTAATTCTGAATCACTGACTCTAAACATTATTTCATCCAATGTGAAAAAAAAAACTAATATCATGGGTAAATCACAGAATGAATATTTTCTTTTACAGTATTGCAAAGAAACCCTCCCCCAAAAGGATATCAAATAGTATGGAAATAAAATAGGTGACTCCCTCATCATGAATAATAGGAGTATAAAAATATCGAGTCATAAAGTGTGCAGACAGTGATTTAGGGATGTAAAATTAGGCATGTATCTATATATAGATATATTAGGTCAGAGGTCGTGAGGTGCACCAGCTTGAGGGGGAGACTCAGCTGGAATTAGAGTTTACTGCAGCTGTTCAGGTATGCAGCTTTTCTCAACTCAAACAAAGCTATTAGTAATCAAGCAAAGCGGAAAACCTACTTAATTGATTGATTAATTATTTTTATTGTTTTACGAATTCCTCTTATGAAGTGGGAGGTTGAGGTGTGTTGTGTTGTGTGTGTCCGTCCCAAGCTCTACTGGTCAAAATTTATATAGACTTTGAAGTGTGATTTATCAAACAATGAGGAATTTCCTGAGGATACTGTTTTTTTTAAAAGAAATTTTCCCCTAAAGTTGTACCTCTTGATTGGAAAAAAAAAGAATTCAAATTCTCCATAAAAAAACCAAAAAAAAACCAAAAAAAAAACCAAAAAAAAAACGCCTACAAAAATCATGGTAAAATGGATCAGGTGTAGTGTAGATTTCCCAATCTAAAGGTTGGTGGTTTAATCCTCTCTGAGAAAACAAGTCAAGAAGCAACTGCATTGGAAAAAAAAAAGCCTAAAAGTGAAAAAAGAAAATAATAAAATTATGTCAGTTTTATGTTGCACCTACAGTGTAGTGCATTGTCCACCATCAGTAGCATTGGTTGACTTTGTTTTAAATACTTACAATAAATAGCCCATGCCATATTAAAAAATTTCCAAAGAATCTGGTAAAGAGAAAGCTGTGAAGAATACCATGGGAGTATTACTGAATCTATTTACACAAGGGGAAGCAGGCTGGGAAGGCACAGCAAGAAGCATTTTGGGGAGTACCTCCATATGGTGCATGGGGACAACCCTATTGCCACACACAAATTTTTGTGTCTGATACAGCCAAAAAATTCTGAAAAGGAACTTGACAAATAGTTCTTTAGCAACTACCACAAACAAACCTAAAGCATTTGTAGGACTTCCCTATTGAGGATCCATGTGAACACACCCTTACCCACCATGCTGTAGGCTTCAGTTGTTGCCTGAGGTATATGATTATATATTCATAATCCAACCTTAATGCAAGCCAGAGTTCTCAAGAGCATTGCTGATAATCACTATCTCACCTTCTGTTTGGTCTGCACCTCATCCGGTTTCTCCTCCCTGACCAGTGCTGTCTGGAATCCTTATCATCTGTCTACACCATCCACAACTTTGTGTGTACACTATCTATTCAAACTTCAATTAGCACCTTTCTGGAGGGGAAGACTGTAGAATGTGTAGCTCTTGGAACATTACAAAGGCCATTGTCACTTCTAGGGCCTGTGTGGATCATTGCCCAGGCTAGTCTCATTAATTTGCCTAGCAATAGTATTTCCTTGCTAGCAATGTATTGCATTAACAGTTCTCTTATGATATGATCACTGCACTACCTTAAAATTGGACCTTTCCCATGAGATACTTCTTCTGTCATAGGAATCTTAACTGTGGGCACTTGCCCCCATCTTGCCCCCATACTTAGGGAGGAGTAAGCAACCAGACAGACAGACAGACAGACAGACAGACAGACAGACAGACAGACAGACAGACAGACAGACAGACAGACAGACAGAAATGCTGTAAATCTTATCTAAAGTTCAACCTTCCAACATTTTTTCATCCAAGGGATTTGTCTTGAAGAATTGCCAAAAGTACATATGTAAAGCTTGTAACACACTGTAACACACTGTAACACACTGTAACACACTGTAACACACTGTAACACACTGTGCACTGCTGCTGCTGATAATAGCAACTAATCTTAAAAGTACATTTAGCTAATATGGTCAACAAAAAGAAGATGTGTGTATTTAGGGGGGGGGGGGGGGGGGGAGAGACCGAGAGAGAGAGGATGTGAGCACTTGTGAAAGTGAATGACTAAAAGCAGTGGAAGTTCACCAAGAAGAAGGAAACTTACCTTTCTTCTAATTTTATTCCTTTTCTGTTTGCTGTTGTCACAGAGCTCAGAGGCCGAGGAGAAGAGGTCGTACACTTTCTCATTGTAAATCTCATAGTAACTGACTTGAACTTTGAAGGAATTCTACAGCACACAGTGAGTGTGTGCACGCAGAGACAGACAGAAAGAGGACAAAGGAAACACATTATCAATCAACACTAAAATCAATATGTATATATAAATTAAGTAGACATGCAGCCTTGTTTTCTTATTAACCATTACATTACCAAGTGTGGAGAAAATCTGTATATATGGGAAGGAAAAAGTAGGAAGAAGAAAAGAAGGAAGGAGAAGAAAAAGGATTGGAGGGGAGAGGAAGGGCGAGAACAGCCCAGACCTGGATTCTGGGATCAGGCTATCTCTCTCAGTAGACCAGTGCCTTGAATATTGCAGTAAGGTTTTGGAGGCTTCATCTTATAATTATCCCGTGGACTAATTTTGCTCATCACACTGAGCAGCTTGTGAATGCACCTCTTCACTGTCTTATACTCACAAAATTATATGTACATGTACTTGCCTATGTGGCTAATGTACTGCCCAACCCTTGGACGTAGTCACCGAAAATTTAGCTGCACACAAAACCTGACATGGGAAGTTACTTGGGGAATGTTAGAAATCCAGGGGGGGGAAACTCTGGGGGCCCCAGGGGCGGAACTCTGGGGGCCTCAGGATATAAAATTTTTTTTTTGAGATTAAGTGGGTGCCGTGAGTTTACCCCTGACCTCAAAAATGGGTCAAAATTACACAAAAATGTTAATTATCTTCTTTTATATTATCTTCAGCAGAATTCTAAGAAAATGTTAACTTGGCCACTGCAATTATTGTCATGCCAAATGTCACTGACCTTCGACCTAAGCAAGTACATCCTTAACTTACTCGGTGCGTAGCAGGCTAAAGTGACAAAGATGAACATGTCAGGCTACTAGCTAATAGGTGCAGTTGGAGTGACTATTTGGAGCAGTCAGTCTATTGAGAAGCACTGAAGCCAGAGGGGATTGTGCTGCCTGCTGTTGGCAGTTGAGTGCACACTTGAGGTTGAACACATGGACCAAACAAAAATTAGTTACAGAAAATAAGTTGAGCAAATATTCCCTTACAAGCAACTTTTCTCCCTTTGGGCCGAAAAGTTGTGAGAGTGCAAGGAAATTCATTTTGAATGCAAGTAAAAAAATTTAAAAAAATCACTTTGGTACTTGGTTAGTGAAATACAGTATCTCTCTTTTGAGAGAACTCTCCATTAGAAAAACTCTTTTGAGAGAACCCTCCATAGAAAAACTCTTTTGAGAGAACCCTCCATTAGAACTCTTTTGAGAGAACCCTCCATTAGAAGAACTCTTTTGAGAGAACTCTCCATTAGAAGAACTCTTTTGAGAGAACCCTCCATTAGAAGAACTCTTTTGAGAGAACTCTCCATTAGAAGAACTCTTTTGAGAGAACTCTCCATTAGAAGAACTCTTTTGAGAGAACCCTCCATTAGAACTCTTTTGAGAGAACCCTCCACTAGAAGAATTCTTTTGAGAACCTTCCATTGGCAGACTTCTTTCAAGAGACCACACTTTTCATGCAAGCTGTGTATGTTGTATAAACTTCCTGTGGTGGAAGATCCCTCCATTAGAAGAATTATTTTGAGAACCTTCCATTGGCAGACTTCTTTCAAGAGACCACACTTTTCATGCAAGCTGTGTATGTTGTATAAACTTCCTGTGGTGGAAGATCCCTCCATTAGAAGAATTATTTTGAGAACCTTCCATTGGCAGACTTCTTTCAAGAGACCACACTTTTCATGCAAGCTGTGTATGTTGTATAAACTTCCTGTGGTGGAAGATCAACCCTTACCTTAGACAAAAGATCACCAAAATGATTAAATTTCTAAGACCTCAAAATAAACCCAAAACTCTACTACTATAAAAATACAACACATGTACTTTGTTTCCTTAGTGGTCACACCCGCAAACCACACAATGAATAGTGGGCACAGTGTGGCCTGCAGGCAGGCAGTATCAGTTGTGAAGGTTTCAGTCCAGTAAATTACCAGAAGTCTTGGAAAAATTCCTGGAGAAGAATTACTGGTTCTGAATGCAACCAAGCACCTATACTAGATGATGGACAGATTCTGCTCTTGCTCTCGACAAGACAGATTTGGACGACCAAATAGAAAAAGTCAAAAGCTATTTTTGAACAGTCTGCTAGAGATGACTCAAAGGCTAATTAACAACAGATTTGTAATTTATTATTTTTTTTACATACACATATTGCCATGATATACATTTTGTAATTTTCACTGCACCTACTCCCTTCTCCTCTATCTGCTGGGAGACCACCTCCTTTAGAACAGAAATTTTTGTCAGATTTAACGGTGTTTTCTCGAAAGAGAGGCTACAGAACATGTTTACTGGGTTGTTGTTTTTTCTTGGTGGAGTGAAAGGTGGTTTTGTGTTGGTGGCACATTCACAAAGGTTACTTCTTGATCACATACAGTTTACAGAATATAAATGACCAAATGAACCAGGAACATGGTGCCTGGCTTTGCAGGTCAAATGAGGAAATTTTGTACAGAGAAGGTGGGAGGGGAGGGATCAGAAAATAAGTGGAAACTTGGTTGGAGGAACCATTTCCCACTCACTTCAAATTCTATGAACCAATTTTATTCGGTCAGGAATGAAGTCCTTCTTCAGGTGTGCAAGTCTTTCAAATTAAAAGATGCACTCTGAAACATTGAGCCAATAGAACAGCTGCTGGTGTTGGCTAACTTAGTTATGAAAACTATCATTGGTGTTGGCATACACATGCTCCACACTGCCAGAGGGCATGCACCTCCTCCCAGGGCATGTGCCCTAACTGACACCATGCAGCAGCAGCTGTGTGGGTGGCATCAGACCATGTCCTCCATCAGACACTTTTGTGAGGCCATGTCAGGGAAAGATATCTAGTTAAACCAGACACACCTCTCTATCGACTTTATGCAGTACTATGATTGATGCATCTGATCTAAACTGGTGATGATTGCTGCATCTGATCTAAACTGGTGATGATTGCTGCATCCACAATGGTCTAAATGGGTACAGTTGTGTTTCTATATATTCTCCACCTGGGGTTGATCCAACATCTGCCAATAGGAATTCTTTTTTAACTCTTCGTTTTCTAGTGTATGAGGTCTGAAATAATTAACATTAACCTTGAGTGCATGGAACTGAAGAGCTCTGTTGATTTAGAGCTACCACAAATATTTAGACAGGCAGGCCCCAATGAGGCACAAGAAAGAAGATATTAATCTGTGGTAATTCAACCATATGCTGGCATGCACTCAAGTTTTCATATAGTCACAACCCATTAAAGGTCAGCATTGCAATGGTAAAGATTGGGTCCCTCAAATGCAGTCAGGAATTAGTGCACTAGTCGCAGTCCCCATCACATACCTTGCTGTCAGCAGTGGCCTCCACTCTGGAGAACAGCTCCTTGGTGAAGCGAGGCACAATACCGACCTCTTTTCCTTCGCCCATGATGCTTTACACATACGCACACAGACAGACACACACACGCACACAGACAGACACACACATGCACACAGACAGACACACACACAATAAAGGAACAATTTATACAGTGATGAGTGAAGTCAGTCAAAATTAATAAATGAATATAAAAATGCTTAATGGCAATTGGTTTTCTGATTTGATCCCTTTAAGGTTGCTATCCAAACAATATGCAGCTGCTGCAGCCTTGGTACTTCATGCAGACCACACCTACCTATGCTGCAGACCACACCTACCTATGCTGCACACTATGTATCATGCCTGTCATACCACCTTTCCTGTTTCAGTGTGCCAAGTGTGTTATACAAGATAAGCAACCATAGCAACATGGCCTGACTTACCTGTATGATTTACCAGATCCTGTCTGACCATATGAGAAAAGGCAAATGTTATAGCCATTGAAGGAACTGTTCAGAAGTGGACCTGCCAGAGCATTGTAGACCTCTCTCTGTCCTGCACCACCTATTTCACGCTGGCCTCCATTACCAGCCCCTCCTCCCTTTCCAGCAGCCCCACCTTCCATGGACCAGAAGCAGTGGTCATAGCTGAACAAGTGCACTTTGCCCGTGCTAGAAGTGATGCTGGTTGTGTTGCCCACCATTGCAATTACACAGCTAGCTCCCATCACAAGTTCCCTGCAAATTTGAATGAACAAAGCATAAGCTAAGAGTACAGTCAGTTGCCACCGCTGTGGAGAAACACACCTCTGGCTGAACGGTCTCACCCGCACAGCAACTTGCACTGAAGAACTATCTCCATTCTCCAAGGTTCTAACCTTAGCAGCCATGTAACTCTCTAAGGTAGTCGCACAGATTTCATAGATGTCACTTCGTGGTAAATTTGAATTAAAAATTTGGCTTAACCCTTTACCGACTTCCAAGGCCATATTATTTATTTATTATGCTCCTGGATGCAAAGCCCTGAACTCATGAGCTGCACCAAACCTTGACCTTTTCCAAGTCTGGTTATAATATCATTAGAATCATGCCTAAAAATCAATTTAAAAAAATAATTAAGAAATTAAGTTCAGCTTATGCATAGATGCAGCCAAGCCCACATTCCTCAGTAACCTTAGCTATCCACCAAATTGGATACAGGGGTTGATGAGTAATTCTGCTTAAAGAATATGGAAAAATGGTTGGTTGGGTGTGGCAATAAAAATTGTGTTTATCAATGGTTCTGCTTGAGTGCTACAATGAATTCATTGCATATATCATTTAAAAATGCTATCCAGAATCCAGATTATCTGCAAACAAAAATAAAAATTTGTACTACTAGAAATATACCAATCCGTAGGATAGAGACTAGAAAAATATGTTAGTATAATTTGAGATTTACTTTTTGTTGATTTGTTTGTTCCCTGTCAAATAGGAGACATTTTGGGCTCATGGAAAGGAAAAGAAAGGGAATTGGGTGGCTGGTTTTCGGATGAGAGAGTGTTTAAAATATTGTTGTTTTTAGTAGTGTGTTTACTCATGCAGAAAATGATCCTCCTCTAACAAATATATTTTGAAAAACAGACCTATGATCAGGGTTTTTGCTCCTGTAAACCATCCCAGATTGACCCCCATCACCCACTGAAAATTTAACTCTGATTAGCCCAAGCGGCTGGAAGAAGAGTGTGAACATACTGCATAGAGACTTACACAGTGAAGAGGGGTGGATATGGCAGCCATTAACCCATTTTGGAAGTAAATATTATGATTCATCTGTAGTAATTAGTGTCCTTTTGAACCTCCTGTATGTTTGTAAGCACAACTTCTAGAAATTTCCTTTTGAATGGGATGATATTACATGTTAACTATCAATTAATACTTACCTGTTACATACAGGACTAGGAACACTTGAAATGGTGGGGGGTGGTTACATCCACATATTTTTGTCAAGAATAGATCTTTAATAAATTATTTACTCTATGGAAACAAATGCTTGTTACAACTAAGTAGATGGTTACTCACGAATAGGAAAATTTATTTAATGGACCTTCTCCCTAGCCTTAGCCCTAACCACATTCTCCTTAAAACGGGCCAGTGGTCCTGTGCCTCCCTGAAAATTTCAGGATGATTGGTCCAGGCATCTGAGAGGAGATGGCGAATATACCAGATATGGATGGTATTTGATGTAGTATTCAAAATATGTATATGAAATACCCAATAGGTATCTTGTATTTGTATTTAGATACACAGGAGAAAAAAAGTATTTCGCATTTGTATTGGATATTTTACCACCAATGTATTTGCATTTTCCGAGGCATTCTCAAAAAAAATTTTTTTTTATATTGGGATTGGAAAAATCAAAATATTGCTTATGCATGGCCATTAACATTGCAAACCCCCCCCCCCCCCCCCCCACATGCAACAGCAGTGCTGCATACATCTCATAAACTTCAGTAAAAAAGATATTTAAAATGTATTCGTATTTGGAAAAAGTATTTGAAATGAATGTATTTTGTATTTTGTATTTTGTATTTTGTATTTTGTATTTTGTATTTTGTATTTAAATACATTTTTCTAGAAAGTATCTTGTATTTTATTCAGATACTTTTTTCTGGAATATTTTGCATTTCACATTTAAATACCTTTTACAGAGTATATTGCCCATATCTGGAATATGCATACATATATACATACACGCACGCACGCACGCACGCACGCACGCACGCACGCACGCACGGACGCACGCATGCATGCACACACACGCACGCATACATACATACATATTTCTGAAAGCAAAAAAGGTGGGGGATCACCTGAGGTTGGAATGAGTGTGCTTCACATTGACAAACCTAATAGAAATGAGAATTTATAAGCTATAACTGTTTAAAAAAAAAACTTCTTTCATTATCATTGATAAAAGTTTTTACCATCGAAAACTGAATCTAAAGTGTAAAATCTTTGTGAGTATGTATATAGAAGCACTCAATAATTAAGTCTTATCTCTGTGCATAGAAGTTAGGACACTTTTTCTCAGAAAAGGACATTTTTTTTGATACTGCAGAGTGAAACCAGGATAATTAAATATAAATCAAAGAGCTGGTGTATGGTAGGTAGCATTTGTTTGAATTTTTTTTTTTTTCCATTTCTGGATAATTTTATAAAAAATTGAACTCATTTCCTTTATTCCAACAGAATATGGTTTGATTACTAGTTTGTAAAGTTGAAGGTATTTTCTAATACTGGCATGTCAGCATCTTCATGGAAGGATATTGAACTCATTTCCTTTATTTCAACAGCATATGGTTTGATCACAATTTTGTAAAGTTGAAGGTATTCTCTAATACTAGCATGTCAACATCTTCATGGAAGGATTTATTCCACTTTTCTATTTATGATCATTTGTTGCATTTATCAGAGTTTTTTTTTTTTTGTTTTGTTTTTTTTCAATCACAAGGACTAAGGGAATGTGCTCATTAAATTTAACTTCTAGTGAACAATTTGAGTAAATCACATGCTTTGAGTAAAATTGCCAGGAAGTATGCTTTTGCAGATATAAATGCATTTGGCTAACTTCAATTTTCTATCTAAAGTTTTAGGTAACAGGCAATTCTGGAAGATCAATATTGTATTCCTCAGCAGTGGCCACAGCCATATCATAAAATCTGTTGAATTCATTTTCAGACCATATTATTTCATAAAATTGTTTGGCAGCTTTAACAGCAGAAAGAGCAACCTGCAAAATCATATCTTTTTTTGTTGTTGTTTTTGCAATATGAGGATAATTTAGCGTGCTGCACTAAAACAATGGTGACTATTCTCTTTCCAAACCAGGCATGAACTTCTCCAATGATTGCAATTAACCACCTGCTTTCAAATTTATTCATCATTCCATTGAATTGAATCCTTCCAAAGCCTCTAAAAGAATATCTTCCATGACAACAGTTCTTGGAGTCAATCTGGTGGGACATAATGATTCCAATTTAGTTACACCTCCACCATCCACTTGCTACTTGATTGAAAAGAGATAAAAATATTTTGGAGGGAAAATCAGCTTTCCTATTTCGTTAACTCTTTCAGGAGCATATGGAAGCTCTCTTCCAATATCTGGAGGCAAAGATTAAGAATGTGCACAACCATGCACAGCCACTGTAACAGAATTATCTTTTTTTCTAAATCTTGCTGCCACACTAGATCTTCTTCTGGTGATATTTCTAGCCTCATCATAAGCATGTCCCTGATGTAATGACACTGGGAGGTTGCTCTAGTGTCAGGAAGCTTACACAAACCAACAGAATCCACTCAAACATTCTAATTCGAATTCACCCTATGGATGGATGAATTTAACTGTTTACTGTTGATTACATCCATTGCTTCATCAGCCATGATTGATAACCAAGAAAGTATTGTTGCCTTCAATGGGTATCATGTTGCAGCTGCAAAGTTACCAAACCTGTTTTGCTTCTGTAAGCTCTATATTTTTCTTTAATTTAATTATTAGTATGATTCTCTGTGTATGAATGAATGGACATTTATGCCTCTTTAATTAAAAGTGCATGCACACTATTTTCTATACTAACTAGGATTTTCCTAATAGTTGATCCTGGACACCAATCATACATGAGATTTACAGCATTGGTGCAAATGCAAAGCATTTGAAAAAAAGGTGTTCTGAGTTGGGGGGGGGGGGGGGGGGGGCAGCACCCCCTGTGATAAATTTGGGAGGCTGAAGCACCTCAGCCAATAGAGTGGTAATAGAGGCACAGAATTAGGATCCCAGAGAATTTTGAATATTAATCCCCCACCTAATATTAATCCATCAGCTAATATTTTATCTGATAATTCATGTAATGATTGCAATATTCAGCTTTCCCTATTAATTGACTCATGTTTAAAATACCTGATCATTACTTTTATGTTTGTATTTCCATATCGGTCGGTCGGTCGGTTGGTCGGTCGGTCGGTCGGTCGGTCGGTCGGTCGGTCGGTCGGTCGGTCGGTCGGTCGGTCGGTCGGTCAGTCCGTTATGTTTGTCTATATATTTGTACCTTCATTTTGGAAAAACTTGTAAGTAAATTTCTTTGAAACTTGTCTTGAGGATAGATTTTGGTTCAACTTAAAAGATGGGCTAAAAATCTGAGGAATTGTTATCATAGTAAAAGGGGGAAAGGCCAAATTAGCATTTTGGAGCTACAGATCTAAAACTTGGAATGCACATACTAGTTCACTGTGAAAGTAACATGGACTGGGTTCCGGGAACCTGGCTGCACCTCTTCCATTCCCTGTGTAAACCTAAAAATCCCCACAAAAAAAAAAAAAAAAAAAAAAAAAAAAAAAAAAAAAAAAAAAAAGAAAAAAAAAAGGTATTTCAGCAAAAAGATATGAACCTAGGAAGTTAGACCCATGAATCCATATGGAAGGTTTTAAGTACATGTATAAGACTGCACCCATTTCTGTTATCATGTCAGGCCCAAAAATGGTACATTGACCAGACAAACCCTTGGAGCTACTGAGTTAAAACATAGTATGCATACATCACTTGACTTGGGAGTAACATTTACAGGATCCCTCCTGACTAAACCTCTTCCCATTGGTGTGTATGTGTAAAGCAAAAAAAATTCCCATAAAACAAAATCATGAATAATGCTTGGATCTAAGGAGTTAGATCCATGAACATACTTTAATATATATCATGGTTTGTATGTATTTGTATCTAGGCATGACGGCCAAACACTGGGACCGAAAAGGCCAAATTTGTCGTGTGTTCCCCAAGAACCTGGGTGAGCATTGTTAAACACATGTGAGCCTTGTAATGGGTGTGGTTTTTATGTAGCTACACCCACTGGAAGTTGTTTTAGTTATTAAAACCTAATCAAAGGACCAACCAGATTGAAATTTGGAATGAGGTTTCTGAGCAACTGGTTGAGCATTATAAACACATGTGCATGCATTAATGGGCGTGGTCTGGTCATTACAACATCATATATATAAAGTAATCATTAAAGTAACAAGTATACTTCATTTTTTATTTTTAATGAAAATTATTGTCTTCCTAATCGTTCATCCAATATTAAATTATAGGCTGAGTAGTACTAGCTAGCCATCCTTCATTTTTCAGTGCTTTTCCACAAATAGTTCTGTAATTTTTGAAAAGGCATAATATTTAACATTGTGAAAATTACATGAGGTGTGCAATTTACATGATTTTGTGCAATTTACAGGATTATTTACAAATTCTAATTATACTATTAAAATTTTTTATCTGCTCTATCTTATTTTACAGCTGATGGAATTGTGCTAAACAAATCCTTAGAAAAGTTTTGTGATAAGTGAACACTCAAACTTTCTTAAAAAAATACATTTCACAAGATATGATTGGTTCCTCATCTTTTGAATGAATTAGGGCTT
>OZ017784.1:15649717-15680804 GCA_963969325.1 Lycopodina hypogea | reverse complement strand
CGTTGACGAAACTATCATGGACGCGCCGCGCCAGATCGCTGTGCTCGACCACTTCGGCGAATACTTCGTTTGCCGCCATACCGAAAGCATCATAGATCTCATCGCTGAAGCGTTTCAACTGCACGCCTTGTTCCGAAATCAGTTTAGGCCAGGGATTCGCCGTTCTTGGCGTTGTACTCCGACATCATCACGTCGTTTTTCCGTGGAAGCCGCGGCCGCGATCATCACCCTGTCGGAGGCCGACAACCCCTCCCAGAAGCTTTTGTTGACGCCGCAGGCGAGCATCGGCCCGGGCTCGTGCATGCCGGGGTAGTAGTAGTATTTAGCGGCTTCGTAGAACTTCATCACCCGATCATTCCACGGCCCCACCCACTCGGTGGCGTCGATGGCGCCGGACACCAGGTTTTCGTAAATCTGGCTGCCGGGCAGGGAAACCGGAGATGCGCCCAGCTTGGCAAGCACGTCGCCACCGAGGCCGGGGATGCGCATTTTCAGGCCCTTGAAGTCATCCGCGAATTCATCTCTTTGCGGAACCAGCCGCCCATCTGTGCGCCGGTATTGCCACACATCAGGCCCTTCAAACCGAAGCCACCGGCAGTTCATCCCACAGTTCCTGGCCGCCGCCGAAGCGGATCCAGGCGTTCATTTCGGTGTAGGTCAGGCCGAACGGCACTGCGGTAAAGTAGGCCCAGCTGGGATGTTTGCCTTTCCAGTAGTAGTCCGCGCCGTGGTAGAACTGCGCGTTGCCGGAGGCCACTTCGTCGAAGGAGTCGAACGGCTTGACGCGCTCGCCACCGGCGAAGTATTCCACCACGATGCGCCCGTCGCTCATGTCGTTGACGCGCTGGGCGAAGCGCTGGGCGCCGGTGCCGAGTCCGGGGAAATCCCGCGGCCAGGTGGAGACCATGGCGGTTTCGATGCGCGCCTTGACCGCCGCCGGGCTGTGCGCGGCGGTCATTTCGGCGATTTTCGCGTTGGCCTGATCCAGCTGGGTTTGGAGCGCGGCCTTTTCGGTATCTTCAGCGCAACCGCTGAGGCCGATGGCGGTGGCGGTAACCGCCGCACCGGCGGCGGCGCCTGTGAGTAGTTGTCGACGTTTCATTTGTGGATGCTCCTCTTGAGTGGTGGATTTGAATCGGGAAGTGGTACCTGAGTTGGACGAGTATAGCCGATTGTGGTCAAAATTCCATCCGTGGCGAACATGCGGTGTGCACGGTTTTGGTCAGATTTTACGGATGGTTTTGTAGGCGTGGACGTAATCCATGCCGTGATGATGCGGGTTCTGTAGTACCCGATCGCGGTAGGCGCCGTAATAGGCCTCGATAATCTCGGCACGTTCCTGGGACGGTCGTTGCGGGCTGAGGGCGCCGGCAAAGATACTCTCGTTCCAACTTCGCAAAGTCGGAATCAGCCCATCGGCAAACACTTGCGCGTTGCCGTGATGCTTGAATTCCTCTGCAAAAGGGCATTTGACCACCCCGGTTTGGATACTTTCCAGCCGCAATCCGGCGCGGTGGCACGGATTGGTTTTATCCACAAGCGGTCGGCTGAACTCCTCGACCGTATTGTAGTACTGCGGCAAGGTCATGTTCAAATACTCTTCCCCGCTGATCCGACCCTCATCCACAAACCGTTGCCAGATTTCATTGAAGGTGTCGAACATCTGGACCCCGCCGGTGTTGCCGAGATATCGCCCCTGCTCATCGCGGCAGAAGTTCACCAGCACCAGGCGCGCGCCGCGCTTCATCTCGGGCGCGGACACAATAAAATAGTCTCCCAGTCGCGGCCGCATGGCGGGAAAAGGTTCGGAGTTCACTACCGGAGGCGCCGACCATATGGACATGATCGGAAAGATTGGCCGGTTTGTTGCTTAACCAGTGCATCGCGGTGGCTGAAATTCCCAAGTGGAGGGAATTGTCGGGAAGCGCCTGACGGTAGAAGAGCTGGCGGAAAATAACGGATAGACGCGCTCCAATTCGCCGAGATAGGTTCGAAATTCGCCGCTCCCGTGCGCTTTATGCAGACCGTGAACCATCCCGACTAAGGCGTTGAAATCATTGCCAGGTTGGTCGGAATAGGTGATGCTCAAATCCGCCTGTTGGCGCGATTTTGCGCACGCATTCCAGGGCCTCGCGCACCATGCCCAGCGAAGTGCCGCCGTCCGCGCATCCCATATCCAGCATGCTAAATCGTTTCAGGGACGGGCGCAGCTGCATGCGCTCAATGGCGCTGACCACCAATGGTGTGGCCGCATCAATTACGTGTTTGGCGCCTCGGGTGGCAAGGGAATACGCGCCGCCACCGGACATGGTGATGTTATCGGCCTGGGCCGGGGGCGTGTTGTCTTGGTGACCGTTTCGGTGATTCGGGGTCATGCAAATCCCTACAAAATCTGGCGCGTGGGTCGGGCGAGCGATTGGGTCGGCGGCGAGGGTTCCGGTTGCTACAAAAGTAGCCGCCAGCAGGATCACGAACGCCACCACCAATGCAATGGGGATCAGCAATCCTGTCCAGTCCTTGTGGGCTTCCTCGCTCTTTTTGAGCATCGGTTTGAGGCCCGGAAAACCCACAACACCACCAGCAACGCCATCACGCCTATCAGAACCTGTTCCCAGATTTCCATTTCAGTGCGCGGGTCGGCGGGGGGTTGGCGTGGCGGGATTCATTCCGTAAAGATAGCACATTTTGCGCTCACGGCTTGCCTCGCCGGGCGCTTATTTCTTATTCCTTACTCGTCCGGCGTCCGGCGGACGGCGGCGTAACTGGTTCAGGTTGATGCCGAGGGTGAGGTCGGTTTTCAGGGTGAACAGGTTTTTGCGAGGCGCGCGTGTTGCCGACCGTGGTGGAGTTTGTTGCCGAGTTTGCCGGGAATGTGGTCGGCGGCTTTGAGAATTTTTTCCAGGCTGCCGTAGTCGTTGAGCAGTTTGGCGGCGGTGCGCAGGCCGATGGTTTTGATGCCGGGGATGGAGAGGCCGCTGTCTCCGGCCAGCGACAGCAGGTCGGGAAGTTGCCACGGCTCCACTTGAAAGCGCTGGTGGATTCTATCGGCGTCCAGGTAGTGCTGCCCGAAGTGATCGAACACCGTGATGTTTTCGGTTAACAGCTGGCAGTAGTTGCGGTCGGTGGACAGGATCACGGCGTGACCGCCGTGGTTTGCGATCTTGACCGCCACGCTGGCGATAACATCGTCGGCCTCGTAGCCTGCCAGCGAAAAACAGGTAACCCCCATTTCGCCGAAGGCGCGCTCGAATTGCGGCAACCCGTTGCCCAGGGGAGCGGGCATCTGCGGGCGGTTTTTCTTGTAATCCGGGTACAGTTCGTGGCGCCAGTTGCGACCTGCCTGATCGAACACCGCCAGACAGTGGCTGGGGTTGTGCTGGTTGAGGGCGCGCTGCAAGGAGGCCACGCAGGAAGCGATGACGCCAACCAGCGCGTTGGCGTCATCGGCGGATTTCCTTCATCTGGCACCGCCGCGTAGATGCGCCGCACCAGATTGAGGCCGTCCACCAGTAACGCTTTCATCGAAGATCGCGTTGCCGGTGGCGGTTACCTCATCTTTTGATGAATTAGGGCTTCCCTAATTGATGTAGGCATAGGAAGTTGTAAATTAAAAGCTAATTGGTAAGTATGTATCTTAGTAAGCATCCTCATTTGCTGGAAGGTGCATAATTTCACTTAGCTAGAGGCTAGTAATACAAAAACAGTAAATACCCTATCGAAGATGTGCATAAATCATCCTTTTTGCATGATATTGCACATTCATGCCCAGCATGACTGGGCATCTGATGAAGGTTTTAACTATTACTTGTCTTCATGCTAAAGACTCCCATTTTGTACTCTTGCAAAGTTTGTTATATTTGTAATGATGCATGTATGAGAACATCCACCCAAGGAAATATCAAAGCATGTGTTTTTTTTTTGTTTTTTTTTAAACCTGTGGCACTAAGGTGCAGGTATAATTGGATTGATGTGGGGGGGGGGGGGGGGGGGGGGGAGGGATACATCTAAAAATTTTGCTCAAGAATGGGTTTTAAACAAATTCTTTACTGTATGGAAACCCAAAAGTAAGTTATTACCTGTAGTTACAACCAATACTTTTATAATATTGAGACCTAAAATTTGTAAAGCTTATCACACTTTAACCTCATCTTAAGTGTTCTAAACAATTAATTTTTTATTATGGTCCGAATAAGACTATGTTCTATAGAGACTATAGTAAACAATTATTTTTTATTATGGTCCAAATAAGACTATGTTCTATAGAGACTATAGTAATTATTTGTCATAGGTCTTAGTGCAGACCACTCTTGTTGAGAAATCAGCAGATATCTAGATAAAAAATATAGTTTCAATTTATTATCTCAGGATTTATATCTCTATGGCAGTTTTTCTCACCTAATGCCTATGGCTCTATTCTAAAAGTTCAATAGTACATATCATCTCCGAAATCCTTTACTTTATAGTTGGAACTGGATAGGAAGAAGGGATACATGAAATCAAGCTGCAAAGGTAACCCTTTCAGTGCTACATTTGCCACCATATAAGTAGACTTTTTCATTGATAGTATGTTGTACATTGTGATGGCATGTGTAGCGATATTTTGTAACTCACTTTGGTCATTCAAATCACATGTGAATTGACTATAGATTTGCAAAAATCACACCAAAAATGCATTTAAAATCCAGTTGATCAAATCCATAGACAATTTTAGGGCTAAACTCTCTTTTTTGTTCAAATTGATTTCATTTAAAATTACTTCTGAACTTAAGCACTGTTAGGCATGCTCAGTAATTGGATGGGTGACCGCCTCACAGTTGCTCAATCTACAAACAATTTGGGGTCAAACTCTCTTTTTTGTTCAAATTGATTCAATTAAAATTACTTACTGAAGTTAAGCACTGTTAGACCTGCTCAGTACTTGGATGAGTGACCACCTGGGGACAGCAGATCTTGTAGGTAGTTTCCTTTTCTCCCCTCATTTCTCCCCCCCCCCCCCCCCCTAACCCTCTGCTCTCTCTTCTTACTTTACCGCAAAGGGCGCTATTTGACCCACTAAATTTAAATTTTCATAATTCCTCACAAATTTATGCCTACTCTGGATTATATTTTAATAAAATTAAAATAAATGAAGTGATCAATTCACTTAATCACAGCTGTGGATGTATTTAGTGTTTAATTCATTTCTTATTATTGTTCTGTTCCACAGGACATCTTACAGTTTCACATTAGCACAAAATATTATCACATATGATATTCATCAGGAATTCAGGATGATTAGATTACATCAGACTTACTAGCTGATCTGAAAATATGACAGCATCATTAGTAAGGATCTTTCAAGCACTAATTTTAAAGTGGCACCTTTATTCAATTATGATACATGAAGGAACATGTAGGCAACACTCAAATGTGCTAAAATATAAATGTATGTCAACTGAAGCTGAAATATGCCAAAAAAAAAACAACCAATATGCCAAGTCAGGATATAATATGACTACAATCTTTGAAATATGCCAAAAATTTCATATTTTGTATAATATATGCAAATATTGTGATAGTGATAAGTCTGCTCACATGGGTTCTAATCTTTTGGGAGGAGAACCAAAATGAGTAGTTTGATTTATAATGCTAGGTCTATGTTGGGGCCAACCCAACTACAGATGAACTGATAAACTTACAGATGAACTGCTGAGTTAATTGTTTGTAGAACTATGTTGTGCTGTTAAATATCGAATGTGTTTCTCAATTCCATATTTAGTCATTTTGTGATGTCATGAAGTCTCATATCATGCTGGTATTTAGGAACTAGACTCTTACTATTGGATTGGCCAATGGAAATGGGGATGGTACAGTGGAGACAGAGCTGCACAATGACATTGCACACAAGAAGTAGGGATGGTACAGTGGAGACAGAGCTGCACAATGACATTGCACACAAGAAGTAGGGATGGTACAGTGGAGACAGAGCTGCACAATGACATTGCACACAAGAAGTAGGGGTGGTACAGAGGAGACAGAGCTGCACAATGACATTGCACACAAGAAGTAGGGGTGGTACAGAGGAGACAGAGCTGCACAATGACATTGCACACAAGAAGTAGGGGTGGTACAGTGGAGACAGAGCTGCACAATGACATTGCACACAAGAAGTAGGGGTGGTACAGTGGAGACAGAGCTGCACAATGACATTGCACACAAGAAGTAGGGGTGGTACAGAGGAGACAGAGCTGCACAATGACATTGCACACAAGAAGTAGGGGTGGTACAGTGGAGACAGAGCTGCACAATGACATTGCACACAAGAAGTAGGAATGGTACAGTGGAGACAGAGCTGCACAATGACATTGCACACAAGAAGTAGGGATGGTACAGTGGAGACAGAGCTGCACAATGACATTGCACACAAGAAGTAGGGGTGGTACAGTGGAGACAGAGCTGCACAATGACATTGCACACAAGAAGTAGGGGTGGTACAGTGGAGACAGAGCTGCACAATGACATTGCACACAAGAAGTAGGGGTGGTACAGTGGAGACAGAGCTGCACAATGACATTGCACACAAGAAGTAGGGGTGGTACAGTAGAGACAGAGCTGCACAATGACATTGCACACAAGAAGTAGGGGTGGTACAGAGGAGACAGAGCTGCACAATGACATTGCACACAAGAAGTAGGGGTGGTACAGTGGAGACAGAGCTGCACAATGACATTGCACACAAGAAGTAGGGGTGGTACAGTGGAGACAGAGCTGCACAATGACATTGCACACAAGAAGTAGGGGTGGTACAGAGGAGACAGAGCTGCACAATGACATTGCACACAAGAAGTAGGGGTGGTACAGTGGAGACAGAGCTGCACAATGACATTGCACACAAGAAGTAGGGGTGGTACAGTGGAGACAGAGCTGCACAATGACATTGCACACAAGAAGTAGGGGTGGTACAGTGGAGACAGAGCTGCACAATGACATTGCACACAAGAAGTAGGGGTGGTACAGTGGAGACAGAGCTGCACAATGACATTGCACACAAGAAGTAGGGGTGGTACAGTGGAGACAGAGCTGCACAATGACATTGCACACAAGAAGTAGGGGTGGTACAGAGGAGCCGATAAATTTACGGAAGAGTTGCTCAGTTTGTGTGTAAAAACAATGTTGCTGTGCTGTTACATATGCAATACAATTTGTCAATATTTCATTATTCAGTCATTTATTGTGGTCATGAATTCACATATCATGCTGGTATATAAGAACTAAACTCTCACTAGTGGACCGGCCAATGGAAATGTGGACATGCAGTGAAGACAGAACTGGACAATAGTACAGAACTCCAGAAGGAGGGGGGGGCAGGAAGCTAGGGCCAGCCCAATTACAGATGAACTGATGAACTTACAGATTAACTGCTTAGTTAATTTATGTAGGAACTATATTGTTGTGCTGTTACGTATGTGAATGTTTTATCAATTTTTGGCTACTTGTTTATTTTATGTGATCATGAAGTCACATGTCATGCTGGTATTTAAGAACTAAACTATCACTAGAGTGGAAGAACATTTCATTCAGTGATCATCTTGCTGTTGTGAAATATAAAATTCTTAAAGTTGCAACTATATGCAAATCTGCAACTAGGGCTCTGGGACAGGCTATAGGTAGTGGTTATCAACCTAACAGTTTACTCATGCTCATAACAAAGTTTCCACAAACATATAAAATCTAGCTCCCAGTTGTCCACAGGAATGGAGCTTCCATAATTGTTCTACTACCACCACGTTTCTGTTTATTCCACCAATATATTTATATACAGCTGCCAAGTTTCAAGTCTGCAAATAAAATAATTTTGTTGGTCATAGCCATACATATGATGTATAGACCACAAAATGAGTCTAATCCATTTATATATAGATTTTCAGCAAGAAGAATATAATAACAACAGTTCATATTATTGCATATTAATTAGAAGTCATTACAGAGTCAGCAGAATATCCCGCTCTATCTTTCCTATGCAATAACTCAATACTTATTCTACACTTTGAAGTCAATTCTGCAAATGGGGCAAGTTTTACGGCCCTGCAGAAAGGTGAAAATTCAAAATAGTTGACTATAATCAGTTCACAATAATGTCATTATAATCATAACTAACAAATCAATATCTAGGAGTTTGACTAATTTGGCTGAAAATGTAAGGCATCGGTGACTAAGGTAAGATCCTCTTTTTTTGTGTTGGAAATGCAGAATTGGATTCCAAGGTCATCAGATAAGAGTTAGCTACAAGTCATAACGACTTTAATTTGTCCAAACCTATATATATCCTATATATATAAAAGGAGATGTCTGTCTGTCTGTCTGTCTGTCTGTCTGTCTGTCTGTCTGTCTGTCTGTCTGTCTGTCTGTCTGTCTGTCTGTCTGTCTGTCTGTCTGTCTGTCTGTCTGTCTGTCTGTCTGTCTGTCTGTCTGTACCATCATTCTGGACAAACCTGCATGTGGATTTCTCTGAAACTTGGTATGATGATAGGTTTTGACCCAACTTAAAACATGGGCTAAAAATATTGGAAATTGGTTACCATGGTAATGAAGAATAGCCAAATATGATATTTGGCCAGAAAAACCCTTGGAGCTACACATCTAAAACTTGGTATGCATTTACAACTTTACTCTGGAAGTAACATGGGCTGGGTCCCACTTGGCCATACCACTTCCTTTCCCTGTGTAAGGCTAAAAATGCCAAAAAAAGGTATTTCAGCAAAAGGACTTGAACCTTGGGAGTTAGACCCATGAACCCATATGTATTTGGAATCAATATAATCTGGGGAATGTTTTAAGTACATGTATATGACCACAGCCATTTCTTTTTTTATGTCAGGCCCAAAAAAGGCCAAAAATGATACTTTGGCCAGATAAGCCCTTGGAGCAACAGACTTAATACATGGTATGCATACACAACTTTACTTAGGGAGTAACATGGGCAGAATACCTCTTGGTTACACCTCTTCCCATTGGTGTGTAAAGCGAAAAAGTGCCAAAAAAAGAACTTTTGAAATTAAAATGGTTGGACCAAAGGAATTAGATCTACGAACACACTTTAATATATATTTTGGTTCATAAGTATGTGTGTCTAGGCAGCCAAAAAAAGTGCGTGTGGTCTTAAAATGCATAGGGATGTATTATTAACCACATGTGGGTATGATTTGGCCATAGCCATACCAACTGGAAGTTGTTTAGGCTACTAAAAGCTAATCAATTGACCAACCAGACTGAAATTTGGAATGAGACTTCCAAGCAACTGGATGAACTTTATTAATCACATGTGCATGTGTCAATGGGTGTGGTTTGGTCAGTGTTACACCCATAGGACATCATTATGCTTGCCAAAACTCATTTATGGACTAATCAGGCTGAATTGAGCGTATGGAGTCCAAGTAACTAGGTGAGCATTATTAACTACATTGGGATGTGGCAAAGTGTGTGGTTTGGTATTAGCCACACACACAGGAAGTAGTTTTGGCTGCCAAAAGCTAATTAAGGGGTCAACGAGGCCAAATTTGAGTGGCCTCTATAATATTTCATGTTGACATTGACTGGGCAACTCCGGGTATATGCTGCTAGTATATATATATATATATATATATATATATATATATTATATATATATATATATATATATATATATATATACAAAACACAGTGGTATTTTTTTAAATTTACAGGTGTATACTTCTTCTATGTGTCATATAATTAGTTTCTTTTAACATAAAAGTCACTGTCAATAGTTTATACTGCAGCTAGTCAGCAACATTCATCTTCTTAACTAACAGCTGCTCTCACTTCCTATTTATGAACTACATGGGCACTATGTGGTTTGATCTCTTAAGTAAGTGAATGACAGAGTCCATGAAATATTCATTTAGGACAATTTTGATGTCAGAATAAAAAATATTAAGACACAAATGTGGAGAAATTAAGATAGTGAGAAATAACCAGTTCTTTCAAGCTGCATTAACTTTTTCTAATGATTCCATTCGACAAGACATACTAGTAAATGCTCTATAATTATTACTCTACATGGTCATGTTTTATAAACTTTTTAAACCAAAAATGAACCAAACCTACCGTCATGCTTGGTATTGAGTAAAAAAACAAAAAACAAACTACAACTACGACAACTAAAACTAAAATAAAAATGACAGAACAAAAATATGTGGGATATATAGAAAATTTTTAAATGTTTTGAACAAATGCTTAGTGAGGATAGGACACCAACAGTGTGGATGAAAAAAGCATATTTTGAAACATTTCTTAACTGGAGTACAGTGCAGGTATACACACATCTCAGTATAATCGCTTATCCTGAGCGATTGGTCAATATATGATTGATGAAGTTCATGCACACATATCCAATTTGTATTCACAAAGACAAACTATGCATTTAAAAGGAAGTTTAAGAAGAAAATGCAATTCTTAACCCAAGTAATAGCTATCTATTGTAAAAATGGAAATTAAATAGTAGGTATGATAGAAATGCTACAAATACTGATTTGAGAGCAGAAAAAGAGAAAGAGAGAGGGTGGAATGGACAGTATCGAGTACTGCGTATAGCAATGTGTGCATTATTCATTTGTGTGTGTGTGTTTGTGTATGTGTGTGTGTGTGCATAAAATAGAGTTATCTAATGCAACCAGTAAACACAAACATGTTTGATTGAACATGACATCATTCTCCTGTTCAATCAGATAGGTAAGCAAATAATGCCTAAGTATAATGCCTTACTAATCACTAAAGTTGCTCAGGGGAAAGTTAGAAATAGCTATAGAAATAAATAAAATATATAGTTCGTCACTAATATAAATAAAACTATCACATTCTTTCAACTTATAACTTACAAAGTACGACCTACAACCATGATGACATGGTTGTGGATAGGTATTACTTCAATAATTATTTCTTACCTTCCTGATTAAGTCCCATTTGAATAGGGGCATATGAATGCTCTGCTGCAAGTTGTGGGAAAAGGTTAAAAAAAGTGGTGTCCTCTTCAAATGTAACTTCATACTGACTTCTAGAACTCAATACGCCTTCATTACTTGCATGAGCACTGGTATCTTCATCAGAACAAATGGGATCCTCAAAATATCCAGTAACTTCCTTGTTTCTATAACTTGGAGCTAATTTTATCCTGGTTCATTGATTCCTCATGGTATATCTTGGTTTGTAACAAGATGGGCCACAATAGGTTTGACTAGATATGTGTTCTCAATTACATTATTCACTAAGTTCTGAGTATCGGATAACACAGTAGCAATCTGTTTATCAGGCTGTGCATGATTTAAGGACAGGCTGCTCTCCTGGATATGATCTGCAGATGAAGTAGGTGTTGTCATATTGATGCAACTGAATAGTGTGGTAGGATGGGTATTGTTCTTCAGAGGAGTGGTGTGCAGTCCCCAACCTAAATTAAGTAATATTAACAAGAAGATAAATACTGTTAAAATATCACAAACAGCTAAAAAATATATTCATCAAATTAATATTAATAATGTACTATTTAGAAATGCCAAAAAAAATTAACAAAGCAACATCAAACCATATCTCAATCATGGCTACTACTTTGGAACGATCCACTTAAATTGATATTTTCTTTACTTCACAAAAGGATAAAAGAAAGGAAAAAAAGAATGGTAATATCTGAGTATGGAAAAAGGAACGCTACTGTTTACTGATCAAATTTATATTCATCTATTACTTGTTGATTACGCACAATGCAATGCTTTGTTTTTCAGTCATGATTCGAAGTAGCAACAAACTTGTAGTTCCTTTAATCCAGTCTTGCATCCACTGCAAATACTTTGTAATTATTTTTTTAATTTAAAAGAAAATCTGTGTGTGTGTGTGTGTGTGTGTGGGTACATGCGTGTGTGGGTACATGCGTGCATGCGTACTTACATACATACATACATACATACATACATACATATCGGAGATTTCAGCAGACATGGTGGGTCCAAACTTTGCCATATATTCTTTTATGCTATTTCTTTGAGGATGAAAAATTTTTACATACAAATTTACAAGTATAATAGTATATGTTACCAAACATATAATAGCATTTATTTGTTGTTAGCTTAAAATTTAACGATTTCTTGTAATTGATTTGAATTAAGTTGATCATGGCATAGTTTTTATTGGTCTCAGGCCAGGTGGGTTATGTTTTTTTTTTGTTTTTTTTTCTGGATTAATTGAAAAAAATTGAATTCTGCAATATTCATATTTTATTTGTGCATGTTTATCTATTTTGGACATTCATGTTTGAGTAACCACCAAGATACATTGATAGTAGGATTGTAAACTGAATAAGCAATCACACTTAGGGGAAGACAGCCATATGTGAACTTTATACTCTTATCTATGCTTTTGATTCTTTTTTTGTTGTGGTTATAATATAAGTCCAAACTGACTCCCATTTTTTCTCATGGAAAAGAAGATGCAGACTAATACAGGCTTTAAAAAATTAATGCTGACTGCAATATCTTAAGTCAATATTATATTACTTGGGAAAATCTGGAACAGAGTTCATTCTATTAGGCCCTTGGCACATGCACCACACAAGTGATTAACAAATGGTTAACTGATTGCAAGATGTACCTCATTGCTGGATGTTATCATCATCAAATTTGAAACTTTTTTTTTTCTAAATAATTCTACATGCAATATAGAAGGCGCATCTAATAAATCTTGTTATTAAAAAAAATTATGTATGTGCTATTGTTATAGTTAAGTTTTAAGGCACACTAAAGTTGTTTATGAATTGTTTTTTGTTGTTTTTTTTTTTTTTTTTTTTCCTTTTTACAGTGTAATTGATCTACATCAGTGCATGCTGATTACACAATATATAACATTTTTATATATTACAGTGACATGAAAGTCACCATTTCCATTCACAGGACATGTCCAGAATCTCTGTGGATAGGTAAAATGTTTTATTCGTGAAATTACCATGCATGACTAATGCCATTTAGATAGGTGAAATATTTCCTCCTGTGAAATGCACCATACATTCATAGGAATTGCCCTCTTTTTTTTCAGCTTGTGCTTCAAGAAGCACTGGCTGTGGCTTGCATTTTTGTTAGAAGGTGCATGTGGGTTAAATAATCTTACTTTCAAGAACATTTTTCCTAACCTTCCTCCACAAAAACCATTTGCAGGAATGTCCAATCGTGCACCCTCCATGGTCCATGACATCATTGCACCCTTCTGTTTGCATTGTAGCGGTTGAGTTTGCATTTTTATTATGAGGAAATGAAGGAAAGCCCCACAAAGACAAGAGAGTGCATTTTCTTGATAGTAAAGGTGACCCCACATGTGCAAGTGGTTGGTGTCCCTGAAAGAAGTCAACCATATCATCATACTACTGCATTTATAAATGCACCCTAGTGCAAGCAGAAGCCATTTTCTTCTATTAATAATGTTGTCACTTAACTTGAGGAGCCTCTTTCTTTTGCAAATCCACAACTTTCTTAATGTTTAATCCTAATTCCTCCCTCATACCACCAGTTTTCATGGATGATTGCTCATGTCTTTCATATCTCATGTCTGATTTGGATAGTAGTTGATCGTTATAGACCTTATAGGTCAGGAATATTCATGACCTTGTGAGATGATGGCCTTTTTGAAGGGGCTGTGACCCTGATGTTAAGAGTAAGGTTTCTTCTGATTGTGTTCAAATGCTTGTAGCTGGTGGATGATATTGTGAAAGAGTAAAAGACAGGTACTCAACTTGTTAGTTAAGCAGGTCAATAATGCTTACCAGTCACGTGGAGGCCACATGCAAATTTCAGCCTGGTTGGTCCTATAATTAGATTTTGATTGCCAAAATGTCATCTTCTGGGTGCAGTATAACACACCCACATGCTTAAAGTCGCTCACTATCCTACCTGTAGTCATATGCCAAATTTGAGCCTGATTGATTCATGAATTTGCTTTTAGCAGCCAAAATAACTAAATATGGGTGTGGTCATAACAAAACCACACACATATGCTTAATAATGCTCACCAGGTCTCTTGGAAACCATATGCCAAGTTTTAGCCTGGTTGGTCCTTAGATTAGCTTTTGATAGCAAAACCACTTCTTGTGGATGTGGCTACAGCCAAACCACATTCAAAAGTGATTAATATAACTTACCGGTTTACATCAAATTTCAGCTTGATAAGTTTTTTTGATTAGGATTTGGTAGCAAAATAAAATGCTTCCTGTGGGTGTGGCTATAACAAATCACACCAATTATAACACCCACATGCAGTTAATAACAATCATTTGGTTACTTGGAGACACATGCCAAATTTCTGTCTCTTGGGTTCAAAGATTTGGCAGTGATGCCTGAACACACATACATACAAATATACTTGTGAACCAAAATAGTGTGTGTGTGGGGGGGTGGGTGGGTGGGTAGGTAGTACATACATACATACATATACATACATACATACATACATACATACATACATACATACATACATACATACATACATACATACATACATACATACATATAAATATATCTTTAAATTGGAAGATGATTTTCTTTACATTTTGCACATGTGGATGACTTCATATAAATAGAGTCCTGCCTCCTCCCCAGCAGGTGATGGCCAGCACTACTACTACTACTACTGCTGCTGCTGCTGCTATTAGAAGAAACAGGAAGTACTCCAATTTCAAGCAATATTCACTAACAGGATTTTATTGGGATTTTTTGGAACTAGGGGGGGGGGGGGGTACTGACGTGTTCTGAAAATAAGCACAGTTTCATTGTAGGTGATCATAAATCATTGAGGTAATATGTGATAATGGTATTTGATTACCTTGAGACATTTCATGCACACAATTTTCTAGTACCCTTTTTCCAAGTCTTGATCCACATCAAGGGAGGACAGCACATTAAAAGTGTGTGTGTGTGGGGGTGGGGGTGGGGGAGGGGGGGGCTGAAGTTTATGTTATTATTCAGGATCAATATTTATTAATGCTTAAAAAGGTGGGAAATCACTTTAAGTTAGAATAAGTGTGCTTAATATAGAAAAAAAAAGAATAAAAAAGGAAAATTTACTAGCTACAACTGCTTTAAATAAACTATCCCTCTCATCAATGATAAAAATTTTACCATTGAAACTAAAGTCTAAAGTCAAAAAGTGTCTGTAAAATCATTGTGAATATATAGAAGCACTTAATAATTAAATGTTATCTCTGTCATTGTAGAGTGCATAGAAGTTAGGTAACTTTTTCCCATAGGACCTATTTTTGATGCTGCAGAGGTAACTAGGATTGTTAAAATATATGAGAGAGCTGATGTACGGTTGGTAGCATTTGTTTGAAATTTTTTCATTGCTAGGCAGAATTTTTTTTTATTCAACTCATTTCCTTTATTTCAAAGTTACACTGCTAGATTACATTTTGTAAAATTGGAGGTATTTTGCTAATGCCAGCATGTCAACATCTTCATAGTTGGATTTATTTAACTATTCCATTCATGATCATTTGCTGCATTTATCAGGGTGTATTTCATTCACAAGGACTGGGGGAATGTGCTCATTAAATCGATCTTTTAGCTCACAATGGAGTAGATCACATACTTTAAGTAAAATTGCCCGAAAGTATGCTTTTGCAGATGTGAATATATTTGGCAAACTCCCATTTTCAATCTGAAGTTTTAGGTAACAAAGCAATACTGAAAGGTCAATATTGTGTTTCTCAGCAGTGGTTACTGTCTCATCATCAAATCTGTTGCAACTATTTTCAGACCATATTATTTTTTAGAATTGTTTGATAGCATCAACAACAGAGAGAGCATCTTGCAAAACCATATTATTATTTTTTTTTTTTTGTTTTTTGTAATAGATGGAAATTTTCTATGCTGCACTAAAATAAAGGTGACTAGTCTCTTTCCAAACAAGGCAAAAAAAACTTCTCCAATAATTGCAATAAACAACCTGCTTTCCAATCGATTCATCATTCTATTGAATAGATTCCTTCCAAAGCCTCTAAAAGGATATCTTCCATGCAACAATTTTTAGAGTCCATCTGGTGGGACATAATGATTCCAGTTTAGATACAACCTCTTGCTACTTGATTGAAAAGAGATGCGATATTTTGTAGGAAAAAAAAATTAGCTTACTTAATTCTTTAACTACTTCAAAGGCATCCTAAATACATGGAAGCTGCTTTCCAATATCTTGAAAAAATGATTAAGTGAATGTGCACAAGAATACACAGCTACTGTAACAGAATTATCTTTTCAAAATCTTGCTGCCACACCAGATCTTCTCACATCATAGTAATAGTCATATTTGCAGCCTCATCATGAGCGTGTCCTTGACCTAGTGAGGCTGGGAGTTGCTCTTGTGTCAGGAAGCTTAAAAAAACAAACAGAATCCATTTCACACTCTAACTTGAATTCACCCAATGGATGGACAAATTTAACTGTTCACTGTTCATTGCTGTTGATTACATCCAATGCTTCAACAGCAATGATTGAAAACCAAGAAGGTATTGTTGCCTTCAATAAGTAACATGTTACAACTGCAAGTTACCAAACTTGTTTTGCTTCTGCAAGCTGTATAGCTATAAGTTTATTATTATTGTGATTCTCATGTATGAATGAATGGATATTTGTGCATCTGTAACTGAAAGTGTACACTATTTTCTAAACTAACTATAAATTTTCCTAATAATTGATCTTGGACACCAACAATACATGTGATATACAACATCGGTGCTATTGTAACACATTTAAAAAAAAAAAGGGTGGTCTGAGTTGGGAGCTCAGCCCCCCCTGTGATAAATTTGGGGGGCTTTTATAAATTTGGCTTACTTCTCACACACAGAACACAACATACACTCAACACCAGGCAGGCTGCTCATCATGCCAGCCCCACCAGTGAGCTTTCTTATAGTCTTTTCTATTGGACTAAATTGATGTTTATATGAACTAGGTAGATTTCTGTTCTATGTTGGCTTAGATAGAGATAGCTCACTGCAGAATTTGAGGAACTGTCACTGGCTAATGTCACTTTTAGGACATTGGTCTGTGCTTTCACATTTGAATCTTTATTAGCCAGCTTTCTATACAGTGTTCTCAAATGCATGAGTTATTAGTCCACCAGCAATATATACTTGACATAGAGTGTAGCACATTCAAATTCCTGAGCCTATTTTGTTGGCTTGCTATGTGTACCAATGAACTTCTAAAGCTGACTGGGCCACATGGAATTACTTATGCCCTTGATGGACTGGTTCATCATTGACAGTTGTAGGAGACTTTGATGTGTTCCCATTTAACTTGAATATTTGTTACGTATCAGACACTGGACACAACAGTACATCACATTATATAATTGATTATTTATTTTAATGCCAGTCTGAACGGGGGTTCCCCCTCTTCTCCACCCCATCCCCCTTCCCCCTCCTTAGATGAAACCCTGACTAACATACAAAAAAAATCCAAAGAAGGAATGTTGCACTGGAGACCATTTTATAGAAGTTGTCTTCAACATCACTTCCTTGAATAGAAAATTGCTGTCTTAATAGGGTTGACATTGCTCATCAATGAGTCAATTTCAACATTGAGTCTGTTGAATGGGTAGTAACCTGGACATCAGTCAATATATTTCTGATGTTAGTAGTGAGCTGTGTGCATTTCTAAACACAATGCTCCACCAACATCAGATCACTTGACAGTGGGGATATGTTGACATGCTGAGACAACTTCAGTGCCACACTAATCACAGAGTTCCTGCTTCCCACTCACCAACTCACCATCTATGCAAAGATGCTATCCGCTTGCTCTTATCATGTTCAGGTAAGCTCTTATCCTAAACATAAACTGAAGTTAAGGTTAACTAACTTTATCCTCTGTCTGTCTAGATCAACATTATAGCTGGAAACAGGTTATGAAAACTCTAGAGTACAACTAAATCACTAGAGGGGCCGCCCCCACTCCTGACACTGCACACATGTGCTGACATGACTCCACCAGAGGGAACGCCCCCACTCCTGACACTGCATACATGTGCTGACATGGCTCCACCAGAGGGAATGCCCCCACTCCTGACACTGCACACATGTGCTGACATGGCTCCACCAGAGGGGATATCCCCATAGTGAGGATGAGATAAACATGTTACCAGCAGAGTGCAGCTCTAATTGACAAGGTTACTCTGAGTTATGTCACATGGGAGTTGTAATCTGGACCAGGGTCATCCATATATTGAAGTTACCTACAAAAACTTTAATTTTAACCATTTCCCCCCCCCCCCCCCCATTAGTTTAAAGAAAAAGGCTGCCAAAGGAGAGTACTGAAGTTTAAGAGTAGAGAAAATAATTAAAGAAAACATAGGATCTTAAAGAAAATAAAGGAGTCTCCACATTGGACACTGAATGTGAATCAGATCTCAAAAATAACTATCAATGGTTTCGTCCAACCAAATACAATTAAAAAAAAAAAAGAGAAAAAGTTATCTAACATAAATTAGCTACAGTCCACTTGGACAGGTGGTTTGAGTTGAATAAAGTCCATAAGAGATTTTTATGGCACTGATGTTCATGTGGCAAAATGGTTCATGTGCCCCAGAGGGTCATGTGCCACAGAGGTTCATGTGGCACAGAGGTTCATGTGCCACAGACGTTCATATGCCACAGAGGTTCATGTGTCACAGAGGTTTATGCGCCACAGAGGCTCATGTGCCAGAGGTTCGTGTGGCACAGAGGTTCATGTGCCACAGACGTTCATGTGCCACAGACGTTCATGCGCCACAGAGGCTCATGTGCCACAGAGGTTCATGTGGCACAGAGGTACACATGCCATAAGATATAGAATAGTTAAATTTGGCCATCATTGGCATTTGAAGCTGTGGAATTCTTTCTTCTTCTTTTAAATGGATTTATCAAACAGAATTTTAGAGTAGAGTAGCATCAGCAATTGTCAGGCTTGGAGTCACCACCACCAAAAACATGATGGTGTCTATAGTGAAGCAGCAGTCTCTGGTGAACTAACAGGCTATGCACTTCTTCAGACAAAATTCGGAATGAAATAAAATATCATTGGCCAACTAGAGAGAAAGCTAAACTGTAGCTAATTAAGGATGTGTAGTTGTTTAATTTCTGCTTATTACTGTTAAAGTTCTACAGTAACAATCATTGGCTGTGCCTCTCTGTCAGCTCTCTCCCCTCTCTTCTATGCATCAAATGTTTCCAAATGTTTCCTATGCCTCTACAGACAGATATCTGGTATGCAAGAGAAGAACCACAAAACATATCTTTAGCATATTTTTGCTTCGTAGTTTTTAAAATATTTTCTGTGGTAGTATAGGTGCAACCAGCCTAAATTAATTCACATTGAGGCAGCATGGGAGTGAATGCAACTAATACACATCACACTTGGGCAGTGTGGACAGGCCTTCAGGGACCAATTGTGAGGGGAGGGGGTGGGGACTAGAGTGACTAGAGTGAAGGGCCAAAGAGAAGAGGAATTGGGTTAAAAGAGAAGAAATGTGGAAAGCAAAGAGAATAGTAAAGTGGAGAAACCAGAAGGGTTAAAGAGAGCATAGAGGAATGTACAAAATAGTTAAAGATCAGAAAGTTTGAGGACTGCATAAAGAAGGGGTAAAGAGAGAAGTGACAGGGGTTAAGGAGAGAAGAGAGAGGGATAAGAAGAGAAGAGATAAGGGGTAAGGAGAGAAGACAGAATGGTTTAGAGATGAAATTGAAACAGGAGATTGAAAGTCAACCGTAAAACCACTCTGTAAGGCAGAATTCTTGCCAATTTTATTAACATTTCAGATTATATTATTATTCCATATTATTATTTCACTTATTCAGTAATAAACATGTTTAGTTTTCTGTATGTAACAGTAGGGATGATTAACACTAATCTCATTAATCAAACAAACATGATACAATTAATAAACATGCCAAATTTCAGTGATAGTTTAGGTTTCCATGTTCACCAAACCACACCAATCGACAAAACCACACCCATCTGATCTGAATGAAACTTTTGCCAGGACGTGCAGTGAGGTGCCCTAATCAATCTCTGAAAGTTTTGTGAAGATTCTTCCAGCGGTTTGGAAGGAGATAGAGTCTGCACACACAGACAGACAGACAGACAGACAGACAGACAGACAGACAGACAGACAGACAGACAGACAGACAGATAGACAGACAAATGAATTGTGAACTATAATAAGATTATCACGTCATAATTAGTAATACTAGTAGTAGTAGTAGGAGTAGTAGCAGCAACAGACACTTCTATGGCATCAGGTTCAGACATTCCCAAGGGCTGAAGCTATGGGAGGACAATGAGTGCTCCTGTTGGTGTGGTGTGGGCCATCCAGCTCTGCTGATTGACAGACAATGGAGCACTCTCTGCCAGCCACCCCATGAGGAGCCAGGTCTTAAACAGTCATTTAGTGGGTCCTAATGGTGGAATGCAGTGGTGCCCTGGGCCTTCCCCCACCTGGGGCAAGGCAGGAGGCACACACCTGGTCGAGTGTAGATGAATACACCTGAGCTGAAGTGCTGGGCTATTGGATGCCATGCCACTGAATACATGTTTTTCAGTTCCCCCCCCCCCCCCCCCCACACATCACCACCACCACCACAGGTCAGCCATATTGGGCAGCAATAGCAACAATGAAAACACAGCAGGGCTAATTGGATATGAAGAATATATCAAGCTTTTCCAATTCGTAGAGAGCATGTACACATGCGCCCACTAGCACATACACCACACATGCACACACCAGCACATACATCACACCTGCACACACATACACCACACCTGCACACACATACACCTGCATACACATACACCACACCTGCACATACACCACACTTGCATACACACATGGATACACCAGCACATATACCACACCTGCACACACACATGCACACCAGCACACGCACACCAGCACACACACACCAGCACATACATCACACCACACCTGCACACACACATGCACACACACCACACCACACTTGCACACACACTCACTCACTCAGCTGAATTAAGATAGTGGTGAGTAGGACCCACTCACTAGGCCTACCACGGGTGCCTTCCATTGTCTAGTTGGAGTGAACACAATGCTGGAGCAACCTCTCCCAGGAGCGGAGTCCACCCATCTACTCATTCCTGCCAGGGGAACACATCAGCCTGCTACCCTACACCCTCACATGACTTCTGCAGTTGTCTGAATGTATAGTCATGTGACCTTGTGATGGGGTTAGCATGTCACCGAGTGTGCACACAAGCCTAGTGCACATGATATGAGGGGAGTGGCTGGCCACACTATCATCAGTGCCTTATGGGGGGAGAAGATAGACCTCAGAGAGTATCTGGCTGAGGTGTTGGGTAGTAAATTAGGCACTGGTTCAATGGGTAAAGGATATGTCCTCTTCTCACTTACCTTCCACCTGATGGAACAGAAGATGCGCACTCCTCCATCTTCCTCCATCATTATCCTGGACACAAAATCCCCAGCAGGAGGGAACATATGGAGATGCAGTGACAATGCACTAGAGCATGCAAAGTCTCACAACTATATGTGATCCAAGAATCTGATAGGGTACATGTCACAATTCCACTGCACATGTTGTGCCCAATTACCTCATCCATAATATGACCTTGAGGTGAGCCAGAAATCACTGTCTCATGACAACTACTACTTTAGGTCAGCAATCATCCTCACATTGTGAGACAAAACCCGTGAAGGATGGTCTCTGTTGGTGCATCAGTGTGTGAGAGCTGATGGAGTGCTAATTGTGGGGGAGCACCATTGCTACCACTTCACAGAGACATCAGGAGTATCCACTAGTATTCATGGCAGCCATACAAGGACCACCTGAGTGCAGCCCACAGCTCCTGGCCTGAGTGAGGAGGAGACACACAGAGACACTTGCCTATTGTCTACTATGTTGTCATTGCAGGAGACAACACACTGTGTTGATAAAGGTGCATGACCCCTGTGCTGTGAGAGGGATGTGGCCAGCAACACAATGGAGGGGGCATCAACTGAGAGGGGAGTGACTAACAGCACAAACATCAGTGCATCACATGGGGAATGAAGACAGGTCTCAAGAGGATATCTGGCTGAGGTGTGGGGGGGGGGGGGGGGGGGGGGGGGTCCCCAGCAGGAGAGAGCACATGGAGATGCAGTGACAATGCATTAGAGCATGCAGTGTCTAACAAAATATGTGATCCAAGAATTTGATAGGATACATGTTACATTTTTGCTGCATAACTTTTTACAATAATCTTATTGAAATTGTGAATTTGCAGTGAGCTGAAAATAACTGTCTCACGACAATTACAGCTTGGAGTCAACAATCATTCACAGAATGAAAGACAAAACTGTGAAGGATGGTCTCTGTAGGTGTACACTGGGATTTCCCCTCCCCTGGAGCAATTTCTCCCCTCCTGAAATGGAGCTCCATTATCAATGGTTTATATGATAACCTCTATAATACTGCACATAGTGACAACTACTACAATGATGCCTAAAGTTAATGCTCAAGTATCTGATTCTTCTCCACGGACTTCCAGGATCTCTCTAAACTAACACCACGTAACTCGGGTCTCTAAACTAACACCACGTAACTCGGCTCTCTAAATTAACACCACGTAACTCGGCTCTCTAAACTAACACCATGTAACTCGGCTCTCTAAACTAACACCACGTAACTCGGGTTTTTCAATAGCAACTTAGCATTAGTCATACAAAGGCTGCATCACCAAGGTGGTTGCACAGTCATGTTTGGACCATCTTCATTTGACTAAATACTCTCTCCACTGATGCAGTGCCCACCGGATTTACCAATAGAATGTTGACAACAATGCATGTTCAAGGAAAGATAGATTCTATTGGTTTTGATTTCTTTTATTGTTGGAGACTTAGCAATGTTTGTAGAAAATGGGATTGAAACTATGTTTAATTTAGTAGTTAATATGAACAATCAGAGGGCTAGCCTAGCACAATGTGTACACTGCCATGTGAGTGAGGAGAGACCGGTCAGCAGTGCAATCACTTGGAGATGCTGTGATACATGTACTGAGTATTAGTGTGATCAGCAGGCAATCATGGCCTGTAGTCACATTATAGTGGAGGTAAAGCCATTTACATGTACCTTGCAGTTACTGTCCAACATAAGTACATTTTGGCCTGTGTGCACACATGCACACAAACTGTAAAAAGGTACCGAGAGGGAAAGGGAAGATAAACATATGAATAAAAAAGAGGAAGGAAATAAGTGAGGGAGGATAAAGGTCTGATCCAGCATTAACTCAAGACCTTCAAAACACAGACACCAATTTTGGCGTTTTTGTTGTTGCCTGAGACACGTATGCATCCCTGTTTTCTCTCCCCCCCCCTCCCCCCCCCCATGTACTAATCTCTAAAGAGGGTGTGGCTGATAACACAATGGAGAGGATGTCAACTGTCAGGGGAGAGGCTGGCCACACTATCATCAGTGTCTTACAGGGGGGGAGAAGACAGGTCTCAGAGAGTACCTGGCTGAGGTGTTGGGAAGTAAATAAGGCACTGGTTCGGTGGGTAAAGGATATGTCCTCTTATCACTCACCTTCCATCTGATGGAGCAGAGATGCCCACTCCTCCATCTTCCTCCATCATTATCCTGGACACAGGATCCCCAGCAGGAGAGAACATATGGAGATGCAGTGACAATGCACTAGAGCATGCAAAATCTCACAACAACATGTGATCCAAGAATCTGATAGGGTACATGTCACAATTCCACTGCACATGTTGTGCCCAATTATCCCATCCGTATTGTGACCTTGAGGAGAGCCAGAAATCACTGTCTCATGAAAACTACTACTTTGGGTCAGCAATCATCCTCACATTGTGAGATAAACCCCATGAAGGATGGTCTCTGTTGGTGCATCAGTGTGTGAGAGCTAACAGAGTGCTAATTTGCAGTGAAACAACATTGCTACCACGAGTACTTAATCACTCTTCCAATGCTATATCAAGTGTGGAGCCACATCCATTACAGATTTGTACACTGAAGTAACAACCTAGACATCAGGTGCGGCCACTAGCCTTCATGCCATGTCCATTAGCCTTCATGCCATGTCCACTGGGTGCTAGGATGACCTCAGTGAGGAGTCCCACAGCTCCTGGCCTGAGTGAGGAGTCCCACAGCTCCTATCCTGAAAGATCACTGAATAAGTAACCATCTATAAGGTTGCACCCCTCTTGAGAGACCCCTCTATTGGAAGACCACCTCTTTTGTAAGACTAATTTTTTGTCGGATTTAAAAGTGGTTTCTCAAGAGGGACTATTGTATATTCAGTACACCAACACACACATCTCCCACACACCACACACCACACACACCTGGAGGAGGGGGGAGGACAATATGAAGGTCTGGTTGAAGGTGGGCAGGATAGACAGTGTATTGCATGTCCCACCAAGGGGCAGTGGTCTAGGGGAGACCACTGATATGGGACAACTAAAAGGATAACCCATGGCAGGGGGTAATTAGGGAAGTGGGGTGAGGTGTGCATGTAAGAGTGCTTTAACATGTGTGCTGCAGAGATCTGTGTGGTTGTGAACAGCACCATTGCGGTGGCCCTTCTAGTGTCTCCTTCTAGCCAGTTGACTGGTTGTGTTTTGTCTGTTTCAGACATCCAACTTGAAGGCTTCTTAATTGAATTAGTTTGGTCAACTTAAATGATATAATTTTGAATTTGTAACACATTAAGTTGTTATTCCATTAGTCCCCCAGCCACAACAATCCACATTTGAAAGTTGACCCACTGCAGTAGCAGAGCTCATGCAAGTGGACAGGTCTGAACACAAACAAAGAAGACTGAGGACTCTGACCATGAGAGTGCACCATTTCCTCCTCCATGAAGCACTGCACACATTGTAATGGACACATTCAGACTTATGGAGCAGATACTGCCACAACCACATCATGACAGAGAAATCCTATCACATAGCAGTTACATCATGTAGCACACAGAGAAAATGGCAATGCTCGGAGTAGAGACAATTGAGGACTTGCTGAAGGTGTATACCGATCACCCTCCCCCACCCCCTTTCTTCCAAAGTTGTAAAATATTTAAATATTCACAGTCCAATCAGATTGATCAGAACCTCCGAAATGGTGGGTATGCCATGAAGCAGGGAAAACATTCTTGAAGTATTGTCAGTTTGCCAGACCACCTTCTTCATATCAAGTGACCACACCCCTCTAGAGGCAAGTTAGGTTACCATAGCAACAAGTTAGGTTACCATAGCAACAGGTGCACTTTGTCTGTGTTGGACATACTAGGTACTAGCTAGTCAAATGAAGAGGAAACATTACTCATTCTCTCTCTCACTAACAACTAGCCACCATCTCCATTTATTTCCCTGCATATATATCACCCAAGGACATACCCACCACGTAACCTTCAACTAGAAAATCATCAATGCACTATCCACACTTCCCCTGAGGGAGGTGGCAACTTGCCTACGCTAACAGTTTACCATTCTGTGAAGACCGAGAAAAGCGCTGGAACTCCTTTAGCACTACTCCCCTCCGCTCACAGATCCTCCTCCCAGGACGTGGCGAACAGTACCCTACACCGCTGTCGTACGGTACCCTACACCGCGGGCGAGAGAGGCCCAGGTGGCTGAGCTCCCAGGTTTGCAAACTCAGCATATTTGATCTGGCGGGCTAATTGGATTACAGCTGACCACAACAGAAGGAACAGCTGATAGAGCTAACATGGGCAAGGGAAGGAAAAGGAGCTCCCAAGCGCTGGAGGGGCAGGCTGGGAGATATGTTCCTTGCTTTGGCAGCCAGAGACCACTACAAGGAACACACAGAAAGAAAAATAAAACGAATCCACCTGAAGAACAGGTTGAGAATGAAGTCCAGAGCTGTATTGAACAAGACAAAGGAAGTTCCCTACAACAAGACTCACCATCTCCCCTGGCAGAGGGAACGGCTATCCCTGACCAAGAGGCTGAGCCCAGCACTCCAACTTCTACCAGTAGCAAGGGTGGAGGAGTGTGTGACTATAATCAACAGTATAGTGGTTCTACCCACCCCCAGCAGCTAAAGGAACAATGGCCTCTGAAGTCCAGTCCAGAACATCAATTGCCAGACCAAAGCTCTAACTACATTCTCTTGCATCCTCCAACTCTTCTGCATCTCCCCCCTCCCTCTCCACATCTCCTCTCTCCCTGTCCACATCTCCCTCCCTCTCCTACCCACCAGGCAGTCACCCCACACTCTGGTCCTCCAACCATACACCTCACTTGTCTCATATGTGACAGTAAAAATGGTAACCAAAGTTCCAATGAACCAGTGGAAGGAGCAGAGCAAAGCACTCGATGTGGGAAGGAGACAGAAGGTGAAAGTCCAGGAGAGGAACAGTGTGTGTGCAAAACGAAGAAAAAAGAGAAGGGAGAAAGAGAAGATGGAAGCTTGGCTGGCTTGCCTGTTGGTAAAGCAGTGTTACCCAACCCTGATGCCTGTGGAGGTGGCTGGTAAATTTTCCATTGTGTGTGCATGTGTGAGAGAGAGGGTGGGCACTTCCTAACTCATCACAAATCTTATTTTTTCTCAAAGATATCTTTGTTAAACATTTCTGGGAAGTTTCTAATCTCACATGGACACATGGAAATGTAGTTAACATCTCCACATAGCCTGGAACAGTCCAGCTTCCCGGAGAGCCTGGGGGTGGGGTGTGTGTGTAACTTACAATGGACCACTGAATTGTCCATAGATTCCCCCCACCCAACACTCCCTTCTTAGATAATTCTTTCTTCCTCTCTTTTGGTGGGAAGTGAAGAGCCATGTGATGTGATGTGATGTGGGCCATGAAGTCCTTGCTCTACCCCCACCTCCTTGCCAAGTGGACAAGAAAGGGGACACAATTCCTTCATATTAGAACAAAGTCTATGCTCGAAAAATGGAGAGTTGAACAAACCTTTGTGGTGGACCTGACAGCAATATACTTGTCCTACAACATACAGTCCTCACATACAGCATGTGTGGCAATGCTCTCTCTCTCTCTCTCTCTCACACACACACACTCTGTGCCAATGCTCTCTCTCTCTCTCACACACACACACACACACTCTGTGCCAACAACTCAAACAATGCCCACGCTACCATTCCATATGCACCAGTGGAATTGGGTGCAGTGGAATCGGATGCAGTGGAATCGGTTGCAGTGGAATTGGATGCAGTGGAAGTAGATGCAGTGGAAGTGGGTGCAGTGGTATTTGGGTGCAGTGGATGCAGTGGAAGTGGGTGCAGTGGAAGTGGGTGCAGTGGAAGTGGATGCAGTGGAAGTGGATGCAGTGGAAGTGGATGCAGTGGAAGTGGATGCAGTGGAAGTGGATGCAGTGGAAGTGGATGCAGTGGCATTTGGGTGCAATCAAATTTGGGTGCAGCGGAATTGGGTGCAGTGGGAATTGGGTGCAGCAGGAATTGGGTGCAGCGGCATTTGGGTGCAGCGGCATTTGGGTGAAGTGAAAGTGGGTGCAGTGAAACTAACTCTTGTCCACAGCAATGATTATCGCAATGAATGCTCTATATTGAATAACAGAAGCTGCAAGCTCCAATTATATGCACCCAGGCTCCTTTATATATGCACACACCCAGGCTCCTCTATTATGCACACACCCAGGTTCCTCTATATATGCACACACCCAATCTCCTCTATGTACACACACCCAGGCTCCTCTATTATGCACACACCCAGGTTCCTCTATATATGCACACACCCAATCTCCTCTATGTACACACACACCCAGGCTCCTCTATTATGCACACACCCAGGTTCCTCTATATATGCACACACCCAATCTCCTCTATATACACACACACCCAGGCTCCTCTGTTATGCACACACCCAGGTTCCTCTATATATGCACACACCCAGGCTCCTCTATTATGCACACACCCAGGTTCCTCTATATATGCACACACCCGATCTCCTCTATATATGCACACACCCAGGCTCCTCTATATACGCACACCCAAGCTCCTCTATATATGCACACACCCGGGCTCCTCTATATATTCACACACCCGATCTCTATATATGCACACACCCAGGCTCCTCTAAATATGCACACACCCAGGCTCCTCTATATACGCACACACCCAGGCTCCTCTATATACGCACACACCCAGGCTCCTCTATATATGCACACACCTGGGCTCCTCTATATATGCGCACACCCGGGCTCCTCTAAATATGCACACAATGGTGAAGTCAATGGTCAAAGATTCGGCAGCCGATGACATATGTTTGCACATTTTTGGTGATTAGTGACTAATTGATGTTGCGTCATCTGAAACTAGATGCTGCCTGGCATTCATCCACTGCAGGCTGGGAAGCCACAGGTCCATGTGTGGCAAGGTCACAGTGCAGAGTGGTGACAGGAGGCAACTTTATATCTATAAAGCTTTCTGAGCATGTGCAGAATAGAACACAGCTGGTGGAGAGAGAGAGATAGCCTGTCATGATTGATACATAGTAAATAAGCATAAATATCAAACAGTTCAAACCAGTCAAATGTGTTTGTTGTAACTGTGATTCCATCCCTCCCCACATCAGGTTGACCGGCTCGAGCACTAGTCCCAGGAGGCAATCGTACATCGTGAAGGCTGACCTGCAACACATCTCATGTATGGCAGATACAAACGGGACCCCACCCACCACTAGTGATGTTGCCAGCAATGAGGGGAGCCTGCTGCTCCAAGGTGTCATACTGGAGCTCTCTAAGCTGAAGTAAGCCGAGTAGCAACCAAGAGCCATAACAACATGCCACACCCATAGCAAAATCTGCTTCAATAATGTGCCACACCTCTTATCCATAAATAATGCCGTGCACATCCCAAATAACACATTCACATGTTGCATGCAACTCACTGTAAACCCCCCCCCCCCCCCACCGACCACACTAATACAGCGTGCATACCACATGCACTATTGAACAAGTGAGATAAACTGTGATGATGCAACTGGTCCCCCCCAAACATCTCCATGTTGGTGTGGCCAACCCATAGCAGTGCTGCCACCAGTGGAACCACACATGCCACACACACTCCTACGGCTGCGTACATCCGAAGTCACGCCACACATGGAAAGGGTTTCATGTTGTAATACTCCCAACAAAAAAAAAGAAAAAAAAAAAAAGAGATAAACTGAAATACATTTTCCATTTGCAACTGTTGTCAGTGTGTGTACATCAGGGCTGAGGTGGTGCCTATCATCATGTCATCTGACTGCAGTGGGCACAAACACACACGAGATTGTGGCCTGGAGGACCACAGAGACACAACTCTGGAAGTGATAAATAACTACCTTTATTTCACATCACCCAATTGGACTGCTCTTCTGGGAAAAGTGCTTGGGAGAGAGTAATCTGAGGTTAATCAAGTCTTAAGTGTGTCCGACTGAACAAACAAACACACACACACACACACTATATTATTTATGGTGTGTGTGTGTGTGTGTGTGTGTGTGTGTGTGTGTGTGTGTGTGTGTGTGTGTGTGTGTGTGTGTGTGTGTGTGTGTGTGTGTGTGTGTGTGTGTGTGTGTAGTGAAAGGATCTTGAAGGGGAAGAGAGAACTGGACAGTGTGAGGCACTTCTTGTCCAGACGCATGCTCTAGGGGCAAGCAGCAACAAGGACACTCATCTCCCTCCCCACTCCTCTCATGGGATCTCTTTCCTCCAATACAGATCTAGACACACCAATTAGAAGTGGACACACACTGGCTGTCATAAGATGTATTCTTGCATGTGTATAAATAGTTGTGTTCCTAGCATGTTATACATGAAACATGTGGATCTATGCACACAACCACATCATATACCCCCCCCCCCCCACACACACACAAACATGAATACCATGATCTTCACTGTTGAAATGTCCATACCAACTGAAGCTACACATACTCACAGACTTGGTGTCATGGTGAGGGAGACAGAGTTGCTAGGTATTGTGTCTGCCAGCATCAACTGTGTCGGCATGGACTGTGTCAACATAAGACAGTGTTAACACAGAGTGTGTTAGTATTGTACTTGGTATCCCAGTCACTACAGGAGTGAGTTGTAATGTGTTGGTCAGGGTCATTAATCTTATTTGGATTTAAATTTGATTTGTAGGACACCTGTTTCCATAAGGACAACATTATTACTCGAGTGGTAGGCAATTACTAGTTCTTGATAAGACCACAGAATATGAGGATTTTGGCCTCTGGAAGGTCACCACACAGGGCTGAAGGGATGAGAGTCGGGGAGACACTTCAGTTGATGAAGGCTATGCTCACATGCAGTGTTGGTGGCCATATCATCAACCCTGATGGTTCAACCTTGTGATCAACAAACACGGTAAGCAGCCATCTCTGCTGTATCTTGACCACTGACATAACCATGCATAGGTGATTGGCCACCAATAGCCTCAGGTTGAATGGTTGTTCCTCGGGCAAGAACTGGACCTCAGCCTTTGCATGAAGCCTGTGCAGATGGTGATTGCTGATCAGCTCATACAAATATTTTCTTTCAAGCTAAGCCCAGACAAGAACTAGTTCAGGCAAAAGGGGGGTTTGCCTGTTACTGAAAACCATCATATTTTAACACATACTTGGTAAGATTTAATTACAGATTTAATTTCCTGTTTACGTGTGACAACACTTCATCTGGATAGTGCACATATGTGGTTATGGTCAAGGCACATATGTGGCATGCATAAAAGTATATACATGTGGTAAGTTGGTACACACATTTGGCATACGTAGCACACACACATGTATAATGTAATATACATAGGTCCAGTATACACGTACATACAAAGCAGTTGCCATGGTGAGTAATTTGCAAAGATAGTGCCGCACAGAAAACTAGAGCTCATCGTAATCATCTCTCTGTAGAAGGAATTAAAGAACGGACATGATACAAGAAATAATTACAACCTCTTCTATTTGCCAAATAACAACACAGACAGTTTGGCTAATTGGGTTAGCCACTGGCACCCACTGCACCATGCTGAGGGCAACCATGTTAAGCTTCA
>OZ017784.1:15477217-15644717 GCA_963969325.1 Lycopodina hypogea | reverse complement strand
CAGCTTGACACAGAGAACCAAGTGGGATGAAAACCATTCTAGTGTGAACATGTGAACCCATTGCAGAGATGGGTGAAGCCGGGTTTTAGTATATGGTGTGGACAAGCCTTCTGAGGAGGAGAAGGAGGAAGCTGGTGAGCATGCATGTGAGTGGGTGAAGAAGCTCTTCCTGGCACACACCAAATCCAGCAAATGCTCAATCTTTGTTTCGATCAAGAATAAATTGTTGGTGATAATTAATAAACAATTTTATGTGGAAACCACCATTATTCACAAGTGCCTCACACTCTGGAACTCATCTGAATATGCAAAATAGATGTGGTTAGCTACCATCAAGATGGTGGAGAGTGTCAAAGTGTATATGAGCCCAAGTAAATTTCAGTGGCTGGAAGAAAACGTTGACTGGTAGGCTCAACGACATCCACTACTTATGGCAGGATGGAACCACTTTGAGGTTTTGGAGTCCCATGAAGAAGCAGCATCATAGAACTCCTGAAAACTGACTTGAAACTTTTTTTCTTTTTTTTTCTTTTCTTTTTTTTCTTTTCTTTTTTTTATTTGCACAAAAATCGTCTTCTGCATTTTGGTTTCACACAAAATTGTTAAGATTAAAAAGTTATAGCACGGGGTTTTTTTCTTTCAGAAAATTGATTGCATTTAAGACTTATATTATCTTGAAGCACGGTAGTTAGAGCAGTGAAGGAATGTTGGGAATAGACCAGCACATACTGACCCTTTACCAGGGCATCTCCCTCTCTTTCCAACAGGCAAGAGAAGGTCAATAATTACATAGTTTATGTTTTCATGATCGATTTTTTTTTGGAGGGGGAGGGAGGTTCTCGAGGGGGAGAGGGGGGAAGGCGGGCAGTTGTCCGTCCATCTATTGTTTAGCTTATGGAGACCTCAGTAATTACTTGGGGAAGTGGGGGGGGGGGGTGTGTTGGTGAGGGGGTGGGTGGGTGTGCACGCACATGAATGTTTATTTTGTGAGAGTATATGAGGGTTAAACTTAATGAAAACCCAAGTTGAGTTAGGATGCGAGAAGCCTAGCAGATGTGCAGATGTGTGTGCTCACTTGGTCTCAGGAATGCCAGCCAGTCTGCCTGCCTGCCTGCCTACCTGGACAGCTGCTGACCTTTGCCCTCCAGATACCAGACTATGTGAAAGTATGCAGATAATAAAGTAGAGCCAAGGAAGGCAGCAGATCTAATCAACTTTATCTTCATCATGACTTCTGAGTGAATTCTGTACTTGGAATTTCTCTTTTAACATCCACTTCAAAGGGTTGAGGTTGTGCCAGTTTGGAAGTGGAAGAATCACCTTCATGTGTGAAAACATGGCAATCTCTTCCACTTGCAGGAAATGAGAACAGATTAGTGGCCAGTGTTTGTCCATGCACATGTATGTATGTGTGTATGTATGTGTGTATGTATGTGTGTATGTATGTGTGTATGTATGTGTGTGTATTATAGAGTCTTGCAGGCAGGCAGTGTGTAGCCTGCCAATGCCTGCATTAGGTCATCACTAATGTAGTTTGTGGGTGTGGCTTTCTCTGCATTGCCACTGATTGGTTGGTCTACCAGTCTGCCCATGTCAGCCCTCTAGGTGATCACTAGGTGTGTGTGTATGTGTGTATGTGTGCATACGTGTGAGGGACTCTCTCCCAGCTGGGAATGTCTTGGCATGCAGGGGCTATAGTTGTAGGCATCCCTCAACACAGCCTCACTGAGCTCGGTCCCAGCCAGACAGAGGTCGACAACTGCAGCTGCTAGTGCCTGTGGTCAGCCGAACATGGGAACTGCCCATGTTCTCTCAATGCTCCCTTCCTGCTCTTGGCCTACTGGCAGTAACATCCACATACTCAACCATGCGTGTGTGTACATGTGCAATGTGTGTGTGTGTGTTTATATGTGTGTGCATGCGCAATGTGTGTGTGTGTATAAGTGTGTGTGTATATATGCGTGTGTGTATGTGCGTGTGTGTATATGTGCGTGTGTGTATGTGTGTGCATGTGAAGTATGTGTGTGTGTGTGCAATTCATTAGTGGCTTGTCTCACACTGGGCTAGTACAGGGTCATTCATTAGTGGCAGCTTTATTTAGTGTCCTGTCTCTTACTGTAACCACTCACTGTAGTTATACTGGCCACTTCCTGTGAAGAACCTTTTGACCTAGTGAACCCACACACACACACACACACACACACACACACACACACACACACACACACACACACACACACACACACACACACACACACACACACACACACACACACACACACACACACACACCTGATAATAGTTGAAGTGGTGTGGATTGTCTGGCTAGACCACAGGTTCTGTGTGTGGCCCTGACAACCCATCCATGTCTAGTTTACTGTTTGTTAGCTGAAGGGAGAGGGAGGAACAGTCTGCGACATTAGCAAACAATTTACTCTGTACTGCCTACTAGCTAATGGTGGTGAAGGCTGTAGGAGGAGGGCAGGCACTTACTAACCTACTTGCTAACCCCCTCCCCTTCCCCAGTAATCTTACTTGCTAACCCCTTCCCCAGTAATCTTGAATGCTATATATTAGCTGAACGAAGAAAAAACTGTAGCATTGACCATATCTAGTAAATGCAACAAAAATCATTTTAAAATGAACTTAAATATTTTATGAAAACTAACCACTGCATGTGGGTGACCTATTGTAGAGGAGTGGACGGAACTAGATTACCCCAGATGGAGCACGCCTAGGATGACCTTGTAGCAGTTTCTGACCCTCAGCACCAACCATTTTCATACAATACATCAGCACATAATTAATGTGTCTAATTGTTAGTGATGGCTGGTTGTCTAAGGATTGTGGTATGCAAGAGTTGGGCTGCATTATTTTCCTCATTCATAGACAGCTATATCCTATTTTGTTATTTACTAGTTCTTTACAATATGTAAAACAATGTTCATTTATATTTGATTTTTGTGTTTCCGACTTATATTTGATTTTGTGTTTCCGACCAGTATACACAAATATATCACAGCTATTGATAGGATATTTCTTCAGCTTTTACTTGGGTCTTCCCTTTCCAAGCTGGTCCCTTGGCTCTTTAGTTTGGAGCCTGTTCCAAGCTGGTCCCATGGCTGTTTAGTTTTGAGTCTGTTCCAAGCTGGTCCTATTGCTTTTTAGTTTGGAGCCTGTTCCATGCAATGGTTCCAAAGTTTCTGTTCTATTTTACTGTTTTTATTTTTATATTTTTCACAATTGATTATGTTATATCAGTAGCAGCTGTCTTGGCTGGTTACTTGCCCTGCACCTGGTTACTGTTCTCTTCCCTGGAGCTCTCTCTCTCTCTCAGTGAAGATCAGATAGATTCTGTTTGCCACCTGAGCAATGGGACACTGATCTCAAATGACATTTTCACTTCGCCTGTGGAACTCACTCTATTCTAACATTCTATGTAGCCAAGGCGACTGCTAAGTGTTGATGTTGATCAGCTCTGTGATGTGTGTGGACACCATTGTAGCTGTGTGCCGTATACATATGGCTGAGCATTCCTCCATGAATGGCTGGAGATGAATGTGGCACACACACACACACACACACACACACACACACACACACACACACACACACACACACACACACACACACACACACATACACACACACTGGTTGTACACTGCAGAGGCAAGACTTCAAAGATATTGGAGCTATAATAGTTTGTTATGTCTTTACATGATTGATCAAATGTAAGTGGAGAGTGTGCCAGAAGCAGTTGGCCTCCATCAGTGATCACTAACTTTAGGACAGTAACTTGATGCTTCCCATTTGGCAGAGGAGAGGAACAATAGCCAGCCAATCACTTAGTGCTGGGCAGTGTGTAACCTCCTGTAGGGTTGGGATGGCAGTGACCTTCCCTGTGTTAGGATTACCTACACATGGGACGCCATTGGCTTTCCCTCTAAATAGAGCCCACTATCTACATCACTTGCCGTCTGTATGACCTGGTCACTCCTTCCTCTGGTCACATGCAGTCTGGCCACTCCTTCCTTACACTCAATATCTCTATATCTGTCAGTGTTATCGCAGTGTCAGTCAGTGTGATCTCATGGAAGGCTTGGTATGAACTGATGGAGGCCTTCCTTCCTGGCCTGAGTGGAGCTCTAGCGCTGTGTTCAGCCAGTCAGTCACAGCCCTAGCCCCACCCACCAACCCACCCAGACAGACAGATAATTGGATCATGCATCTAATACACACATACATACATGTGTACATGCGCGCGCGCGCGCACACACACACACACACACACACACACACACACACACACACACACACACACACACACACACACACACACACACACACACACATACACTTGCTGACTGTTTGTTGTTGGGCGGTTATGTCATGTAGTGTGTGTTAGTGTGGGCACTCACTGCGACCATTCCTTGCCCTATTAGTGGTCATTAGGCTCCTTTGATCTCTTCCTTCTGTACTGGCGAGCCTAATGGGAGAGAGAAAGAGAGTTAACCTAGAGGTTGTGAGTGTGTGTGCATTTGGAGGGACATCCTCTGGTATGACCATATTATACTAATCACTTGTCCACACACACCCTTAAAGAGCTCACATGACCATGTGTGCTTTGAAGGAGTTCACATGACCAAGTGTGCCCTGGAGGAGCTCATATGACCATGTGTGCCCTGAAGAAGTTCACATGACCATGTGTGCCCTGGAGGAGCTCACATGACCATGTGTGCCCACACAAAGTAGTAGTAGTGTTGCTAGTGGAGGGAGAAGTGTCAGTTTGTGGTGGAGAGGGAGACAACCTCTGGGAAGTGAGGGAATGAGCAGATGTAGAGGAGCTGAGCACGCAGGCGGCACCAGTCAGCAAGAAGGCTGGTCCAGGTCACTACATGGAGAGGAAATGTTTGGCATAGTTGCCATATTCATGAGGCATAGTTGCCATATTCATGAGTTCCTGTGCCATCTGGAAGAGAGCAGAATGGGCACTTATTTTAAGCATAGAGGAGAGTCAATATAGGGGATAGTGTTTTCTGTTATAGAGGGCAGCTGGTTGTAGGTGCCATCTGTTTGGAGATAGGCAGACAGGAAGTGTGGCGACTATCCTCCGGCTATTGCCCAAGGCTCTCTCTAACTGGTGGATGGTGTGCTATCTCTCTCATCTGAGGCTAACATCAGGATGGAGGGGGTGGGAGGCGCTGAACCTGTCCAGGGGAATGGTCTGCAATAACTTGGAGCACTGATCTACCAGCCTGGGGCAGTGGCTGTTATTAGCCTGAGGCAATGGGTGAAACTAGCCTAGAAAAATAGCCGTGCTTTGTTTTGATTGGTGTCTGCAATGTGCCTGGAACTGTGTTTCCATACAACCTGGATTAGTAGTGACAGCTTGCACATTTTAGTGTGCCTGTTTGGGGACAATAGATATGCACCCAAGGTCAAGTCTACAGGCAGCTGCATTCAACCTCATCACCTGGACAGATAGATAGTTAGCTAGTTTCACAGTCTTGACACTGTTCAGCCTCTGGCCCTTCACACAGAAGGATGGAATCCTGCCTGCCTTTCTGACACGGACGCCTTTTATCTGTGGAAGGCACTTCTTTCCCTCTCCTAACAGAACAGGACTATTTCATCAGGTAAAGGAACATTCTCCCATAGACTCATCAGAAAAATAACTTGCTACCCAGTGGCACAGGAGGCTGGCACTGCAGCCTGTCATGATCTGTGCACTATACCCCTCAAGGTCTATACTTCAAGGGAACCAAACAGTTGATATATTCCCCTATCTGACTCTTCCTCCAGCCCGAGCGTTCATATAAATTTCCATAGTAGCCCTTGTCTCTATATAGGAGGACGGGGGTTGAAGAATTCCTTTGTTGTTGTTGTTGTTGTTGTCCATGAGGCAGCAAGTTCCTGTCATAGTGACATTTAGAATCGTTTGTCTCCTGCTGCTCCCTACACCTCCTGGACAATGAGTCTGGCAGCAGTTAGATACATTAGTGTCTACATCAGTATCTTCCTTGTGATTCACCCTGCAGTGTGCAGTATGGAGCAGTGGTTCCATTCTCGCGGGTTAAGCACTAGCTCACCAAGTAGCTCTCCTGCACCAATGCCCCACAGCTTCTGCTGCCACACACAATAGCAGTTCCCTGCTCCCTCCACTGGAATAGCCACTGCTGAGAGTGTGTGTACTTCGAATGTGATCCAGTTTGTGCATGGACAGAACTGCATATCACAAGACACAGGATTCTGGACTACTCCACATGCTCCAGAGATAAGCCTCCTTCAACAGGTCGATTTCCCTCCAATAGTGATGACAATATAACATATTGATAAATAATTCTATGATTAATTACCTAATTACCTAACTATAATTGCATGCACGCACGCGCGCACACACACACACACACACACACACACACACACACACACACACACACACACACACACACACACATACATACATACACACACGTATAAAATCAAAAGCAAATCAACTTTACTAATGAATAAGTAGTTAGTCTTACAGTGTGTCCACAGATATGGCGAGCATGTTCCTAACAGTGACCCCTCACTCGTGGCCAGGCCATCTAATGTACTGCCAGCTTGTGTTGCTATCTATATGATCAGATCAGGCAATATCAAATCTTCCAGCAAGTGTCCACAAATAATTAATCATGGAGTACTGATAATTGGTATGGGGTCATCATTTCTAAAAACACTTACTGTGTAATGTAATGGCATATGCTATATGCAGCTGATTCACTGATACAGCTGGCCCACACCCACCACAGTGACAGCTGCACACTCAATGAATTATTCATATCAGTGGAACAAAAATGATGATAAATATATTTAAGGGAATTGTTCTATTAATGACACAATTTTTTAATTGACTTGTTAAAAAAGGAACCAAAACATCATGTGACTTGATCATGTGACTTCATCTCACTATACCATCCTGTCTTTGTATGCAGCTGCCTGTGACAACTACAGCTGTAGTGGTTATGGCCATTGCTTTGGATCTGTCCCTAATGGGGACCCCAAGTGTATCTGCCAGGAGGGCCACTTCGGCCCAATATGCCAATACAATGGCCCAGATCCGTGTGACACTGATGAAGTGCAGCAATGCCATGGTAATGGTGTCTGCTCTGTGGTGGAGACCACCCTAGGAGTTCCTTCACCGAAGTGTGACTGTATTGATGGACATGACCAGTTCACCTTCTGTGAAAGTCTTCTTAATGAGGTAGACTCTTGTGGTTTCAACCCCATGAACCCGTGTCAGAATGGTGGCAACTGTAGCACCTCCATTGCCAATGAGCTCAACTACACCTGCTCATGCCCTGCAAGTAAGGACAAACAACACACATGCAATGATAGAGTCAGACACTATTGTTCCTCCTCTCCCCCTACCCACCTTCCCCCTCTTCTTTCTCTCCCCTCCTCCCACTCTTCCTCATCCCCCTCCTCCTCCCCCTTCTCCACCCATTCATTTCTCCTGACCTCTGCAGATGTTACTGGCCAGAATTGTGAGGTGTTCTTCAACCCATGTGAGGGTCAGTGTTTGAATGGCGGCACTTGTGACGTGATAGAAGACGGCCACTATTTCCATTGTTCCTGTGCCCCCGGCTACACAGGCTACAGCTGTGAGACCACAATCATGATCACGACAGACAGTCCTGATGCTCCAACACTACCTCCTGAGCTTGTCATAGACTCATTCTGCTTCAATAATGGCTCCCTGGAGACTGACTCTTCGTCCATGTCAACTTGTCGCTGTGTTGCAGGCTTCACTGGCCTGCGCTGTGAACTGCCTGATGTTTGCGGCATCTCTCGTCCTTGCTCTAGCAATGCTCGCACACAACGCTGCATCAATACACGCAACACTAGTGAGGGTTTCGTGTGTGCGTGCACTGAGGGATGGGGTGGGTCTCGCTGTGACGATGATCTGGACGAGTGCCTACGCCAACCCTCGATATGCCATGCTGGAACTTGTACTAACGTCCCGGGAGATTATAAGTGTGCGTGCCCTCTGGGCTGGACTGGGCGTCAGTGCAGTGTGGTGAGCAACATTTCCTGCCATGATGTTGGTGGTGCTGGTTTGTGCGGGGAGGGTGGTGATTGTGTGGAGGCCAGACAAGATGGAGGAGTAAGATGTAAGTGCCATCCTGGCTACGATGGGGAACTCTGCCAGACTCTTGGTAAGACTACACTTTACCAGATGTGTGTTGTGTGTGTGTGTGTGTGTCAAGATATGTGTTTCTCACCTTGTCTTGCTTTGTGCCTAACTCCTTGTTAACTTGTTCATCTGCATTAACCTGGCTGTGCAAGTTGCCATGGTTATCTTGAGCATGTATTTAGGATACTCTTTCCTTCGACCCTCTCTCTCTCCTTCCCTCTCTTTCTCTCCTTCCCTCCCTCTCTCTCCTTCCCTCCCTCTCTCTCTCTTCTTCCGATAGTGTGCCTGGAAACTGATTGTGCTGAGTTGGCAAGCAATGGCCAATGTGATGTGAGTAGTACTGTATATGTGTGTACATGTGCTGTGCATGTATTTATTCCAATTTGGTAGTTCTCCATATATGTATGTGTGTATATGTATGCAGATATAGTACACTGTACTGCAATACTATATAATACACAGTAGTAGAGGGAGTACATGTAGTCTCTCAGTGTGCCTGTGCCTACCTGTGCCTGCCTTACTTTCAAGTGTGATGTGGTCACTATCTGCCAATTAGTGTAATCACTGTCATCGAATATAGTAGCACAGGCAGAACACAACTGGATGACCCTTTGCCAGAATTATCCAAATTAATTTTGCCCCTATGGAGGTGATATAATTGCTTGTGGGTGTGGTTATCTCCTGGGCCTGCAGTGTGGGTGGGTTGTTTGTTCTCATCTCTGGCCAGTGCAGAGTACAACCTGCTGTTTAATGTGATGTCACCAGGACGATGCATGCAAGGCTTCCATCTCCTGTGTGATGTGCATGATATCATAACTGTGAACTCAAGGCCATGTGCAGCCATTGAAAGCAGTGTGGTGGAGGATGGCCGCCAGTCAACACAAAGCTTCATCAAATCACAGCATCTTACAAAACATAGATTCCTTATCAATTAGTTCGCTCCATATTGTTGGGGTATATTCCACCTGCCATGCTTTGATGTGGGCACCCTGTGGCAGGTCCAGTGGCTTCTCTGGCTTCCCTCACCACAATAGTCACATATGGACCTTTACACTGTTTGTTGTTGTGGTGAGTTAGTGTTGTTGTGGTGAGGTAATGCTTGCACTGTGTGTGGCATGCCAGCTGCTTCCTCTCCCTGAAGGCAGAGAACTGGCCACAGAAGGCCAGCCAGCCCTTGTCTCCCCCAATATCACTCATCATATAGCATATCAGTAGACAGTGCTAACATTCTTTTACAAGATTGTGGAAAAATAGAGAAAGCTTCATTAGGGAGGTGGGCAGGCAGCTGCAAGTATTCTAAATAGAAACTAACACAGGACGCTTGTAAAATCGGTGAATGTATCCTTGTTGCTGCACTTGCAAATTCTTGTCAGTCTAATGAAGCTTATAAGGTTAGGGTCAGGATAAACATCAAACACCACACACAGGTTTAGTGAGGCTACATTATTATGCAATCACAATCTGTGATTTCATCCATGCAGGGCGGCTGATTTTTTTTCTCAGCCAAAAGTCTAAAAATAGTTATACAATTTTGGTTTGTTTGCTCTTCATCTTTATTTTGCATCCACACCTGGGGGGGGAAGAGGGGATAGTAAATATGGAAATAATTGTCAGAGTTGCTAGCCTAGTGATTTTACACCCAATCCTGATTTAATAAATGGTGGTCTTTATTGTGTTATGATATGATGTTTTGTTTGATACACCCTCAGGATAAATGTAACTCAGTTTCGTGTGGCTACGATGGTTTGGACTGTGCCCCTGGTGGCAGCAACCCATGGGTGGACTGTCCCACCCCTGTCCTCTGCAAGCAGGCATTTGGAGATGGCCATTGCAGTGTGGAGTGCAACTACAGGGAGTGTCTGTATGATGGTGGGGAGTGTACGCCCGTGGAGATGTGTCCTCGCAGCGAGGAGTGCATCAGGATGGTGGGGGATGGTGTGTGCCAACAACACTGTTACACACCTCAGTGTCTCTACGACTTCCAGGACTGTCAACTCAGTGCGTCTGCAGAGTTTGTAAGTGCCTCACTCACACCTAATCTTGTGTGGTCTATTTCCCTTGCCTGATTCCTTTACGAGCACAGCAGATTAGGAGTGGCCCTGACCGAGTGTGTGTGCGGTTAGGGTTGTTCTAGGGCAGCACAGTTGTGCAGGCAGGGAGAGGGGGAGGGGCAGGGGGAGGGTGCACTTCAGTCCACGTGCTATGGGGTGAAGACTTGTGATGATGACTCTGTTGTGTGTGTGTGTGTGTGTGTGTGTGTGTGTGTGTGTGTGTGTGTGTGTGTTGCAGGCTAAGGACAGGTTGGTGTTGATCGTCTTCACTGAACCTGACCAACCATTTGTCAGCCCTTGGAGTGATGAGTTCCTGGCCAACCTTAGTCGCATCACCAAGAGCTTGGCTGTGCTAGAGGGTGTGTACCCACTCACCAGAGGAGACCTTCACATGCTCAACGCCTCTCCTCCTCCCATGGATTCCTCTGAACTGTGAGTGGACGGACAGACACATTCAACACAGCACAGCATGTTTCCATGGCAATAGCTTTTGCCATCATGCAGATTTTTTTTATTGATGAGAAAAATTGAAAATATATTTTCTCCTTTTTCTCTATCCTCCCCCTCCCACCACCTTCTCTACCTTTACTTTCCTCTATTCCTATCATGTGTCTCCTTGTGTGTCCTTGTGTAGTGTGTATCGTGTGGTGGTGCGACTAGACATCAGCCAGTGCAGAGATCAATGTCCACCAAATGCTGAGGAGGTGTGTTCTCATCTGCACTCTAACCAACACTAGTCACACACATATACACACACACGCGCACACACACACACACACACACACACACACACACACACACACACACACACACACACACACACACACACACATTTATATTATGCATGGTGTGTGTGTGTGTGCAGGCTCTCAAGGAAGTGAATGCCGCTCTGGCTAGGAGTTCCTCTTCCCTGGGACCCTACACTGTGGGGAGAGCATATGGTAAGTCTCACGTGTCCCTTCACTTTGTCTCGTGGCGACTTCCACTCTGTACCTCCAGTAGTTCAGAATGTAATGCAAGAAGTAAGAATTGCCTGTGGCACGCCCGCCTACTTAGATGTACCAACCTCAGTCTAGCCCTAAGCTTGCATTAAAATAGATATGAATGCCCTTAAGTGTCATAGTTTTCTATGAATCTATCAAGATTCAAGGACGAGGTTGGTTCACGGATTCCCTCTGGTTGCTTGTGGACCGGCTCTGTGGCTGAAGTGTTGATTGGGTAGATATCCGATGAAGAACATTGCAGCTCAATCAGGTACAGAGTCACTGCTTCAGACAACTTTACTTCCTTGTCAATTGCAACAGAATTTCTCTGAGGTGGAGGACGAACCTGAAATAGAAAGATGTGATTATGTTCCATTCTATGAAATGAAAGATGTGTGCTATTAAGAGAAGTTCCATCAGTAGGAGGTGTGGTTTATTTTTTTATTTCACAAGCTTGTGACCGACCAATATCTACAATCACATCTGATTAACTTTGTATGCAGTTCAAGATGACCCATCAGAGCCGCCGAAGGCGAAATGGTACTACTTCTTTGTTGGTGGGCTAGTCCTGATGACATCGGTTGTGCTGGTCGGCTTATTGGTGCTATGCAAGAGACGGAGGATCACTGCCAAAATATGGCGGCCTAACAGTCCTTCAGACGGCGAGAACACCCCCACTGTACGCTTGACTGGCAACGGAGTATCAGAGACAAACCTGGACACAAAGTTAGTTCACAAATACACACAAACTAATGTCTAAGAGTGGTGACTATCTCCTTCTTCCTCGCACTCGCTTGTGGCAGGCATGAGGAATCTGGTGAATTCATCGACATGGGCTCTAAGAAATCCAAGATGGACACCGATGGCCGCCACGTGGATTGGGTGGACGATAAGTTCCCAGTCTCTATTGTGGCCTCCACATCTGCCAGAGTGGAACATCATAATGTCATTGTTGGTCAGTTTGGCAGAGACATTCGGCAGTGGGGTTCTGCCCATGCCCGAGGTGTGGGGCAGCTGGTGGAGCAGTACAGGCGTCAGAACGGGACCAGTCCCAATGTGAACACACCTGGACCCTGTGGGTTCACACCTCTCATGCTGGCGGTGATGCGAAGGCCCAGATCCCTGGACTGCATCCAATACGAGTCCCGCAGTTCCTCTGAGTCGAGCTCTGATGACCAGACCTCCCTGCTGCCCATTCAGCCGCACAGATCAGCCCCACACCATTCTATGATCAGGTCTCCTATTGATCGCTCTGTGGCTGTCCTGATTGAGGCCAAGGCAGAACTGGACACAGTCAATGACTACAACCAGACGGCATTGCTGCTAGCTGCAGCCTCTTCTCGTCCCGAGTATGTAGACCAGCTGCTGGAGGCCGGGGCTAGTCCCAATATCATAGACAACTGGGGTCAGAGTGCACTTCATGCTGCAGTGGGGGCGGGAGCTGAAGGAGCCTTCATGGTGAGATATGGCAGTCATGCCTGGGGCAACTTGTGGTATGGATGTGTGACAGGGAGTGTGTGTGTGCGAGTGAGCATGTTTGTATTTAAAACAAATTTTTTTTATTAGAATTTTTTTAAAAATTAACCAACAACATTAATAATATTGTATTGATCTAAAATGTGTTGACCAGACTACACATGTAGCAGCCACTGGATGATGATTCTTACCTGTCATTCCTGATCTTATGTATGCGTCTCATCTGAATTGGTAATGGTCATCCACGTTGCAGTCTGCATGGGGACAATCTCTTTCCAACATTGTCTTTACGTAGTCAATCGAGTGCACTGGCCAGTGTGGGGGGGGAGGGAGTGTGTTCCTCTTGCTTCAGTTGTGGTTGGGACTTGTCAGTTGTGGTTTTTTCTTCATTACCTTTTTGTAATTTAAGACAAAGTCAATAGCCCCAGAGTAGAAGGCGATGCAGAGTGGCGACCTTATTATGAAAGGTCAAGTTAAACTGTTTTGACTTCAGAAACACACAATACAATACTTTTCTTTGCCTTGTAGTTGTGAAAGCTATGCACTTCATTGTCATGGCTACCATGTATGGTGGGTGTGTCGTGATAGACAACGGTGACCTTATTAGTATTAGTTCTTTTATTTATTATTATCTTTAACTCTGTGTGTGTGTGTGTGTGTGTGTGTGCAACCTCAGATGTTGCTGAACTGTCCTCGTACTAAGATCAACATCAAAGCTGATGGAGGGAGCACTCCTCTCATGGCTGCTGTGAAGATGGTCAACAGTTTCATGGTCAAGCAGTTGCTGAAGAAAGATTCTGACATCATCTCCACTGCCGACAATGAGGGACGGACTGCAGTGCATTGGGCAGCCATGGTGGACAACTACGAGGCTCTGCGCGTACTCATCAGCCGGGGATCAGACACTGTCAAAGACGTCCAGGACAACAAGGTACTGGCGGCAGGGTCACTGGGGGCAGGGGTCACTGGTGTAATGTGGTAGTGTCGTTTGAGGCAGCGAGCATGCCCAAGGCATGACAGAGTGAGTGCTGTTATGTCTCCCAACATGTTGTTTAGAAGGGAGGGGAGAGGGACCAGCTAGTGTTGTGGTGATGTCCAATCCACAGGTACCCTTGGGTTGGCTCTCTCTCCTCCAAAGTATGGTGTGTCCGCAGCAAATCTTTCAATTATCATTTAGCATAATTACAAGTAAATGTTTATAACAACAAATTATATTCACAGAGAGATAACGTATTAACACCAACACTACTGCTACTATTTATACAAGCAATGAACACAAGCATTTATACAGCATTTCCTAACATTACTATCTATACGAGCACTCAACAATAGCACTGGGTGATGTGTCTGCAAGAAGGTTTACTCTAGTATGTCTGAATTGACCTGCTGTTGTAAGGTCGATCCCTTCTAACTGGTACTGATCATCAGCTCTTGCAACACCTGCTAAGGTGTCAACACCATATTCCACTTTTAGGTATACAACTCAAGGCTTTCCAATTTTAAACTAAAGGAAAGCATTGGTGAGTTTAAATTGTCCCCTTAAAACTTTATTGTGCACAGTTGACACTGTCAATAACACTCACCTGCCCCACCTCAACATAACATTACAGCATACATTGTAACTCTTTTTCTCTGGCAAGTATATGATGTTAATTCCACTCCTCCTTGTAGGGCCAGACTGCCTTGTTCCTTGCCTGTCGCGAAGGCTCTGTGATGTGTGTGAAGCACTTACTGGACTGCTTTGCTAACGTCACCCTGCTGGACCACCTGGATCAGTCCCCCATGCAGGTAGCACTGCAGAAACAATATACAGACATCGCAGAACTGCTCAGGGCGAGTGCCCATGGTCCCATGCCCTACATACGACAGGTACCTCCAGGAGCTGCTGGCTATTCCTATAGTCCAGACATGGCTGCCTACCCACCTTCTACTCAACAGCTTGTCATTCCACCTACTTCCAAGAAGAAGAAGAACAAGGTGGCCACGGCCGTTGCTGCCACTACTGGCAGTGTGGCTGCTCCTATTAGTGGGAGCAACTCTGTCCAGCAGCTGCAGGGGCAGTACCTGCAGCAGCCACAGCCTCCTGCAACCTATGTCACCTCAGGCCAGCAACAACTGGCCAACATGCCCACTTCAGACATGAACTCTGGCCTGCCATCTCATGTGTCTCTCTCCAGTGCTTATGCCTCTGGCTCACACCCGTCCCTTCCTGAGCAGCTGCCCTCAGCCACCTCCCACTACATGCCCATCCATGCCCCGCCCTCTCACTCCCCACCTCTCCCAGCGGCTCCCTCCACTACGCAGGCCGCCCAGCGACTCTACTCCAATGCCAGTCCACAGGACAGCAACTACTCTAACCCAACACCCCCAGGCTATTCCAACCCTACGCCCCCAGGCTACTCCATCCCAACGCCCCCTGCGTATTCCATTCCCACGCCTCCAGGTGGTTATTCCAGTGCAACATCCCACTCCTATGACCCCCACCAGATACAGCATATTGTGATTGAGGGAGAAGTGATGGAAGTCAGTCCCTCTGGTGCTCCACTCAACGGCAGCAACAGCAATGGCTCCCTGCAGCATCCCTCTGTGATGGAGGCTGCTGTCTACAACTCCAACAATTATTCTTCACCCCCAGCCCCTGATGTGGCAGCTACTGGCACACACCCTCTAAAACACCTTGCTATGGGAGCAGCTAACATGCAGACATCTTACGGCCACTCCCACTCCGATGCTGCGACAGGAGGAGCTGGGCCTAGTGGAGTGTACTTGCAGAACAACAATGGTGGTGTATACTCCCCTCCTCCTCAATCCGGGGCCAACCTTTCTCACAGCCAGAGCAGCCCTCACTCTATGTTTCACTCGCCCAGCTCTAACAGCCCTCCGAGTCTCACCCCCTCCCCTGAGGCCAGGCCTCCCAATATCCATGCTACAGGCTCCGTATACATTGAGGGAGGAGGTGGGATGGGGGCATCCAGTTTCATCCCCCACCTTCAGTACCAGCAAAACCCCATGGTGGGTGCCTCTACTCCTATGTAGAGCTCTCCACTCATAACACAAACTAGATGCACTGCGCTTGTTCATCACTAGACAGACGTACTTCATTCTCCAATCCACTGCAAGTCCCTATCTACCCAGACTTCACTACACAACAGCTGTTGTCACTGTTCATGTACCACACCCCACCCACCCGCCCACCCATTCCTGCTGAACTATCTCGTCACATAACTGTCTAGTGTGGAATGTTTATTATATGATTAGACTCTGTTAACTTTTCTGTGACAGTTGTTTTCTGTGTCTAGTTGTCTTTCCGTTGCTAGTTTTACTGTTGTTAGTCGTCCTACAGTTCTAGTTATCTTTCTGTTCATAGCTAGTGCATATTGTGTATGATGTAAAAATTGCATGAGTTAATTACTTTTCTATGTTTTTAATTCCCAACTTAATATGTAAGTTTCCCCTTGTTCTGTACTTGTACAAATATATATATATATATATTTTTAAAAGCAAAGAGTATTACAAGAATAAATAGATGTATTGTGGTTATGTCTGCATTAATGGTGGCTGGTGTCTAGCCACAGCAAGCTGTTCCTCAGATTAGAGCATTAAATTTGGTCTGTTCCCAAAGAAACTTGAAGGAATTGATATCAAGGCAAACATTTATGCTGTGCTTGCTTCTTCGTGTGTTTCTCATTTATCCCTCTATTATGTGCATGCTTATGTTCCAACCTAAAATAAAACAAAATAATACAGTACAAATACAATATTAAGCCCCATCACATGAAAGAAACCTTTGAAAATGCACCCCCAAGAAAAGAGCTTGCATTTGGTATGTAATACAATGTGTGCGATTGAGAAAACAAGGGAGGGTGGGGGAATCAAAGCAAATAAGAAATTGTGGAGGGGGGAAGCAAATGCAAGAAGATAAAAAGGAGAAATAAAATCATTCTCCAGGTAAAACTAAGTAGGCTTTTTAATTGTTTTTTTATCTTATTACTAGCAGCATATACCTGTCGTTGCTTGGCCAATGATAACATGAAAAGTTATAGAAGCCATTCAAATGTCTGTCTGATTGGTCTTTTAATTTGCTTTTAGCATGAAAAAAAACTTCATGTGGGCATGACTTACATCAAACCACACCCATGAACACACCCACATGTGGTTACTAACACTTTCCTAATTACTTGCAGACTACATGTCAATTTCAGCCTGATAGGCTCTTTAATTAGCTTTTGGCAGATAAAACAACCTCTTGTGAGTGAGGCTATTACAAAACTAAACCCATAGACACACCCATGTTTGGTTAATAATGTCTATCAGTTCTGGAGACCACATGCCAATTTCCAGCTTAGTTGGTCATCCAGTTACTTGGAGTCCATATGTCAAATGATTGGTCAATAAATTAGTTGTTTGTAGCCAATATGACTTACTGTGGGTGTGGCCAAGACCAAACCACACACACATGCTTGATAATGCTCATCCGGGTTCTTGGAAACCACACGCAGAATTTTAGCACGGTTGGTCTTTTGATTAGCTTTTGATAGCAAAACAACTTCCTGTGTGTGTGACTATAGTCAAAACATACCCAATGTGGATAATAATGCTTACCCAGGCAATTAGAGACCCCACGCCAAAATTCAGTCAGATTAGTTTTTTTATTTGCTTTTGGAGGCCAAAACAACTTCAGTGGATGTGGCTATGAATAAACCACACACATTACCACCCACACACATTACCACCCACACATGTGGTTGATAATGCTCAGCTAATTACTTGGAGTCCATATGTCAAATTTCAGCATGATTAGTACATAAATTAGTTCTTGGCAGCCAAAATAACTTCCTATGGGTGTGGCCATGACAAAACTGCACCCACACATGCTTAATAATGCTCAACCGGTTCCTTGGAAACCAAATGCCAAACTTCAGCATGGTTGGTCCTTTGATTGCTTTTGACAGTAAAATAACCTCTGGTGGTTGTGGCTATGATGAAACCACACCCACCACCACACCTACACATGTTTAATAATGCTCATCATTTTCCTTGTAAACTACATACTTAATTTCAGTCTGGTTTGTCCATTAATTTACTTTTGATAGCAAAACAACTTCCTATAAATGTGGCTATGACTAAACCACACCCATATGTTATTAATAATGCTTACCCGGGTATTTGGAGACCACACTTCAATTTTTGGCCAAATTGGTCTTTTAATTGGCTTTGGTAGCTGAAATCATTTCCTGTGGGTGTGGTTATGTCAACAATCACACCATTACCACATCCACGTGTGGTTATTAATGCTCACCCCGTTACTTAGAGACCACATGCCAAATTTCAGCCTTTTTTGTTCCAAGGGTTTGGCTGTGATGGCCAGACATGCACACACGCACATGCGCACACACACGCACACACACACACACACACACACACACACACACACACACACACACACACACACACACACACACACACACAACACACATACACACCATCTGTGTATCCATTTGCTGCTGTGCTCCAATGACACCTCTAGGGTACGAAGATGCTGGCCAATCAGGTTGAGTTTACATTGATGATTGGGGTCTGGCTGAGCAGAAATGTTTGTGATTGTGAAGCCCTTGCTGGTTGAACATGTGGTGGCAGTACTGGCACTGAATCCTTGGAATTATAGAATGACCTTGGCACTGATGGTTGGTTAGACCTGCCTTGGTCAGGGACTGGAAAGAGCAGCCAGGGTGGTTGCAGTGCAGAGCAGTCTCATAGTCGATGAGTCACTGCTCGCGAGGATGCGTGAATCTTCTTATCTTTACGATTCCTCTCATTGTTTTCTGCTTCTATATTGAGACGCTCTACACTACATTGGATGGTGGTGCGCCAAGAACCACACTTTTGGGCTTGCTTTCTCCAGGTTCCAGACAGGTTGCACTGTTTAAGGTCACTGGCCACAACGTCATTCCACCTTCACTTCTGTCCTCTAGCAGAACGCTTGCCACCAACAGGGGCATACACGAGAAGCTGCCTAGGTAGCTAGTCTTCGGCATCCTTGAAAGGTGCCAAGAAAATGAAGACAACTCTGCAAGAAGATTAATGATATTTTCAGCTGCTTTGCAATCTTGTGCATGTTGGTATGGCACTTCTTCTCCCTGACTGAGACACCCAGGATAATTTGAAGGCAATGGATCACAAAGGACTCAAGGAGGTGAACATGGGGTTCTAGGAGGACAGTGCTCTCCAGACCATACAGCATTGTTGGAAGGTGACACTGTTTAGGATGTGAACCTTGGTGCTGATCTGGATCTTCCGCTGACACAACAAAGTGCGGGACAGTGAATGGAATGCAGACGAGGCCTAACATGTCTGGGAACTAACCTCGGCATCCATCCCACAGTCATTCTGGACAATGCTGCCCAGATACTGAAAATGGGATACCACTTCGATAGGCTTACCTCCTGGGATCAACTGAACGGGTGCTGGACTCTGGGCACCAGGATTTGTGAGCACTGCAAGAGTCTTTGTCTTCTTGCAGCTGATGGTTAGGCCCAATTTCTTGAAGTTGGTAGTAAGGCTGTCCAGCATGGTGGTAAGGTCCGCCCAGTTGTCCACCAGGAGGGCCATGTCATCAGCATAGTCCAGGTCAGTCACCAGGGTCTCAAGTTTCAGGTTCCATCTGTTCCCCACGTGATCAGCATCAAGTAGGTAGGCTATCTTGAGGCCTGTGGACATTCAAGGCCATGTGAATGGCAGTGTCAAAATAAAAATTGAAAAGTGTGGGGCCGACAAACAGCCTTGGCAAACACCACTGGTAACAGAAAACATATCAGATGTCTTCCTGTAGGCCCTGACTGCTGCAGTGCAGTCCTCATGTAGTGCATAGTTGATGGTAAGCAACTTCTCTGGCAGATGGTAAGTATGCTTTAGGATGCGCCAGAGAGAATTGCGGTGTACCAAATCATATACCTTCTTCAAATCAATGAAGCAGGCATAGAGAGGTTGGTGAAACTCAAGTGCTTTCTCCATCAGTACTTGCAGGGAGAAGAGTTGGTCAGCACAGCCTCTGCCATGACGGAAACCACACTGGATTTCACGAAGGAGCTGTTCTGCTCTGGGCTTTAGCCGGTTCAGGATGGCTTTAGCAAACACCTTGCCTGGTATGCTGAGTAGAGCAATACCACGATAGTTGCAGATGGTTCGGCTTCCCTTCTTGTGCAATGCATGAGAAGTTGACTTTGCCAGTCCTTGGGGGTTGACTCAGTTTCCCAGATGGTGTCAAAGATTAAATTCAACCAGCAAATTGTCTCACCTCCACCAAGACTGAGCATCTCCAAGGATATTCCATCCAGGCCAGGGGCCTTTCCGGACCTCAGCTCAGAGATGGCAGTTACAATCTCCTCTTCTGAGAGGGGAGCAGATATATCTTCATCACTAATCAAAGTATCTGACGAAATAAATGATTGAGAGACTACAGGGAGATCTTCACAGGGAACAACATCAATATAAATCTGATAGTTTATCACTTCCTTAAAATTCTCTGCCCAGCGATTCAGTTTATCCTCATCACTCTGCAGGGTGATACCTTCCTTGGCAACCAGTGCTGAAGAGGCAGGATTGGAGAACTTCTTCTTTAAGAGATGCAAGTCTCCTATCAAAGAGCCTCCTCTGCCTTGCTGCTCAGCGATGAAAAGCCTGGTGTTCTGCTTCAGTAGCATGATCACTCCACCAAGAATTACGAGCTCTCTCAACCTCAACTTTGGAGAGTTTCTTGAGGTGGTTGTACTCAGTCTCAACTTTGGAGAGTTTCTTGAGGTGGTTGTACTCAGTCTTGAGACTAGAGATGTATGAGTTGCAGGATTTAGAATATTGCAGGGTAAACTGGGATGAAACTAACTTGATTTCTTTGGGTGAATGTGGGATAGTTATTTGATAAATAAAATTTTATATTACTGTCATTTTATATATATCTTCCTATCTTTTGTTATTTGTGTCATAAATAAAGTATCCCTGTTTATTAAGCTCTCTATTATATGCCCTTTTCTAAGGAGTACTGTTTCCCATTCTAGGTTAGTCAACAACTTAATTTTTTTCTTATTCAAACAGCCACAGCAACTTAAGAGTAACAACACAAGGTCTCATAAATTAATGATAGATGTGCTTACAAAAAGGAGGTTTTATAGCAATTAAAATCATTATAGTTCCCCTTTCTCAGATTGTAGGTCATCCTTGACATCAGGTACCAGAATATATTAATGATATCAATGTTCAGGTAACAATTGATTACACATAGAACACAACGATTTAGATGATATACATACACACACTTTGTCAAGTTAGCAATTGACAAATTTTGGATGGAGTTGCAGGTCCTTCCTGTTTTGATCAGATGGAAGACACTTGGTCTGATGGTCCAGGTAAAGTATTGGCTTTGACCTACTGTCTTTGCTTCTTTCTCCACTGAGATGCTGTCCATGATGTATCCCATCATCCCCAGAAGCAGAAGCTCTCTCCAAGCAATTGACGGTTGCAGAGATCATCAGAGCGTGTGTCTTCTACGGAAAGGCAAAGTTCCTGGAGAAGATGGTATTTCAGTGGAGCTGCTCCAACTTGGGGATCCGCCGTTGTGGAGGCAATGAAGAAGCTGGCTGACCAAATATGGAAGCAGGAGTCAGTCCCGGCTGACTGGTGGAAACAGCTCATTGTGCCTATTTTTTAGAACAAGGGCTCTCTGGGGTCAGTGTGATAGCAATTGTGGGATCTCCCTGCTGAGTGCTGCCAGTAACGTCATCTGCAAAGCCTTCCTAACCGAGTGAGTAGTAGAGTGCCAGCTCAGCAAAAGCCAGTGTGGGTTCCGTCGGGGACGTGGCTGTGCAGACCAGATTTTTACCCTAAGAACTGCAATGGAGAAGTCATGGGAGCTTCGAAGCCTCTTGTACATGGCCTTTACCGATATTTGGAAGGCCTATGACTCGTTAAATAGAAATGTGTTATCCTCCAGCATGGATACGGCATCCTGGAGAAGGTCATCAAGATCATTCAAGCACTTCACAGTTACACACGTGCCTCTGTGAGAGCCTATGGCAAAAATTCTCCAGAGTTCTTTATCCATACTGGGGTCCGCCAGGGGTGTATCATGGCGCCTGTCCTTTTCAACATCTTCTTTGACGTCGACACAAAGTTGTTATTATAGAACCACCAGCAGAAGGGCCTCCGTCTACTGTACCACCTTGGTGAATAAAAGCTAGTGGGTGGATGGAAGAAGGGCTGGGCTAGGAGCTCCTTCTCAACAACATGGCATATGCCAATGACATGGTGCTTCTTGCTGATGCCAAGAGCGAACTGATATCAAAAAAGGATTTACACCTCAACTTAGTTACGTCTGCTGATAGTGGTCATCCTCCCCTGTGCTGATGTACGGATTGGAAAGTGTAGTGCTGCTCTCCCACCACATCCAACACCTCCAAACATTAAACAACGGATGTCTCTGCATCATCTTGGGGATTTCACTAAGGAATGAGAGGAGGAATACATCCATTAGGGCACAGGCGCAGCAGGAATGCATTGACACCACCCTAATGCAACGTCAACTGTGCTTCTTGGGCCACCTCGCACGAATGGATGATCACCACATGCCTAAACAACTGCTCCTATGCTTTCCTGCTCGTGGTTCAAGACCACTTGGGGGACCATCTCTGAGATGGAATGACATCATTTGCACTGACCTTCATTGCTTTGATGCCGAGGACAACTGGCGTCAGAAGACACAAGACCGATTTGCATGGTGGCAGGAAGTGGAGGATTCTGCACAGACCATCAACAGTGAATGCGAGACCCAAGTAAAGGAGGCCAAGGATAAGAAAAAGTGGAGGAGGGAAAAGCGATCAGCTGAAGAGGCAGATGCACTTGTGTGTCCTGAGGAAGGCTGCACCTTCGTGGCCAGAAATACATTCGGCCTTGCAAACTACTGTCATCAGCAGCACTCTCTCCTGCTCAGTGTAGTATGTCCACACTGTCAGGAGTCTTTTGCTCCCCTGGGCATCAAGAACCATGCTAGGCGGTGCTCCAAGAAATAAATAAGGATATTGGAGATGGATTTGGCCTGCATCGCAGCAGCAGCTGCGTGACACACTATAGGAAGTAAGGAATGTGTGTGTGTGTATGTGTGTGTGTGTGTGTGTGTGTGTGTGTGTGTGTGTGTGGTGGCAATGGTATATTCTACATGGTGAGGTTGTCTGTGTAAGATTAATTTTATAACAACTGTAACTTGTGATTTTAATGTTACTTTTTGTTAAAAGGGGATGGAATGAAACATGAAATGCCACAAGGACAAACATTTTGGCTTCAAGTAGTATCCAGCGGGCAGATACACAGACTAATTCATGAGACACCAGAAGTTCAACAATCACGTCTAACAGAAATATCTACCAGACTTGCACTGAAGCACAAGAATGAGATGGAAGAGGAACACTACTCAAGTGTACAACACATTTCTACCAGGCAAACACTGAGGCACCAGAATGAGACATAAGAGGAACACCATTATACATCATTTGGTGTTGACAATAGCAACTCAAATATTGGTGCTGTGATGAAGTTTGTCAAACCGTTAGTTATGCAGCTGTACAGAGATTCTAACATTCCATATGGAGACACTCAAAATCAGGTTAAAATTTTTAATTTGTACATTGAACTTATTACATCATCAGTAATTTGAAAGTGGTGCACAGCAGACCCTTTAGAATATCTAGATAGTTTTTGTCTCTTGGAATCTGAAGGGCCTACAAAAAAAAAAAAAAAAAAAAAAAGAGAAAGAAAATATTACATAATTAGCTATTATTATAAGATATTGCTAATTTTAACTTCAATAAATTTTTAGATCACAGGTTTGCATTATCAACAAAGTATACTTCACCTAAGCCTGCATGCATCCATACCAACAGAATTATAAACATTGAACTATAATCTCTGAGTTTTATTATGAGAACAGCACATTAATATGTACAATGGGTGATGCTAGTTCCATTGAGATTGGATCATTAGCTGGTGTTTATAGCCAGCTATAGCAATTTTTCACTGTAAGATCAACTTGTAACAATCAGCACTTACTGACTAAGACTAGTGCAATAGATACTCAAATGGTATATTCTTAAATCATTCAATAGGCAAAAGCATACATGTGGAAGTGACCAGCCTCAGTGGTGACATGAACAATATATCAATAAGTTTTACCACAACAGGAAATGAGTATCACCACATCTCCCGTCTAAGATAGTCTGGGGGACTAGCTTTCATTCCAGTCATAGACCAGGTAGTTATTCTCTTGGGTTCCACTTGTATGGAAGGGGATGAGAGTCTGTGACTTCACTCGAGTTTTGTATCGCATTCAGTGTGGCAATAGGTTCAGGATCAATGTTCAACTGACTATGATTCCTTCGTATGTCACCAGATGGTGTTTCTATAATGTAGTACCTTGGAGTACATGCTAGTTGTAGAACTCTGCCTGGTACATTCTGTTGGTCTGTAGTAACCACAACTTCTGATCCATCTGGGATTTCAGATTGCTCTTTGACTCCATGTCGACGGTCAAAATCTTCTTTCTGTTTCTTTTTGAACTTCCGGTTATCTTTCTTGAACTCAGGGAGATATGACCAGCTTGGAATTAGTTGCTTCATCACCAGAGGAATAGTGGTCCTTATCCTCCTTCCCATACACAATTCTGATCTCAATCCACACCACGGCATTGGTGTGGCCCTGTATGACAGTAATGCTAGATGAAGGTCTACTGAATGTTTCAGCAGTCTTTTGATTGTCTGTACCATCCTTTCCACTTGTCCATTACTTTGTGGAAACCTTGGACTGCTAGTAAGATGGTTGAACCGGTATGACTTTACGAATTCGGAAAATTCTTTGGAAGCATACTGTGGACCATTATCACTCTGAAGAATCTCTGGAATCCCGTGATGGGCAAATATAGACTTCAGTACTGCAATAATAGCATTCAATGTTGTCGATGAGAGCTTGTAAACTTCTGGATATCGAGAAAAGTAGTCTACTGCTAGTAGATAGTGATCTCCTTTGAGCTCAAACAAATCTGCTGCTACCATTTGCCATGGGTAGTCTGGCAGTGGTGTTGGTAAGAGAGGTTCTCTCTGCTGACGAATTTCCTCTGCACATTCTCGACAGTTTTTGACAAACTGCTGAATTTGACTTGCAGCTCCTGGCCACCATACAGATGTCCTAAGTCTTGATCTACACCTTTCCACCCCTTGATGGCCCTCATGGATTTTTAACATTGTTTCTCTTCTGAGGGAAGATGGAACTACAATGCAACTATTGTAGAGTAGTAGATCATCACAGAGTGTGAGTGATCCTCTCACTTTCCAGTAGGGCTTCAATGAACTCTCCACGGAGTATTGCCCTGGCCATTGAGTTTTACAGTACTCTCTAATCCTCAAGCATTCAGAATCTTCAATTTGAGCCAACTTATAAACCTGCAACCTCTGAGGTGTGGCTGGTATGGAAGGCACAGTGACATGGTCAACATAAGCCTCCACTTCTTTTTGAAGTTCTTGATCTCCTTCCTCCCTGCCTGGAGCATGTGATAATGTATCAGCTGCATACAGGAGTTTTCCTGGAATATGATGAGCAACATAATCATACTTGGCCAGCCTCAACCGAAATTTCAGCACCCGTGGTGGTAGATCATCTAAATGCTTCATGTTGAGCAATGGAACCAGTGGCTTATGATAAGATTCCACAAGAAAAGGTCGTCCAAGAATGTAGGTACTGAACTTCTCATAAGCCCAGGTTGTGGCTAGAGCTTCTTTCTCTATCTGCGCATATCGTCTTTCCGTATCCGTGAGCGATCTTGAAGCATAAGCGACAGGCTTCCATGACTGATAATTTAGTTGCAACAGTACTGCTCCCAGTCCAAAGGATGAGGCATCTGCAGACACCTTTGTCTCTGCTTGTGGGTTGTACAATGCTAACACTGCTGGTTTGGTTAACTCCTGTTTAATCTCGGAGAATGACTTTTCTTGATCTGGACCCCTTAATCCAAGCTCGATTGCTACACAGCAGCAGCTCTCTTACCAGCTGACTTATCTCAGCTATTCGAGAGGAGAATTTCCCTAGCTGGTTAACAAGACCCATGAATCTTCGTAACTCTGAAACTGACTGTGGTGGTTTCATGTTGGAGATAGCAGTTGTCTTCTCTGGATCGGCATGAATGCCACTCTTGTCGATAACATGACCAAGAAACTTGATGCTTTCTTGGAGAAACTGACATTTCTGGAAGTTCAGAGTCACGCCTGCTTTTTCCAATCGCTGTAGAACTGCCATCAACCTGGTATCATGTTCATCTTTGTTAGAACCAAAAAATCAACACATCGTCCATGAGACACACCATCCCCTCCAGTCCTTCCAGAATGGTATTCATTCTTCTCTGGAACAGCTCTGGAGCACAGGAGATTCCAAAGGGAAGTTTATTGAAGTGGTACCTTCCAAATGGAGATATGAATGGGGTAAAGGGACGAGAAGTCTCTGATAGAGGAATCTGCCAGAAACCACTTGGCATCCAATTTACTGAACATTGCGGCTCCATATAATAGTGCTAATGTATCATCAACCTTTGGTATTGGGTGAGGTTCTCGCAATACACTTTCATTGAGGGGCTTTAGGTCCTTGTCCACGACCCTGAAGAGGTGTAATTTAGCTTGTCCGTGACCCTGAAGAGGTGTGATTTAGCTTGTCCGTGACCCTGAAGAGGTACGATTTAGCTTGTCCATGACCCTGAAGAGGTGTGATTTTGAAGAGGTGTGATTTAGCTTGTCCATGACCCTGAAGAGGTACGATTTAGCTTGTCCATGACCCTGAAGAGGTGTGATTAAGCTTGTCTGTGACCCTGAAGAGGTGTGATTTAGCTTGTCTGTGACCCTGAAGAGGTGTGATTTAGCTTGTCTGTGACCCTGAAGAGGTGTGATTTAGCTTGTCTGTGACCCTGAAGAGGTGTGATTTAGCTTGTCTGTGACCCTGAAGAGGTGTGATTTAGCTTGTCCATGATCCTGAAGACGGGAGGGGGTGGGCGACGGGAGGGGGTGGGGACAAATATTTTTGGATAGGAATGAATTTCTGGAGAATAATACTTGGACAAATATTTGTTCCTGGGAGAAACAATACTGGGGGAGGGGGGGGGGGGGCAAATATTCTTTAACACCTGCAGGAAGAAGTAAAAAGTATGACTCAACTAATACCTATCCCTAGCCGTAGCATGGCCAATTGTTTATATCATTTTTGGTTGTAATTTTAGCCTCACAGTCTCACAGAAAGAGTCTGGTAGACTGCCAATAGCTGACTTGATTGACGTATCACCAGATTCTTGGGGATGTCAACCACAGACTTATTATCATCATACCACATGGGATGGTCACCCACAAATTATTTGCATTTTTAAGAATGTGTGGTCCATACATCTTTAAAATTTGGTTTGCTAACTTTTGCAGATTATTTTGTAGTATCAACTGCAATTAAGAAACACTTAGGAAATTTTGATAAGCAACAAACTAGCAGAGGTGCTGACTATGCACACACCAGTAACAAGTTAGCTATTGGCACTCCACCAAACCCTTATTCCAGCAAAATGACGAGTATAGAGTTTGGCTACTCGAGTCTAGTACAGATGCATATACAGTACTGAAAAAATCAAAAGGACATGAATGCAAAGCTCAAATAACAAATTCATATTGGTTCATGGGTCTAACTTGACCGGTTCAGGCATGGATCTTTAACACACCAACAGACAGACAGACAGACAGACAGACAGACAGACAGACAGACAGACAGACAGACAGACAGACAGACAGACAGACAGACAGACAGACGGACGGACAGACGGACGGACAGACAGACAGACAGACAGACAGACAGACAGACAGACAGACAGACAGACAGACAGACAGACAGACAGACAGACAGACAGACAGACAGACAGACAGACAGAAGCTTTCATCTGTAGCGCCTCTTCCATAATTTTGTTGCCACTACTTACTGGCCTGCTCACATCAGGTCTACCAATAGACCTTGATGGGTCATGCTCAAATTTCTGCCTATTTTATTCTACGTTTTTCTCAAAAAAAAAAAAAAAAAAAAAAAAAAAAAAAAAAAAAAAAAAAAAAAAAAAAAAAAAAAAAAGGAGGTGAGTATTATACTCACCTCTTTTTAAAAAAAAACAATTTCACCTATTTTTCTTTTCAATATACTTATTTTTCTTAATTATGCTCACTGACGAAGATAAATTGTTGCAACATAACAACAAAAATGGTATGAACAATTTAAGATTCGAAATATTTTAACCATTATAATTGTCTGTAGTAGTGACTCTGGCTAAGTTGGTTCCAATGTTAACCAGTGAGACTGGAGAGATGTGGATAAGCTGTCACTCTGATACACTCAGTGAGTCCTCCCCTGAAAGTTCACCAATTTTTTTTGGAGGTCTATCAATTTTTCCTGAAAATCTACCTATTTTTTCCAGCATTCTTTTTTGGTTTCTCAGAAGCACCTATTTTCACTGAAATTATGTCAGCATAATCCTTGAAGGCCCCAGTATCATACCTAATTGTCCTGACCACATTCCTGACATCAGAACAGATCATACAAATCTTATATTGTCCTAAAAAATCAGGATGGTTGGCTGGTCACCACTCCAGTCACAACACTACCCCACAAATACTTGAAATGAGAAACATTAAAAGATAAATTTACCCAAGTTGTAGGGAGTTAGCATTGTCTGCACAACATGGTGTCTGAAGGTCATACTGTGAACATTTCATACATGTACTTACTGCATCAATTTCTTCAGAAAAACAATTCAAATGAAATCTATTGCATAAATATTTCTTGTATAGCACATTGTTCTAAAATAGCATATATGCATTTCTTTTTTGGGTTTTTTTTTTTTTTTTTTTTTTTTTTAATCATGGATTTTGTCATTAAAAATTCTTATTTTACACCAATTCTTTGTGTACTTTCATGTTTGCTCAATTCACAGAATTGGTCAAAAATAGAAAAAGAACAGGAACATACAAAAAAATTATTACTGAGGAAAAAGAGGTAAATGGTTAGACTAAATAACAATATCAGAGGAACATCCAAATGTCCAAGGGATTGGTTGAGAGTAGGTGTGGTCAACAGAAAAGAGAGAGAGGAAAGGAAACAAGAACTATCTTAAAATAACATTGGCATAAATTGCAGTTTATAGCAAAGATCAGCTGCAGCTATCTGATTACAATGGATCTTGCTTTCCCTATCCAAATATTGAAGCAAATCCTTGACTTCAGCAGAGAAACAGTGACCAGATTAGTTGGGTTTCTATTTGCCAGTGCCAGAGGAGAGTTGGAGGTATCAGGCCACAGGGGTTGTCAACCCCACATACTCCTTCCACACAGTGCTATTGCTACATCTTAGTGTAAACTTCTTTGGAAGGGGCCTGGTGGAAGAATTGAATTCATGTTTAGACTTATTCAATAGATGTGAAACCACCATTTTTGGTTCATGTATGAAGTGCACCCTGAATCCCACAACATACACACAATTTCTATTCAATAAAAATTGTTAAAAGATTATAGACAAGTTTGGTAAATTATGTCAAGTTTGGTAAATTATGTCAAGTTTGGTAAATTATATGTCAAGTTTGGTAAACTACATAACATTCACTATAAAATTGACACAAAACCTAAACTTGAAAATAGGAGACTCCCTTGCAAAAATCCTGAATAGAGCATCTCCCTAAATACACAAAAAGATAACAGATAATTGCTAGAGAAATTAAATTAGAAGTAAGAATGAGATGCTGTACACTATGGGGGCAGGAAACAAACAATAATAATCCTCTGCCAGGTCATTCATGATTCATCCTCTTTTATAATGGTAACCCGCAAGACTGTGTGTTTGAACAAACAAGTGGGTGTACATTAACATCGCATGGTATGGTATATATGCATATGCTCACTGATAACATACATGCAGGGTTAAAATGAAGTACAAATGTGGTCTCCTGTAGTCAGATTCATCACCTACCACTTCTGATGAAAATGGTCTGGTGGACTGCCAATAGCTGACTTGCTTGTAGTGTGATAAAGTGGAAGCACATAAACATGCTTCCATTACATACGAAATTACTTTTGCCTGACACAACAAAAGGAGAGGTGTGGCCAGGTGGAACCCAGCCCATGCTGCTCCCAGAGTTATGCTGTGTGTGTGTGAAGTTTAGGTCCAAGAATTCCAATTGTTTTTAGGACTTACCATTTTTTAGCATAAAACATGGAAATGAAGAGGTGTGGCCAGGTAGAACCCAGCCCATGTTACTTCCAGAGTCAAGTTTTGTATGCATATGTTTTAGGTTGGTAGCTTCAAGAATTTGTCTGGCTAAAGTTTCATATTTGGTTTTTGTTGAAATTAGGAAGGTGTATGACCATATAGACATACTAAGATATTTCCCTGGTGACACTGATTCCTAAATGTATAATTTGGTTAATGGGTCTAACTTCCAAGGTCCTAGTGTTTTTCTGAAATACCATTTTTGGAATTTTTTGCCTTACATACCAAAAGGAAGAGGTGAGGCCAGGTAGGACCCTGCCCATGTCATTCCCAGAGTCAAGTTGTGTATGGATAACAATTTTTCAGTCTGTATACCCTATAATTTGTATGGCCAAGGTACCATTTTTTTCAGCACAGCAAGGAATGTGGTCAAATATATTTTCTTAAACCATTTCCTTGGTGACATCGATTCCAAATACATATGGGTTTATGGTTTTAACTTGACCCATTCAGGCATTAATATTTAACATACACTGACAGACAGACAATTTGATTTTTATAATATAGATGAGGCATAGATAATCTGTATTGCATCTAATGTAATTTGAAGTTTGTGCGTGCACTGCCCAACTTCAGCATATGATATAGAGTCATCTTTAAAAATAAAAATAAAAATTTTAAGAAATAACTCGGTATGTTATGAAAACCAAAAAAGTGAAGGTAAAAAATTTAAAAAAATTTTAATTTGAAATAAATACTGATTGCCTTCCATTTTCAGTACCTCTTCCTTGAATTCTCTGCTACAGCTTACTCTCCTGCCTAGGTCAACCAGTATCACACTTAATCTATCCTCCAATATTCCTGACATCAGAACACTATCATACAAATCTCTACTGTCCTTAAAAATCAGGATGGTTGGCTGGTCACCCACCACTCCAGTCACAACACTAAACCACATGTGCTGAGATATGAAAAAAAAAATTTTTAGAGTTAGATAAAGCTAGCATTGTCTTCGCCACATGGTGACTGAAGGTTATACTGTGAACATTATTTATATGTATATGTACTCACTGTGTCGATTTCTAGTGGGATATCGATAACAAATTGGAACGTTGAGAAAGTGTATCTTGTATGGCAGGTTTTGCAAGTAGGGAGCGATATGTAGTAGAGAAAAGGAGTGATAATTGAATGTATGGAGTAACCATATTTACTTCCAGGCTTGTTAAATATACGTAGATCAATTAATCCAGTGTTTATATTGTTGATTGTCTCAACTGCAACACAAATCAAACATTAGTCAAGAAAATATCAGAAGATCAAAAACGTGAAATGACTTGATAATTTCTTACTATATTCAGTTAGGGTCTGCTCATCCGCTACACAAATCAAACAGTACTCAGTAAAGTATCAGAGGATAAAAAAAAAAAAAAAAGAAATGGCTTATGGAATTTCTTACAATATTTTGATCTTATAGTGAGCAAAACACCTCTTCCACGTACAAGAGGATAATATCTCGAATAAATACTTGATATAGCTATCTCATCTTTTAAAGTATCATTTGAACCTGCATATCCCATAACATGACAAAATAACAAATAACTGGTAGCATATCATAGAGAAATAAACATCCTAACTCACAATTTTCGAAGGACAATTCTCTTCCAGTAGTCTTGCCTAGGCAGATTAGTGTAGTAAAGAGAACCAAGAAAGGAACCATGGCAGACATTTCAGCAATATTCTATTTGGTAGCTTTGAATAAAGTAAAATTGTTCTGGCAATAGAGCTCTGACTGCTCTGGCCCTTTCACTCTGAAAACCTTTTATATGGGGACAGATCTGAATAGTAATTAACTTGCAATGGGATCCTATTCATAGCCACCACAACTGGAGGTGCTGAGGTGAACCCAGTCCTGCATTCTTACTAAGTGAAATATTCCTCACCACATCCACCAACAGAACAAACATTCTGAGACACTACCATGTCTAGATATCTCTGGCCCTCATGTAGTCTAGGCAATCCACTACTTCAATTTTGTGGTCATCCTCAAACAATTGCAAGAAAAACTTAAATGATACATACAGCTGCAAGGTCCCTGGAATGATACAATAAAAGTCCAAGAAAATCCATGTGATAGAAAGATGTTGCAAATCCAACATGGCCATTAATATTAAAACCATTCACAATTTGGCCACAATTTTTTTTGTTTTGTTTTTTTCCAGGATAATATTAATGATAACTTTTAATTCTTAAAATGTACTTGTCATGAAGAAAAATGATATATTTAGATCAGTTTTTTAAAGTAATTAATTGTATATTTCACAATTTGTAAATAGATTAATTTTGATTTTTCAAAAAATTATATTGCAAATTATTAATTTATCTCAGTGAGTCAAACTGAGAATCTCCACTATGCTGACAAACCAATGCTTTCATTCCAGCAGTAATAAGTTTTACCTTATTACTGGATCTCGAGGTATTGAATAATTGTGCCTGCTTGTCTAATATGACATTTTCCATATACATCAATGTGACTCCTATGACAAGTCACACACACATCTCCTCCACAAGTATATACTTTAGTTGTTCAATGCTCCTATTGTTGTTGTTTTTTCAGAGTTGGCTTTGGCTTTTGAATAAAAATTTCTTTTTTTTCTGCTTGCAAATTATAATGATAGATTGGAGGATCACAAGGTGTTCCTTTTTACCTACCAACTTCGTCCTGAATGAGCATTAATAATGAATGTTCTGTACTGACTAATTTTGAATTAGAATGTAGCTGTTAATGAGCTTATCAGCAGTCTGAATTATTCTTCAATTTTCATTTTCAGAAGTTTCATTCTTAACAGTTTATGGAAATCTTATTGAATAACTCTGGCAATTAAACGTAAAGTCACTACATTTTCTTTTCTATTCAGTTTCTGTGAAACCGATTCCCTTCATAAAGTACTATCGTAATTACTTCCTTCATATGCAACACACTAAGGTCTAGTTTTCAGAATCATAGAGGTGCTCCTGCTTTTTTTCAAGGTTATCCACAGTCATTGGTTCATCTGTTTCCTCTAATGCATGGCAACTGTTAGAATTTCAACTTTTAGTGCAGGCCTTTCTGTTATGATTTTTTTGGTGGTATATACCTGCAACTACATGGGTGTGTCCGATGGCATCAGATCACCCCCCTCCCCCCCTCTCTCTCTCTCCCCCCCCCCCCCCCCCCCCCCCTCCACCATCCACCCTTCCTAGAGTCTACAAATGGAACTGCACTGATAGTGACAAAATGCACCAGCAGCAGAAAGAAGATTCACATATGCAGTCTACCTGCTACAATTATACTCCACTCATTCCTTCTGGTCATACATACATTCCAACTGTCCCCTCAAACAGTATTGCTCTGGCATGCACAATATCAACGAGTTCCCCCCCCCCCCCCCTCTCTTTCAACAATGCCTTGTAGAATAGCTACAAAAGACAGTGTACACTAAAATCAAAACCTTTACTTTATGATAATGACAATTAAGACTGAGGTGCTCATGTTGCTAAATAATTTGCATTGCCTTTGAATGTTAGAGATCATTTTATTTGCTTCATGAAAACATTAATGACACTGCTTATGGTTTAACATAAAACAAAAGGTATCTTAGGTTCTACCTCTCACTGTTTTATAGACCGGCTTCCCTGTGGTGATTTTTAAAAACATTAAACACATCGAAGTAAATCAGTTGAATTTTAGCTTAAATCATATCAAAGAGGTGTATTTAGGTTAAAAAAAATCTACTGCTCCAGGTGACATCATTTGGTTTATTATGATCCTTACCAAATAAGGATACGATTTTCTTTATCACTGATCAGCATAAATAAGGAATATACATGTAGTTATATTGTGTTGTGATATACCTTATGTTGAAGTATATTTTAGGCTTTTAAAATAATCAAAATAATATTTTTAAAAAGATGAAAGTTATAGCCAAATAAATGTCAACAATACTCAAATTGGTAGCCATAGTCAGCATCTTTCCACTGCATGAATTACCTAAAACTAATTGCAGCCAAAAAGTTTTCCTCCACAAATCTCTTCCACAGGGTCTCCATAAATGACATACTAAAAGTCCAGAAAGTAAGACATTATTTTTCCTGGACTATAGCTGCATTCTATATATAATGTAGCTAAAAGGCTATCTGTCTATCCCTCTATGATGTATCCATCCACCTGCAGCTCTCTCCCACCTACTCATCCATCCTTACCTCCCCCCAGTTTGATGTCTCTGCTTCTTAAAGTGCATGATGCTAAAAAGTATCTGATGGGGACGTTTTGTCCATTAATTTATAACACAGCATGACTCTGAATTGCCTTGCATATGGTTCTTGCATCTAGCTAACTAGCCCTATGCCTCCACTTCACAGTTCCAAGCAATAGCAAAAATTATTGGTTGTGCAGATTGTGCTATAATGCATACTTTTGATATGGACCTGTGTGAAACTAGCTATGCTCTGGAGGAAGCAGTGATTTACTCTTTCCCAGCCAGATGAATAAGGTGAGTTATTTAGATGGTTCAGATGAACCAAGTCAGAATCAGCTTATTAGAAAATAAAAATAAATAAGTAGTGTGGTGATACTCATTTCCTGTTGTGGTAAAACTGTTATTGATATATTGTCCATGTCACCACTGAGGCTGGTCACTTCCACGTGTATACTTTGGCCTATTGAATGATTTAAGAACATACCATTTGAGTATCTATTGAACTAGTCTTACTCTGTAAGTGCTAATTGTTACATGGTATCAGAAGTGGGATCCTATGGCAGGCATCAGATTGCAAGTGCCAGGACAGTTTGATTTTTCCAAACCTGACGAGTGGCCCAAATGGAGGAAACGCTTCCAACAGTATAGAAGCGCCTCTGGACTTGACACAGAGGGAGAGCCTGACAAGTTGACACTCTACTCTACTGTATGGGCGAGGAGGCAGAAAGTGTATTAGTCTCTACTAATGTCACAGCTGACCAGCTAAGCAAATACAGCAATGTCATGGGAAAATTTGACTCCTACTTTGATGTTAGGAAGACCGCAATATTTGAAAGAGCAAGATTTAATTGAAGAGTGGAAAAGGAAGGTGAGTCTGTAGAGCAATATATAACTGAGCAATATGACCTTGTTGAATTTTGTGCCTATGGTGTTTTGAAACATGAAATGCTAAGGGATAGATTAGTTGTAGGCATTAGGGATTTAAGCTTGTCAGACAAACTCCAAACTGATCCCATGCTTACCTTGGAAAAAACCAAAACATTGATGAGGCAAAAAGCTGCAGTGAAAGATCACCACCATGAGCTTCAGCTACACCAGATGGCCAGTGAAGCTGCTGACCTTGGTAGACTTGGAGGCCACAGGCCTATTCAGAACAGATCTGATAATAAACCTCAACAGTCCTTTTTCAGGTAAAGGCAAAAGGGACTACAGTGTACAAGATGTGGGCATGATAATCATTTGGCAGGAGATAAATGTCTCAATGGTGCAATTTGTCACAAATGTGGCAAAAAAAGGGCATTTAAGTGCCTACTGTTTTACAAAGCCTCTACATGCAGTGTCTACTGTCTACTGGCAATACAGAAGAGAAAGCTTCCAGCTTTTTGGGAACTCTGACTGAGGATAACAAAGATTCCTGGTATTGATATCCAGATGAGGCAGAGGGTAATTCCTTCAAAATTGATACAGGTGCTGAAGTAACAGCAATAAGTGGGAAAACCCATCAGCTAATAGGGAAGCCTAAATTGGCTAATCCTAGCAAGGTCCTTTATGGTCCTGTCCACCAGACATTGGATGTCATGGGTCAGTAACATAGATATCAAAACTTAAAAAACAAAACAAAAAAACAATGTGTGGACCCTATTGAATAATTTCCTGGTGTTTTCCTGGACTATCTATCTACTTACAAATGGGAGCTCCATATGTGTGTGTGCGTGGGTTATTTTCACTGCCAAACCACTGGACTAATCAAGTTGAAATTTGGTATGTGGTCTCCAAGTACCCGGGTGAGCACTATTACCCATATGTAGGCATGAAAATAGGTGTGGTTGTATCATAGCCACACCCATGAGTTATTAGGGCTGCCAAAAGTTAGCCAAAGGACCAATCGGGCTGAATTTTGGCATGTGGTCTCCAAAGTAACTGGGTTCCACCTGTGGGTGTGGTCAAGGGTGTGGTTTATCATAGGCATGCCCACACAAGTTATTTGGGCTGCCAAAAGAAAATTAAAAGACAAATGCATTGGCTGCAATTCAGTGTGTTCTCCAAGTAACCAGGTAAGCATTATTAACTACATGTAGATGTGGCAATGGGTGTAGTTTTGTCATGGCCACACCCACACGCCATTTTTTCGCTGACAAGAACTAATCACACTGAAACTTGGTATGTGGTCTCCATTTGACCACAAGAGTATTAATAACCTCGTGACTGTGAGTGTGTCTAACCACACCCATAAAATATTAATGGAGACAGTCAGAAATGGTCAAGAAAAGCAATAAAGTGGAACAAGATTTAATTGAACCCCCAAAGTACACACAGCCACACCCACAGGAGAGTAACACGCTTTCCGGTCAAATGCTAGACAAATCAGGCCAAAATTTAGCATGTAAACTTCATGTGAGCATGAATGTTATTACCTTTCCGTGTTTGTGGTTATGGGTGTAGTTTTGCCAAGAAAATTAGTGTACACATATAAAAGCCAACTACAACATATTTCATTTATTTAAGATGTTACTGGCAAATATGACTTTAGTTATTTATACCACTTTCATACTTTGTTGCACAAATAACATACAGCAGCTGCAACAGGTCCACTCTGATTATTAAAGTACAAATAGTCTGTCTGTGTATCCTCAAGTCACACTTGAATGGGGAAGTTAGACCCACAAACCCAAATAATATATTTATAATCAGTGTTACCAGGGGAACATCATTAACATATCTATATGGCCACACCCATTTCTGTATTCAAAAAGCCAAAAATGGCACATTTGACAGGGGAAAAATGTAGCTACAGGCCTAAAACTTTGGCAAACCACCATGCCAAATATAACCAGGTCTTCAGGATAAGCATATCTAACACAGTGGATGCTTTCACATCCCTCCTACCCCCAATTATAACCATATCTCTTCCTGTGGGCATGTCAGGTCAAAAATGTCTAATTATTCAATCTATTTGTGGTACTTATGGATGTAGAAACCTAGTGGCATACAGACACAAGTGCACTCTGGTAAAGAAATGAGCTCGATCACAATATAGTACACCTTTCCTTGTGGGCATGTGTGATTATATTCCAGGTAATACTGGGTATGTGTGCTAGTTCCAAATTAAACCCACTACTCTTCAGGGTGGATACATCCAACACCAACTCTGCTTTTCAGCAATAACAGATTTTCAAAACTAGGAACACAGTTATGAGCAGATTTTCAAAAATTTGGATCCCTGGATCCAAAACTGGTAACACAAGTATCTACTCTAGTCAGGAATAATGGCTAAATACCTTTTCTGTTTCATCTAGTCAAATGTCAATCATATGCACACAGTCACAGTATAAGCACAAAATCAGGGACTTATATGCAACAAAAAAAAGCTAACCACAATGAATTGATCCTAGGTAAATGTCTGAAATTATAAGCAATAGTGACTACTAGAAGCCATTATCCCATGGAAAGGCATTGAGCCACACCAGGGATAGCATTGTCCTTAACTGAGGCATCTTGAGCTCTCTATGTACCAGATGGCATGAACACCTCATAGAGAGCTATCACTGATGGAATATAATATCTATTAATGTAACTCTTTTTAGGTTTCTCACATTCAAAGCATACTGATGAATACTATTTGCAGCTAAAACAGTGAAAATACTTTCTAACGTTTTAGAGTAGGCAAATCCGTATGATGTAGCTAACAATGATGATATTTAAAGAATAATGACGTCAGCCATCTTGGAAGAAAAAATCATGGCCAACAGACAGAACACTCATTATGGTTTCAGGAACTATCACAAGCTAATAGGAGCTCACATGTGAGGGTTATTATTTTGACATTTCATTCATAATTGATGTGTGGAAATTTGTGCTGTATTCCAGTATGCGTTCTTCGCTGGTACTATTAAAACTTCTTATATCTCAAAACCAGCACTTGTATGGCGTCTTGGGTACTATTATCAGCTAGTAGATAAACTTACACAAGGAATTCATTTTCTTTTAATATTTCATTTATGTGTGATGAATGATAATGCCAGCAATAACTGGGTCACAACCATTCTTGACATCATCCCACTAACACCTTGGTTAAATTCGGTCTTGATATCTTCCACCATTGTGATGCCATCCCGTTGATAAATTTGTCCACAGACAGACAGACAGACAGACAGACAGACAGACAGACAGACAGACAGACAGACAGACAGACAGACATGAAAACAATCCAGCTGAACTATCCCTATCATGGAAAGTGGTGTCTAGTGGATACACCATATCCAGTGTGCTACACCAGAAGATGTTATTTACAACAACATTGGAGCCATTGCACATATGATCACATCCATTACAATGGCAGGTGGTGACACTGAATGAAGTGTCATCGACTTGATTTGTCTGTGCAAGAAAATCATTTTTAAATTTCACAAAGGTGGCAGTTCATAATCAAAAGTCTCTGTGTATAAAGTCATAGGTTTTCAGATATAAGTATATAATTGTCTTTCAGTGCCAAAACCAGAGCAGTCAAACTTCTATTGCCAGTATACTTGGCTCTCTGCAAAAACTCTATCGTAACAGCCATTGTCGAAATGTCTATCATAATTTCTTTCCTCCTCCTCTGTATAGGACTCATCTATCAAGGGGAAAGTTTTATAGTGGACTTTGAACATTGTGAGTCTGGAAAGTTCATTTCTCAGTGTGGATGTATAAACTGTAGCTATGTTGGCATATTTATCAACATGCAGGCACCAACGATAAATATGGTGTCAATCTACCAGGCCCCAACCTACCTTTCTGGTCTGTAAAAAAGGTTGAAATTGATCCATTTCCACTCATACGTGGAAGAGAATTCAGGACTTTCTTACATTATAAACACTGTAAGATTATCCCAAGCCAAGACAATTAACATTCTTGTAGTGTCCTTTTTTGTATAATTACTTCATATCTTTGATCTTATGTTGCAGATGAAGATTATTCGACTTATGCAAAGGACAGAGGTGTTGCTGCTATCAACTTTTTTTTAACAAACCTGGTTCTAAATATGGTTTCGAAAAGCAATATACAACCACAACTTACTTCAATAATGAATTCTCTTTGGTCCCCGAAGATAGGAGATTTACCACCAGAATCTTGCTCAATCTAACTACCCCATGGGATGTGGACAATGTAAGACAATAAATACCACCTTGATGTCCTTTCCTAAACACTCAAATAGCAATGTCTCTATTTATGCACTTGTGATGTTGTGTAGTATCTGGAGTGGTGACCTGCCAACCATCCTGATTTAATTGGCTTGTATGAAGGCCTCATTTGCCTATACCATAAGTACATTTTCATTGAAATTTATCATTACTCTATATACTGGAATAATAACCTAGATGCTCACTATTAAAATCTGTCTCTATTCTTGTGTATGTCTAAAATATATGTACTATTGCAAAATGGTGACAATGATTCCTGTGTATTACTACATTCAGTGCGGCTAGGAAGGTAAAAATAGAGGTACTGAGATGTGTGGGACCACCTGTAGTTAATAATTGACTTAGTGAAAAAATAGATAAAATTGGCCCACCAACTGCTTTTTTATAACATTATCTGAGATCACATTCTTTTAAGAATTTTTTCATTAAAAAAAATTTATTTGGTGATGCTAGAATGTTATTTAATTTGTTGTTGAGTTAGTGCTATGCTATGGACTACACACCCTCACCTGTTGCAGCTGTAAGAGGTTCAAAAAATAATTTCATCTTAAAATGGAGGATGTGGTTTATGGTATTACATCCACCACCAGTAATTGTGTCTAATTTGAAGTGCTCACATGTCATCTACCTTGTGATTACATGAACGCTGTCTTGGTCCATCTTGTGTCAATCAATCAATCCAATTTTGTTTCAATATTCTTGACAATAATGATTGATTGCCGTATAAACAAAGCTGCCTGATGTATTACATTGCCTGTCTCCTTCCCCTTGAGCACAATATCTCTATTATACACTCAATGTATGCTTTACTTAAAATTTTATACTCACTAAACCATTTTGTATTATATTTTTTATGTATATGTAGGAAGACCTCACATTCAGGATTTTTGCAGTGGACAAGACCAAGACGGTGCCTAGGTTTTGTATATTAGTACATGCTGCTGCTATCGTATAGAATACCTAAATCATTACTAAGATTGAATCTTTAGATTTCTACTGTTATTGAACCTTTATAGACTGTATTTGCAATGATTGGACCTTGCTGTATTAATTTTGCTAAAAATACAGTTGCTTCTCCACCCAAAACATTAAAGATTTCATTTGTGAGTTATGGGGTGGCCTTGTGGTCAAGACATCATAATAATTGGGATTATATGCTAAGATGGAAAATACACTGATGCTAACCTTGGAAGGTAATGAAGTGAGACTGTATTTCTCTCAAACCCTACAGTACCACTCCTGGATAACTAACTGTGCCATCATTACCATCATTCATGCATAGTGTATTATACTGTCCAGGGAGGACCACCAGTTGGTGTAACATGCCCTAATTGATAATAGTGCCATCAACTCTTGGGACTCCCCCTGGCATGTCTGTCCCCTATGCCCTACAGTTACAGTGCACACATGCTGCTACTGCAGCTGCTTCACTATAATGTGGGCCAACAACATACACTGTGTGATGCGTTTACATTCTTGTGGTTTCAGCTTGTCCACCAATTTCCCTATACTGTACTGTTCAGTGTTGCTAGAAAAATTAAGATCCATTTCATATGTAGTCTTGTTCAATTAATAGAGACTTTCAAGAAATATTACAAAAGTGGGAACTTGTGATGCATCACAACAAAGTGCCAGAATTTGTATTTTATTATTGTATGATGACCTTTTAGATAGGAAATTAAAAAAAAAAGAAATTAAAAAAGAAATTGTATTTGCTATAACCAGTGATGCCTACAGTGCATCGTAATGTTGCAGCGTATTCCTATTGGACATACACAAGCACACAGAGTGTTACTGGACCATCAAATTAGGTCCATCATCAAAGGAAGAATCAGGAACGTGTATAGGGGAAGCTCAAACAGAGGGAAGGCTCCATGGTGGGGAGTCTGCTCTTTTTATGGAGACTGATAGCAAGCCACCTGTGGGGGGAGTTGGGTTCTTGGAATTACTGATGAAACTAGTGACCGGTAAAGGGTTTCAGACTGCACTGGTGCAGTGCTGATGATTAATCCAATAAAGAATGAATCCAGCAGATAGTGAGAAACAGCATTGTTGAATGTGGTTGGAAAGTTGGTGGCTAGAGCAGTCGGAAACATTGTATGGAATGTCGGGGATGTTACACAGTGTTGACTCATTCTGAAGATTGATAGTCTGTGGACACAAGCAGCTTCTTAACTGACACAAGCGGTCCCCCCCAGATCAGGTTCTTACTTACATCTGTAACCATGACAACTGCTAGACTGTCCCTTCATGAACCAAGCAAACCACAAAGTCTAAGCCACTCAGAAAATTGACATTAAGACAATCTCCACTTGAGCCCTTTCATTGTTTTTTTGCCAAAACAGTCGTCACATGACATGTCTGAGTGACCACTGGACCAAATAAAACTGCTGAGGTGCAAGATATATTTTGCAATCCTCACACACAGGTTCAAGGTTCAAACATCCACTTCATAAAGAGCTTCAAGAATAAACAAACTTGTTATAAAGTTATCACAAGGACTGCAGTTGTTCTGGTTACTGCCAAGTTCTGAGTTTGCTGACACTGAAATAGAGAGCACTGGACGTCTTGAGCTCCTCAAACCTGCACACACAAATATATTAACATACTAGGTGTGCTTGAACTTAATTACCTTGCATACACACACACGCACTCACCACACACATACTCACTTTGATAGTTCCACTGGTTTGAGTAAAGTCTCCAGGTCAATGAGTTGCTGACTTGGCATTTGTCCCAATGCAGTGAGAACATTGGAAAGGTATGCTATAAAAGATGTTGCACACAAAAGAGAAGTTAGTAATCTAGAAATAGGAAGCAGTAGTGTAATCAAAGTTTGTTACACAGTCTACGTCCACCAAAGTTCTGCAACAGTTACACAAACATTGGTGAATCTGGCAGATCTGATCCTCCATGGGCTCAGGCTAGGTTATGATGGATACTATTTTCTTTCTTTTTTTTTTTAATTAAAAAAAAAAAAAAAAAAAAAAAAAAAAAAAAAAAATTTAAGTAGGGATATTTCTTTTGTTTTAATTTTCAAAAAAAGTGTCAGAAGAAAATGAGAGTGTATGTGCGTGAGCATATGTATGTGTGTATGTATGTGAGACATGTATGTGTGTGTATGTGCGGAGCATGTGTATGAGTGTAGCGTATGTGTGTGAGAGTATGTATGTGTGAGCGTATGTATGTGTGTGTGTGAGTATATGTGTGTGAGTGTATGTATGTGTGAGCGTATGTATGTGTGAGAGTATATATGTGTGAGCGTATGTATGTGTGTGAGCGTATGTATGTGTGTGAGAGTATATATGTGTGAGCGTATGTGTGTGAGTGTATGTATGTATGAGCGTATGTGTATGTGTGTGAGAGTATGTGCATACCGATGTCGGTGGTAAGTTGTAGTGCAGCTGGAGGAGGTAGAGAGGGGATGAGGAGAACCTGTTTGGCGTAAGTGTCCATAGTTCCCCTGGCAACTGCTCCAAGCCACTCATCTGAAGGATGGGCCTCACCTTCTTCACCACTCACACTCACAGAACGGCCCCTCTGCAGGTCAGAGAAGGGGAGGGTGCCCTTCTGGAGGGCGTGCGTGAGAGCAGGACTGTCCTGTGAGGTAAAGGGTTCCAGTTGACGAGGCAACGTCAACAAGTAATCACCAATCTACAAGTACACACAAAATATGCATCTGAACTCTATCAAGATAGTTAGGGTAGTGAGGGGGGGGGGGGGGAATCCCAGGTCATTGCAGTACATATTGATATCACGTGTTACACAGTGTTAGGTATTGATCACTCCAAATACAGCTGACCCCGTATTCATTACAAATAAACATTTAAACATTGTAATGAAGACACACAACAACATGGCATTGTGTGACATGCTAGTCCATCTCTGGTCCAGTTCCTCCACTCATGCATGAAGTAATAAAAAGCAACTGCTCTTCAGCTTATAATAGACCAGAATTGAAATCTGGCCACTTTGAACTCGTGTAGACATGTGCCCTCGAGCATGCTCAGAGAGTTTATATTGATCGTGTCACTAATCTATACGCAACTAACTAGATAAATTAATGGATAATTAACATATATTAATTTACCAATAACAATCTACTCTTGTAATTGCTCTAATGACATGTAACACGCTCCATCCTAATCTGCTGTAATGGCTCACCAGTGAGTACTACCATTGGTCCTATTAATACTACAAGTAACATATATAGTCATTAACCACTTCATCACTGCTGCACTATTGACCTCTGTGATGTATGGGAGAGGAGAGAGAGAGAACTGAGGCAGTCCTTGACTGCTGCGAGCTCGAGGACTGTCCAGGGGAGAAGACACAGCACTGCTCCACACCTACAGCACATGCATGCATGCACACACACCAAAGGTACGACAGAAACACATGTTGACTGGAAAATAAGCAAGTGGACCAGGAACAGACACTGAGGAGCACACATCTGCGTCAACAGAGAGGTGAATAGGAAGACACTTGGTAAGTCAGCAGGCCAGACAGACAGACAGACAGACAGACAGACAGACAGACAGACAGACAGACAGACAGACAAAGGGTTTAAAGCAGTCATTACCTGCAGGAGTGGCACTCGATGTAGCTTCAGTCTGAGAGGACTGAAGATGATGTCGAAAGCAAAACTATGAGCTTGTTCATTGAGAGTTTGCAGCTGCATCCATATGGAGGTGGGCACCATTAGAGAGGGATCACCTGAACATATCCACCATCAAAATTATTACAAAGACACACCACGAGGTTGGTCTTAGAGGCATTTCTCTGTGTTAATGCATACCTGGTGTGGAGGGGCATTTCTCTGTGTTAGTGCATACCTGGTGTGGAGGGGCATTTCTCTGTGTTAGTGCATACCTGGTGTGGAGGGGCATTTCTCTGTGTTAGTGCATACCTGGTGTGGAGGGGCATTTCTCTGTGTTAGTGCATACCTGGTGTAGAGGGGCATTTCTCTGTGTTAGTGCATACCTGGTGTAGAGGGGCATTACTTTGTGTTAGTGCATACCTGGTGTGGAGGGGCATTTCTCTGTGTTAGTGCATACCTGGTGTGGAGGGGCATTTCTCTGTGTTAGTGCATACCTGGTGTAGAGGGGCATTTCTCTGTGTTAGTGCATACCTGGTGTAGAGGGGCATTACTCTGTGTTAGTGCATACCTGGTGTAGAGGGGCATTACTCTGTGTTAGTGCATACCTGGTGTAGAGGGGCATTACTCTGTGTTAGTGCATACCTGGTGTAGAGGGGCATTACTCTGTGTTAGTGCATACCTGGTGTAGAGGGGCATTACTTTGTGTTAGTACATACCTGGTGTAGAGGGGCATTACTCTGTGTTAGTGCATACCTGGTGTAGAGGTGTCCAGCTGATGCATAGTGGCTGTACGCTCCTCTGGGTGATAGACAGATAGGTAGTCGTATGTGTGGAAGGGAGCGCTGGCCGAGGCGGGAGTCTGGAGCTGAGCACTGGCCAGCTGCACAGCCTCTTGCAGCTGCTCACACAACGTGCACATCCTCAATGACATGTCGCCACAGAGTCGGATCAACTGGAACACGTGCTGCAGCACAGACCACTCCTCCCCTGCACCAAGACCACTCCCACTCTGCTGGAGGGCCTCACCTCTGGGGCCAAGACCACACCCCCTCCGTAGCTGGTGGATATTGGAGGACAGGACGCTGGTGTACTGCTCAAATAACACCTGCACCAAGCATATGCACAATACACCAGCAAATGTGGACTAGTCAGTGTAGGGTTCAAAGGTGTGACTATAGTCAGTGCAGGGTTCAGAGGTGGGATACAGTGAGAGTGCAAGGTTCATAGGTGAGACAATAGACAAAGTGTAGGGTTCAGAGGTAGGACTAGAGTCAGAGTGTAAGGTTCAGAGGTGGGACTATAGACATAGTGTAAGGTTCACAAGTAGGACTACAGTTAGAGTAGAGTTCAGAGGTGGGACTAGAGTTAGAGTGCAAAGTTCAGAGGTGGGACTACAGTCAGAGTGTAGGGTTCAGAGGTCAAACTACAGTCAGGCTAAACTGGAGTTGGGTAAAATAATGAAGTGAAAGTTAGAGTTAGTAAACTTTGTAGACATAGAGAACATGAACCTTGCATTAAACTTACGAGTGGAAACATTCTAAATTTCAACTTTGAATTCTTCCATGAACTAATTAAATGTAAATTTCAAAAGCATCACCAAATTTCACTCTAAACGCACTTCAATCTATCACCATAGAAACATGTCAAAGGACTACTCTGGTAGGACTGGCATCCAGACTCTACCTTTCTTGGTAAAAAAGGTGTTTTCTAGCTTCATCAATACAACCAAATTGCTTGTATGATCATACAATAGGATTGTGTATCATTCAAGCACAGCTGTATCTCAATGGTGACATCATCCAGTGCAGCACGAAGGGCAAGGAGAGTTGCAGTGACTTCCTTACACAGACTTGCACATGTCCCCGTGCCATTCTCTTCCCATTTGCCGCAAATAATGACACTCTGTCACACTCTATGTGGGCATGAACCAATGGGCAAAGCTTGACCTTTGCTAGGTCCAACGGATGCCACTATCTCATGAACAGGGACGGGTCCAAAATGTTTACCTGTCCCGAATGCTACCCAGAGCTCCTGGATGTTTATCCTCACTGCTGCTGCTGTTACCATGACAACAACTATGTCAGTGTCTATTGTACACAGCAGACTCTAGTGGATGCCCTCACTGGTGACAGCTGCAGCAGGTGTGACATCACTCTGGTGGCCACCTCTCCATGATAGATAGCAAGAGACTAGACAACTGTTGTGGGGAGGAGGGAGGGGGAGAGGGAACCTAAGATCTACAGGTGCTAGCTACTCAGTGCAAGTCTGTTTGCAAACATGTCTGATATACTCAGCAAGGAAAGAAAAAAATTCAGTATTGTTACTCTCTTCAAGAAAAAATGGTGGCCAGTTGGATGGCATGTTTGTGCATGCACTCACTCCCCTCCTCATGCTTCTTCCACATTTGTTGTCTTGTTTAAACCTTTAGGGTATTTTCAAGGACTGTCCCCACACAATACCCACTGCCTGATATACTGCAGTCAGTGTTCCATGTAACGGGGGAAAAACCACAACTTTGTCAGCATAATTATCGGATGGCTAGTCAGCACCAGGTCTAGGCAGCACCAGGTCTAGGCAGCACCAGGTCTAGGCAGCACCAGGTCTAGGCAGCACCAGGTCTTTTGAGCACCAGGTCTAGGCAGCACCAGGGCTAGGCAGCACCAGGTCTAGGCAGCACCAGGTCTAGGCAGCACCAGGTCTAGGCAGCACCAGGTCTAGGCAGCACCAGGTCTAGGCAGCACCAGGTCTAGGCAGCACCAGGTCTAGGCAGCACCAGGGCTAGGCAGCACCAGGTCTAGGCAGCACCAGGTCTAGGCAGCACCAGGTCTAGGCAGCACCAGGTCTAGGCAGCACCAGGTCTAGGCAGCACCAGGTCTAGGCAGCACCAGGTCTAGGCAGCACCAGGGCTAGGCAGCACCAGGGCTAGGCAGCACAGGGCTAGGCAGCACCAGGGCTAGGCAGCACCAGGGCTAGGCAGCACCAGGTCTAGGCAGCACCAGGGCTAGGCAGCACCAGGTCTAGGCAGCACCAGGTCTAGGCAGCACCAGGTCTAGGCAACACCAGGTCAAGGCAGCACCACAGCAGCTCCACCCAGTGTGGGGAGTGACTTCAGCACTAGGTGGGGATCATACTGACTCAGGAATATGCTACAGGCAATTGCAGAGCTCAACCTTATTCCCTGCAGCAATTGGCCAAGGTTAGCTAGAGGAGGACATGCCTGGTTCTATGTCAAACAAGAACACAACAACATCGAGATCCCCATTATGAGGCCATGTAGATTCTTAAAAATAAAGAAACCTCACTAATGAGGGATGACACTTAGAGACTAAAACTGTTCTTTAGATCACAGGCTTTCATTTGGTATCAATATCAAGCATGTTATGGAATGTCAGTGAATTTGAAACATATAGAAGTCACCGAATGTCCACTATGCATGTTGCCACCCCTAAGCACATTCTCTCGGGCATGCTCTATAATCCTGCAAAGTTTCATATTTGTACATAAAAACGCACAATTCCTTCACTATCTGCTTTACTCCTCTGTAACTAACCTGCAGAGCCTTGAGGAGACCATTGAAGCCCCACCCACCTGTGAGGAGGAAACACCTCTCCACCGCCTCTGATGCGTACTGGAACACCCAAGACACTGAGTTACACATAGTTACACTGCCTTCTTCCAGACCACCCAGAGCTGACTGCAGAGAACACAGAGAGCAAGACAGAACATCACAAGGACAGCGTTCAGTTCATCACTAAAGAGACAAGGTGTATATAGAGATGAGGTGTATATAGAGACATTTAGAGATGAGGCAGACAATTAGAGACAGACTTACACCACACACTCTATTCAGAGACAACATACTCTTGTCTTCCTAATAGTGGTATAGGTCGGAACAAGAGGATGGGGAGGTCAACTCCTATAATTTGAACAAAATACTCGACAGAGTGCAATATTCTTGCAGTCTTGTACACAAAGAAATCCGAAGAGGACAGATGTTTGGTGTATGTCTGGTACATGCCTTTGGGTTAGGCAGTGACTGACATGGTTTCATCTACGTCGCTGGTAAGTGCTTCAAACAATTATTTGCTCTCATTTTTACTTGTGGCACACAGGTCTAAAAACACTTGAAATGGTGGGTGGGGGGGTGGAGGAGGATACATCTATAAGTTTTACTCAAGAATGGATTTTTAACAAATTTTTTTACTGCATAGAAACACAAAATTTTGTGGTAACCTTTCGTCACAACTAAGGAATTTACCATATGGAAATCCAAAAGTTGTAAATCTTAACACAAAATAAACCACATCTTAAGTGTTCTAAACAATTATTTTTCCTGGTCTAAAACACTATGTTTTAATAAAATTAGAGTAATCACTTGCCATAGGTTTTAGTGTGGGGGCCTCTCTTGTTTATTTCGTCTAATCCTAGTGGTCTGTTTGCAGGCACAACAGGTAAGGGTCAGTGAGCCGCTAATGAGGACAGGAGCCACAATACCTTCCCTAATTTTCTTTTTCTCTGTCACACACGGCTCATGGACGAATTATATTTCCCCGGGCCACACCCACATGCCAACTGTATAGAACCAGCTGCAACAAATGGTCCTCAACCAAATTAAATCTACAACAAAATAATCATGCCTGAAGAGGTGTGGCTCCATACAGTGAATGGAGTGGATCCTTCTGACATAGAGTTGCTCACGACCGACCAGGGCTGCTTTATCCCTGGTACTGAGGGAGCCACAGAGAAAGCCAATCACGACATGCATGCATGCTGGGTGCACAAAGCTTAAAAGAGTCCTCTAGTGCGTTGTGAGTTGCACAGCACACACTCCAGCAGAGAGGAAGACACACATGGAGGGAGTCCTCACTGTGAGGCCACCTCCACACAGAGTCACATACCATCCTGCCCCTCCCCCCCCCCCCCCCACCTCAGCAGGCGTATCTATGGCAACACATACCAGATTGACAGTCTGCAGCTGTTGTTTGAGCAGGAGTGTCTCCATGGCCGAGTAGGACACAAGATGTTGGCAGAATGGTCTGTGCACACACTCCACCAGGCCCAATAACAGCTCTCCTCCCCCTCCTCCCACAGGGTCACATGACACACCATCTCCAGACACACTGTCACCAGAGACAGCTCGCTCCAGCCCAGAAAGAAACTTGAAGCTAACCTGAAATACACATACATACATACATACATACATACATACATACATACATACATACATACATACATACATACATACATACATACATACATACATACATTGAAATGTATTTGAAAAAAAAAATACGAAATACATAATTTCATACATCTTTAAAATACTTTTACAAATTGCATATTAAGTTTGATAAAATGATTATGATCACATAATCATTCATTGCTAGAGGATATTTAATTTGTAAGAATATGAAAAAAGAAAAAGAAATCAGTGATTCCTTTTGACTTTGATGTAAGGAATCACTGATTTCTTTTTTCTTCTTTTCTTTTTGTGTGTGTGAGTGAGTGTGTGAATGAGTGAGTGAGTGAGTGTGTGAATGAGTGAGTGAGTGTGTGTGTGTGTGTGTGTGTGTGTGTGTGTGTGTGTGTGTGTGTGTGTGAGTGTGTGAATGAGTGTGTGAGTGTGTGTGTGTGTGTGTGTGTGTGTGTGTGTGTGTGTGTGTGTGTGTGTGTGTGCGTGGATGCACACATACATATATACCTATATACATGTGTGCACACACACATTATTCTAATATTCCTAGATCAATAATATTCGAAATAAGGTAAAGCAGTGACGGGTCCAGGGGGCTGGGCACATGGAGCATGTGCCCCCTCCCCTTTCTTCACAAAAAGTATAAACAAACTAGCCTATCTCAGAAAACACAAATTAGGCAAAAATTTCACAACTGCAAAACATTTTGTCACTACTACACACCAGACAAAGCCAATTTCAATAGAGCAGCTGCAGGGGCAGTGGGAACTGGTGAGGTAGATTATAGCGTATTCAATGAATGGAAACCACAGGAATCACTCCAAATTTAAGAGAGAGTAATCTCTAATAGCATGACCCTTTACCAAAGGACTACGATCCATTGTAGCATTTGGTAAAGATCCTGGCTAGTGTAGACTAGAGAGAGAGAGAGAGCAAGCTACATGGGAGTAGCTTGCAGTGGAAGATTTGAAGGGGGGAAAAAAGAATTCTATGCCTCCTAGAGGATAGCAAGCCTATGCTCTGTAGAAATAGTTTACCCCCCCCCCCCCCAGAACTTTGTGCCCCCTCCTTTCTCCTTTGCAATTTTTCTCCACTGTAAAGTATCATTAAATTTAAAGCTCTTGACGTAAGGAACACTCAAGCTAAAGGATAAGCCAAATTTTAAAAAATTATTCATGGCAAAGAATCACTCCAGGTAAAGAGTGGACGTCAAGACACACTCCCAGCAGCAGGAACACTAGTAGCAATGGACTTGAAATACCCAATGTGAGGGTCTACCTGACCCGACATACATTAACAATGTATCCTTTATTGATCTGTCAAGCCATCATGATTGATTTAAAAGGTCACCCCCACTGGAGGGAGACACAGCTAGTCCAGGCCAGCCATCCTCAGGGGTCAGAGTTCCTTTAGAATACACACACAGACACTACAGTACAGTTGTGTTGTGGTACTGTAGATAGCCAATGTCTTATTGAATAATTGATAATGGATATTAATTATTGTAAAGTGATATTAATATTGTGTTATTAGGGCTTGCTCTTGATTAGACACTCAGTCAGTCAGCCAGTACTGAGATACAGGATCACTTGGGGAGGAGGGGGGGGAGAATATCAAGGTAAAGGGTCATTCAAGATAAGGACAAACAATTGTATACAGTAAAAGAACTATGAATGTAAAGGATCATAACAGTTAAAAGGTTACTCAAGGTAAAAATATATAGGTAAAGCTATAGATAAAGGGTAACTCAGGGTAAAAGATCACTTGAAGTAAAAGATAACTCAAGGTAAAGGGACATAAAGGGTAAAAGCTAACTTAAGGCAAAAGATAGATCTAGACAAAGGGTCAATCGAGGTAAAGGGTTATTCTAGGTAAAGGGTTGTTATAGGTAAAGGGTTGTTCTAGGTAAAGGGTCATTCTAGGTAAAGAGTTGTTCTAGGTAAAGTATTAGCAGTACCTGTCTTAGCTGCAACAAGGATGCCAGTGGGGAGGAGGAGGAAGTAGAGGAGGAGGTTCTCTTGTGCACAATGTCCTGGAGGCAGTGGCTGATGGAGGGAGACAGAGAGTCCAGAGACTGGCAGAACAGCAACGGCAGTACTTGCAGCGGATCCAGGCACACCTGCCTACACCACTCACTCTATATAGAGCACAGGTGCATATATAGAGACACACTTATCTACACCACACACTATATAGAGCACAGGAAGATATATAGAGACACACCTGCCTACACCACACACTCTATATAGAGCACAGGTGCATTTATAGAGACACACTTACCTACACCACACACTATATAGAGCACAGGAGCATATATAGATACACCTGTCTACACCACACACTCTATATAGAGCTCAGGAGCATATATAGAGACACACTTGCCTACACCACACCCTCTATATAGAGCACAGGAACATATAGACACCTGCCTACACCACACTCTATATAGAGCACAGGAGCATATATAGAGACACACTTGCCTACACCACTCACTCTATATAGAGCACAGGAACATATAGAGACAATTGCATATACCACACACTATATAGAAAACAGGAGCATATATAAAGACACTTGTCTACACCACACACTCTGTATAGACACAGCTCACCTTACCTCAGTGCGCCACTTGGCCAGTAGCTCATCATAAAATGCTGACAGTGCAGACAGGAGGGAAGAGGAAGGTTGAAGCTGCCGCCATTGGTCCAAGATAGCTCCCTGGCAGGCACAGACAAGGATAAGGAGAGAGAGAGATGGGGGAGGGGAGGGGAGGGGAGGGGAGGGGAGTTAAAGTGCTCACACATAGCAACAACCATAGCAACCCTAACAGTATGTTACACATGGTATTATTACGAGGCCACATTGAACTGCCATGAGAGCTAATCATTAGTGCCTCTGGAGTGCCTCTGGAGTGCCCTATTCTATAGGGGGTGACCTTACCCGAGTCTCTCTCATGCTAGGTGATCGTAAGGAGGGGAATCCCCTAGGCAAAAAACCTTAGAAATTTTTTTTCTTTCACATAATGGCACTCCTTTGGCAAATACATGTATTTCAGCATTTGGTCAACCACACATTTGAACTCTTCTTGAGAGTTTGTCAGTTTGTAGGCACGCGTGCATGTGGTAACATTAGTAGTACTTTATCTTATTATTCAATGAGAGCTGCCAAGCTGTTACAGTTCTTGTTTCTTATGAAATCTTTTAAGGAAAGATGCACTCTTGGCATCATGTGGAGTGCAACTCTATTACTAGTAGTTGAATATTTGTATGAATATGGTCTTCCTTGACTCTCCTTGATGCATTCAGAGTATGACTCTACTTATTCCACTAATGTTTGGCTGACATTCCTCAGCAAGTAGTGCCCTTCCTTTCTGGCAACAGTTTTAGTGCCAAATTGAGGCTCAATTTCATCAGCTAAAAAGCACACCCTTTAAACAATTTAATGTAAATTACCACATGCCTCAGCATACTTCATCACCTGGACTTGCCCTCCCTAGTGATCAGGTATGTAAGTAGGCACTGCGCTCTGGGTCTCTAAGGAGCCACAGTGGGGGAGCAGTCAGCAACATGGTTGCTATGGGGTAAGTGAGGCAGTAGACAATGACTCAGAGAAGGTGGCCATTGTTGACATGCAGCAATGCCACAGTAGAATACAGCAGCCCAGGGGGAGCAACAAGGGAAGAAGAAAAAAATTTTTAAATAAGCAAACATGAGGTCTGTCTGCTGCTACAGCAGGAAGTCTGTCTGCTGCTACAACAGGAAGTCTGTCTGCTGCTACAACAGGAAGTCTGTCTGCTGCTACAACAGGAAGTCTGTCTGCTGCTACAACAGGAAGTCTGTCTGCTGCTACAACAGGAAGTCTGTCTGCTGCTACAACAGGAAGTCTGTCTGCTGCTACAACAGGAAGTCTGTGTGCTGTTACAACAGGAAGTCTGTCTGCTGCTACAACAGGAAGCCTGTCTGTTGCTACAACAGAAAGTCTGTCTGACGCTAAAACAGGAAGTTTGTCTGTTGCTACAATAGGAAGTTTGTCTGTTGCTACAACAGGAAGTCTGTCTGCTGCTACAACAGGAAGCCTGTCTGTTGCTACAACAGAAAGACTGTCTGTTGCTACAACAGAAAGTCTGTCTGACACTAAAACAGGAAGTTTGTGTGTTGCTACAACAGGAAGTTTGATTGTAAGACATTTCTATTGATTCAACACCTGAATCATGGAACAGGTCAAAAGGTCAAAAATTAAATATAGACTGGATGAACATTATCATTAGGTAGCCACATACTCTATTGAAGATGGGGAGGGGGAGGAGGAGGGGGAGGGGGAGGAGGAGGGGGAGGGGGAGGAGGGGGAGGGGGAGGAGGAGGGGGAGGAGGAGGGGGGTGATGGGACTGTAGGGGGAGAAAAGTGGAGTACTCACTTTGTGGCAGGCGATGTAGTAGTTGGTGAGTTGGGCAGCTCTGCCAATGTCCACACACATCTTCACATACACTGCTGCCTCCTCTGCAACACACAACAACTCATCACCTGACAGCATCACATGACAGTCACATGGACGGGAGTGCAGTCTCCAGCTGCTTACTTGTCATGACTGCCACTCCCCTACACTCCACACCCACACCCACAGTGCACCAAGGTCACTTACTAACCACACCCCTCACACGCTCACCAGTGGCGTGAGTGTCAAATACGACCACCAGCCTGGGAGAGAGGAGGGCCTCAAACTTGTCCTTCAGGGCCTCCAAGAATTTGCGTCTCTCCTCAAAGTCTGGCACATCATGCAGCACATGCTGCAGACAATACATGGTCATGTGATCACAGTACATAGACAATACATGGTTATGTGACCACAGTACATAGACAATAACATTGTCATATGACATCAGAACAGGTCCGATTATTATGACTATGAAATGTACGGTAAGTTCACCATGACTACCAGACCCCCACCCCCCACCACACCCCATCACCATGACAACAATTTAACATCCCCAACCTTCCCATCCAAAAACACGTGCAGACTAGATAACAGGTTTGTGTACACTAAGGACCTTGGATGAACTAGAAAATAGTCATGATAGAACTGGACCACAAGTGACCTCTTCAATTTATCTACTCCAATTCAGGCAGGGGACCATTACCAATTGGACAATTTGATTCTGTGCAAGTCTGGAATGCAATGAAATGAATTGGAATCAGAAGACCCAATTCCTGAATTCATAGGTGCAGTAGTGAAAGATATGTCACGTGATGGTCATGAGGTGGTCACGTGATGGTCATGTGAAACAAATAATGACACACAGCTTACCAAACTATGCTCCATTCCAGCGAGTTTCTCTGCTATCTGTTGGACAATAAGAGAACATCAGTGAAGACCAAACGGACACACTCCACAAGAGGGGAAGTAAGAGTTACAACATGGCCATGCCCAGCTACACATGTCTGCCCTGCACAGGTCCTCCACCTTCACTCGCTCCTACCAATGCACTCTGACCTTGTTGATGTCCTGGGAAGCAAATACATGTTGCACGTCGGCTGCCAGAGTTGTCCAGTTGTCTGCCTCCTGTAGGGCGTGCAGGGATCCCTCCATCTTGCCCTTGATGGCATCTAGCTCCACCAGAGTCTGCATGGACACTGCTGTGTCCCTCTCCACCTGAGTGGGTGCGGTCACACACACACGAGTCATCACTACTTAACACCAGGACATCTGGGGGACCCTTGACTAACAATTTGTGGGTACACTTGTGATCTCTGACAAAATTAACTAATATGCATATTTCATTTCTCAGTTCAGTTCGTAAGAACTGGCCATAGTACTGGCCCTATGGCCAGAGATCTCTTGGAAGTGAGCATTCACTGCAAAGGTGACTGGGGTCAGGATCAGCAAAAATGGCCATTTTACGCTGTGTTCAAAAATTGTGCATACCACACAAAAGGAATCTGATTAGTTTTGTGTAGCACTTTTACTTGGTTCCCTTGGGCATATAAATATGTGCGGCCAAGCCTACTGTGGTTCTGAATCCACACTGGGCCTGCTCCAACTGGACGACCCACCAATATTGACTACCAGGACACATTGGAAGAAACTACATACATATCTACATCAAACAGACAGACAAACAGACAGACAGACAGACAGACAGATAGACAGACAGACAGACAGACAGACAGACAGACAGACAGACAGACAGACAGACAGACAGACAGACAGACAGACAGACAGACAGACAGACAGACAGACAGACAGACAGACAGACAGACAGAGACACATACACACAGACAGACAGCACAGGACATGATGGCAACTCTAACCATGTTACCAGTCACACTGAGCATGCCTGCTACTTCAGCTGATGTCCATTTAATATTCGGATATGCTCAGATCCCAGGGCATGAGGAGTGAGCACATGTGAACATAGAGACGGTGTGTGTGTTAGTAGTGGTGACAACTAACAATATCTTTGCTGTGAAGTTCTCCCAACTTCAAAATGAAACTTTTTTTTTTTTAATTATCATCAAGACCCAAGAGGGCTGGCTATCTGGGAACTTAACCACATGTAGGAGGATGGCATGGCCTGGATGATAACCATGATAAACCTCTATTCCCCCTCCCCTCTTCCTCCTCACACTTACCCATAACACATAATGAACATATTATATGCACTCAATGCACTCACATGATGTCACATGATATCACATGTCGCATGGTGTCGTTCTTTCAATTCCAAATTGTAAAAACATTATTTTTGATTCTGCACGAATGCGCACACCCCCTGAAATAGAGAACCCCAGTCACATGACAAACCACACCTTCTTGATGTCATCCTTGACAACCTGCATCTGTTGCCGTAGTAATGTGGCCTCTAGTCTGACGGCCTCCATGTCCCTGAGCACTCGAGGCAGACTCTGCAGCATACTGCAGGAGGTCTCCTCCAGGCCCTGGTTCACCTCCTGGATGAACAGCTGCAGCTTCATCACCAGCGAGGAGGCGTGGCCCTGCCGGTCAGTGAGGGGAGAGGGTGAGACAGGAGTGTGCAGACATGCATGAGTGTGCTTGTACATGTGTGTGCATGATAGCCTAGCAAAGCAAGCGTCACAATGTGTAATGTGTGAGTGAGTAGTGTGAAGGCATTGTGTGCCTCACGGTTCCATCAGCTCCATTGGTTCCATCATAATCTGTTCTCACTAACCTTGCTTCACTCATAGCTAGCCTCCAACTTCTCTTTCAAACAAAAAAGAAACTAGTCAGATCAGATCTGGGCAACTCTGAAAGAATTCCATTCATTCCATTTCCATGAGATGTAAGTCAAGGTCACCATTACCACCCCCACCCCAATCCTCAAGCTTCAGGGCATGAAGGTACAGGTTGGGGGAGATTACATGAAATACACTCAGAGACATTACTCCACACCGAAGATACACCCCACAAAAACTATTATTCTTACATCCAGGGATGACTGGCTGTCCTTGTACGCTTCAAGTGCAGAGTTGACCCAACTCTGGACCTCAAAATCATCATGGGAAAACTTGCTAAAGTCCATCTACCTTCGATCTGCAGTGGAGATCAGGAGAGCAAGGTAATTAGTCAGGCCAAAATGGACCAGACAGACCCTTTTCCCACCAGACCCTTTTCCCACCAGACCCTTTTCCCACCAGACCCTTTTCCCACCAGACCCTTTTCCCACCAGACCCTTTTCCCACCAGAAGGAAAGAAGGTAAAGGAAAACTGTAAACCTTTTACACTCACTGAAGGGAAAGCGGGTAAAAAATTTTAGCTATAATTTGGCAATAAATTCATGATACGCTAATTTGGCATCCTTCAATCACGTTCCCTCATTTGAAATCTTCCATAGGTTTCCCCCCAACTTGGTCAGGCCATTTTTCTACAAATGATGGGTACCTAAAACCCCCCTTGCATCCACCCTAGCCCTAACTCTTGCCCTAGTTAAAATTTCAACCCCCCCCCCCCCCCCCCCCTCTTATTTTTCAATCCTGGGTGTTACTGCTGTGCTCAGAAAATTTGGATGTCAAAAGATAGGTAACTGTGGGAGGAGTTGATGGACAAACAAACAGAATAAGTTACATTATTATTTCAATTACAGACTTAATTTCTCCATACCAGTGACCCAATAATATGAGGAATCACCTAATAATATTGCATTAAGAATCTGTTTGAATATTCATATAATATAATTAGTTTTAAGAAAAAAATGAATAAAGATATAAAATGAACATAAGTTATATCAATGAGTGGACAAGTGGTGCAAACTGTAAGTTCATCATGTGAAGATCTCCATGACTACTGTTGGATCATCAAATCTGCATGGACAAAGTTAAGAAATAGACAATAAAGGAGAGTCTGTAATGAATGCACACACGCACGCACACACATGCACAGAAATCACACACGAATCACGCACACACACACACACACGAATCACACACACACACACACGAATCACACACACACACACACACACACACACACACACACACACACACACACACACACACACACACACACACACACACACACACACCACGTGCACACACACACACACCACGTGCACACATGCACAGAAATCACACACACACACACACCACGTGCACACATGCACACACACACACACCACGTGCATGCGCACACACACACACACACACCACGTGCACGCACACACACACACACACCACGTGCACACATGCACAGAAATCACACACACACACACACACACACACACACACACACACACACACACACACACACACACACACACACACACACACACACACACACACACACACACACACCACGTGCACACTTGCACACACGCACAATCACAAGCCAATACTGTCAATGATGACCCAGGTTTAATCACTAGTACAATCACTATGATCAGCTCAGGTCAATGCAGATCATCTGGTGTCACATGACATGTTCAAAATACACCCAATACCACTAAGTAATAGCTAGAACTATACTATTAGAATGTCCCTGAATACACTGACTGTAAGTATTGTATGTGTATATACAGTATGTGTACTGTAGATATGGAATGTGTATGTAAATACATTATTACTATATACATATTGAGTATGTGTATGCATACTACAAGAGTATGTGAGATGAACCTTGACCCCAACTCTGGCCTGGCGATAGCAGATCACCCACTAGTCACCAAGTACTGAAGTCACAACAGAACACTCAGCCATTCCTAGACACCCCAACCACCAGACAGTCAGCCTCTCCACCTACCTTAGTATATAAGCTATTGTGTGAGGTTAGTTAGTTGCCTTATGATAAGTAGAAGTATAAATTATGTCTCTCTTACAACGATGACTCCATAACATACGAGAGACCTTCTTCACATTGTTCAAAATGGACTTTGAATAATTTGGAAGCAACTTCAGTCCTGCACAGAGAAGTAAAAAAAGGAGTTAAAATAAAGGAAGAAGCTGAAAAAAATTTTAAATCCCAAAAATGTTCTCCCCCCCATTTAAAAATTATTTATTTTGTTCTTGTGTTTCTTAAATGTTGCTATTCCCATATACCTATTGTTTTTTCTTCTTCTCTGATGTCTCCAACTAATACACACAGATACAAACACAGATACACACACAGCAGTTTGATCACACACAGAGTATTACAATGTTATAAGAGAACAATGACCGACTAGCCCTCCTCCTCAACACTGCAGTAGGGATGCATGTCTCTGAATGCATGTCGTTCCCTGTGAGATATATGAACTACATCTTGTGGTTATCTCCTCACAGAGAGGGAGCCATGTTAGTAGTTGTTTCAGGAAGGGAACCAATGAAGAAAGAGTTAGTCTACAGGTGCTAAACATTCAACTTGAGGACTGTCATTCCATGGGAAATACATGAGTAACTGTTATTAACTCTCAGCTTCTATTAATGTTACATACAAGTCTTGCTTAATAAAGTAAAGCTGGTTTGCATTCCCCTCCATTCCTGGTTGCTAAACAAGTCAGTAATATAGAACTTGATTTGGAGTGAAGTGGCTTCTGCTGTCCTACAAAGACTACCAGTCAATAGCAATGTTCACATCTGTGAATTTTTCAACCTCAAATAAATTTTTCATGCTTTTCTGCATTGGTTCTTTCAACAATCTGTTTTTGTTGATTCTTCTTAGGTTTCTCTTTTTCATTGAGAAATTTAAAAGACCCAACACAGTGAGAAAAACTGCTCCTCAGGCTCTATGTGTGGTATTGTTACTGGATGGAACAAGGTTCACTAATAATAGTTGGTTTTGGAAGCCTAGAAATAGAACACTTGAAAAACCTACATTTATTTTATAAAAATGTTTCAGCAGAAGCAGATTACTCTATTCATAAGTTTTGTGTAGTTTGTAGCATTTGAAGACTATTGCCACCGAACAAGAAATAATTGAAATGGCCAACATTTTATTGAGACTCAAGAGACATTCACACAAGGAATGACAACTAACGAAATCAGGAAACCATCTTGACAAGACAAGTTTGCTTATAAAAGGCGCCTTGGGATAATTACACAAAATTGTATGACACTTCCAACTGCATAACATCATAATTACAAACAGTCCTAACAGGAAATCAGTGAGTAATTTATGACAAACATCACATTTTCAATGAAAGGTTTAACAACCTGGCTATCTATACACTAGCAACTAATCCCTACAACAGATGCCTCACTCCTGTAACATGACGTTTATAACTGAAAGTAACTGTTTCATAGAGAGAAATAAGACAAGTATTTGTGGTCAGGATTATCTGCAAGAGAAGCTTGAAAGCTGCTAGACATGATACAAAGTGATATCCATACATGGCAAGGTTAATTTCTCCACAAGATAACCTTTTATAATAGCTCATATATTCACATTCTTGCATAATATTATGGTTCATGTTGATATCATTAGAGGAGCTGACATAATAGCTGCTCAGGTGGGAACGAGCTGGAGGGTTACTCCGATATTATATCAAAATTATTTTAATTGAAGTTGGAAAAGGTCAGCTATTGTCTATAGTGACAGAATGACATTAAATAGGTACCTTGCGTGGTTGTAAACCTTCTTCAGACCTTCTGTGTTGAACTGCCATACCAGGGAGCACAGATGATTTTCTTTCCAGTGTTTAACTATCACAATCTTTTTCTGTCTTTGCAGATACTTCATGTGGTAAAGAAAGGTTTGATAGGTCAGCAGAACTTAGTTTAGGTTGGCTAGAAATGTGTGGCAAATACTGCACCACTTCATCATGTTCGTATGCACTAGCACAGTCATATGGGGTCCTGCCCTCACTGCCTTGAATGTTGGGGCCACGTTGAGGTGTTCTATAAAGTGCCTGACTATCTCTCGTCTACCCTCTAGAGCAGCATGGTGAAGTGGTGTGTCACCCTCAACATCTCTCACAAGTGGATCACAGCCTAGCAAGGACATCAAATATGTCACTATTTCCAAGTGACCAGAACCAGAGGCAAGGTGTAATGGAGTGTATTTGTCTTCATCAGGAAATAGTGGGTCACAGTGACATTCTTCAACAAGATATTTCACTATATCAAAATGCCCTTTCTCACTGGAGAGGTGAAGAGGAGTTCTTTCCATTTGACCACTAATGTTGGGGTCACATTTTAAGACTTCTACAAAGTGCCTGACATCTCTAGTCTATCCTCTAGAGCAGCATGGTGAAGTGGTGTGTCACCATTAACATCTCTCACTCGAGGATCACAGCCTGGAATGGACGTCAAGTACTTTACTGCCTCCAAGTGACCAGTACGAGAGGCAAGGTGTAATGGAGTACCCCAATGTGTGCCTGTATTGAGAGCTTCAAGCTTCAGATCCTCCATGAGGTATCGCCTAATGTCAAGATGACCATGCAAAGCAGCTAAGTGAAGAATTATATAGGAACTCTTGTTAGGAAGTGTTGGGTCATAGTTCAAATCCTCTATAAAATGCTTCACCACTGCCACATGCCTGCCCCCCTATAGCAGCATGCCTGCCCCCCTATAGCAGCATGGTGTAGTGAGTTATTGCCATCTTCATCTCTCTCCAGAGGACTGTACTTCTCTTTCTTCATGGCATCCATAATTCCGAGCAAATCCCCTTCTCTTGCCATGTTGTGCAACACATCATGGACTACACTCTCTGTTGGCTGGCTTACCTCATCACAAATATCTGAAGGTACTTCTGGTTCACCAGAATGGTTAGCCTGTCAAGATATGAAAGAAAATATCACAATCTCAATTACCACATTTAATAGAGGAATAAAGGACACAGAAACTCAAGCTTACCTCATGGTGTAATGTTCTTGTGCAAGGAACAGTAGAGAGGGTCTCTGCTCTGTTGCCTTGGCTCAAAGACAGATTTGTGGGACCTTGTAAAAAACATCATGCATATTGTCATACTAGGTACATGCTATATTGCCACATGTGCCTACATATTAGTATTGTAATAATGGATGTATGCATATACACACACAGTTGTTCATGGTTGACTTCCTGAGAGTAGTCGCCACAAGATATCCTCAACACTCTTGCTCCATTGTAACAAAGAAGCTTCAGAGCACTGACTTGTTCCAATGATAATGGAAATACTTTATCTTTTAGAGCAAGTGGAAGATGAAATACTACACAGATGCAGCCTGACTCAACTCCTTCCAATGGAAATAGATGCACCTCGAGATTTAAGATATCACACAGGTCTTCTTGCAACGTCTCAAGATGCTCCATTTTGCAACCTTAGTAGGCATCGTCAAGTTTAATATAAACACTAGCATGGTCAACATCTCTCTTGCCAAGACCAGAAGGGCAGTGGGTCACAAGGTACTCCGCGTATTTGGCAAAATCATTTTTGTATTGACTGAGGTGTTGTCCTTCTTTGTAATTGATAGACATAAAGGCAGATTCCAGGAGTTTGAAATTGAAAAAGGAGCAGTAACATCTGAAAATGTTTATATAGTCAGCAACTGTGCACTTTTCTTTGAATGTTGTTTGTTTGTGATCATCCTCTTTGTATATGGGAGAGTACTTCCTAAAGCTATCCACTAACCAAGTCAATGAATTAAGGTTTGTGTTAGAGTCTGACAGATAACTGAAAAATTTTGCAAGCAAAAGGGTGAACTTATCTATCATTTTATTGGACTCCCTCTTGAGTTGTCTCATTAGTTTCTTGTAACTTGGGTCTTTTTGAAGTGCAGGGAAAGTAAGATTGGGAGAGATTGCTGCTACGCTCTTGTCAAGGTGATGGCCTGCACAGAATATACACAGTACCAATGATATGTTTGAATTATGAAAATTAATAATGAACTACTAAATAAACAAACAATGAGTAAAATAATGAAGTGATCAAGTGAAGAGATATTAGTACAATACCTTGCAATAGTCCATATTTCTGCCCCATCTCTTGTGCTAGAAGACACTCATCGATGTGGTCCAAGGCACTGCAAGTGGACTCCATGCAACTACCTTCAGGGTAGTTGAAGAGAACGAAATTCAGAAGTTCTTGGAATACTCGAGTGCAGTCCCTCAGGTGGTCGCACTCCCACTCCTTTAGCTTTGCTGTTGGTATGTTTAGATGCACTCCAAAGCTGTAGTACTTGGGACTTGACACTCTCCAGATCACTCAGTAACTCTCTCAATTCTGCAACCAAAATGATTACAAAAACTACTGAAAACTGAAAACTGAAAACAATTTTAAAGGTGGGCTTAGCAAGCAAGGAGGCTGAAGCTTCATAGTATGATACTGGATCCAAATAAGAGATATTTAGCTTTGAAGGCCATGTTGGTTAAACACGATCTACCTAATCCTACATATTATTTTCACTAACTCCCTGCCTGCCTGCCTGCATAACTGTCAAAAAATAATTTTGAACTGTGGGTTGTAGGACAGCGAATAAAACTTCATTCTGTTCCCTACATGGTCCTAGGGGTACAGAAGGCCTTCTAATTTTTTTAAAAATGTCCAACCAAAAAGTTAGAGGTAAGCTATAACCTTTTCTTTTAGCAAATGGTGTTCATGAAACAGGTAAAAACTCAACAGCATAGCCACCCACGCTCCCAGTTTTTAAAATGGCTAATAAAAATGCAACCAAAAATAATTAATTGTAGAAAATTTAATCTTTGCCAATGCAGCTAAGAATGAGACTTTTTAGCTAGCTGAAGCTTACGCTAAAGGTCTACCAATAGCTTAGTACATAGTATCATCCCTCTTAGATATTTGTAAAGTTAAAGGGTAACTGAATTGAAAAAAAAAAAAAAAAAAAAAAAAAAAAAAAAACTTTTTTTTTGGTCTCATCTTGCTGTCCTTGATGCATAACCTGGTATAAAAAATTTCCGAAATTTTTTGTTCAATAGTCATAAAGAAAACATAGCTTAAAATTTTTACTTCCTGTGAGGGTGTAACTATTCATTTACGTCACAAGGAGCCTACTGCAGCCACAACTGAATGGAGGTGATACACTATTTCAACAAACTTCAATAATTCTTGGAGTCAGGAGGCCCAATTCCACTCCTAAGTCCAGGATTGGTAGCAGTACATTGACATTTAGAAAAATAGCAACTGAAAAAGAGTTGTGGAGCTGGAAATCTGAAGGAATAAATGAAGAGATCTGTCCCTAGGGAGAGTGCAATAATTATTCATACCTTCAGATCCTATTGACATTAATTTTCAGTTTCATCTAGCTCTGATTCAGGTACAGAATATGAGGATCAGAAACTTTACGATTTGTCATGATAAAATATAGCTATTTGCAAAACACATTTTAGCTTTAGCTACTTTTTGTGTGGAGCTAGATATTTAATAGCTAGCTATATAGCTACTGAAAATGAGTGTCAATGACTTTTTGATTTTTTATGGTAATATTTGCTAGCTAGCTTGCCATTTTTGGTGTGGAGCTAGTTATTTAATAGCTAGCTATATAGCTACTAAAAATGAGTATCAATGACTTTTTGATTTGTTATGGTAATACTTGCTAGCTAGCTTGCCATTTTTGGTGTGGAGCTAGATATTCATAGCTAGCTATATAGCAAACTGTGTAATTATTCTTTCTTCTTTTCTTTTTTTTTTGCACTTATTTATAACATTAATAGCTAATAGCCCAGGGCAGTTACTAGCTGTAAATATTATAAACCAAGTGTAAAAAAGAACAATGGCATCTTAGCTAGCTACTTGAATCAGAGACGAATGAAGCTAAAAAAGAATCAGCGTCACTGAGCTCTGAAGTTATTAGAAATTATTGCACTCTGCAAAGGGAACTCTCCACTTCTTCCTTCAAAAGAGCTGGGTCTTCAGATTAGCTACTCCAGCAGCTCAACTGCAGTTGCTATTTCGCTAGGTATCAATGTACAGCTGCCAGCTCCTAAACTTACCAAGAGAATTGGGCAACCGGCCTCCAGGAATTGTTGAAGTTTATTGAAACAGCGTATCACCTAATAGTTTGTGTTGGGTGTATCTCCGGTGTGGAGTAACGTCTGTCTATTTCATGTAATCTCCCCCAACCTGTGCCTTCATGCCCTGAAGCCTGAGGATTGGCGTGGGGTGGGATGGGTGGTAATGGTGACCTTGACTTACACCTCATGGAAATGGAATGAATGGAATTCTTTTAAAGTTGCCCAGATCTGATCTGACTACTTTCTTGTTTGTTTGAAAGAGAAGCTTCCCTTCTCGCTTTGAAGACAAGGAGGACGGTCAGATTGGCTGCTGCCAAGTGTGAATTACCCGGTGAGGGACAGACAGCGACTATACGGCTACCACCGGCAGCTACAGTCGAGAAAGCGCTGGAGCGTCTTCCATGTTTGCTATCTTTGAATGAACCCTTAAATCACCAGAACAGGTAAAGGGTCTAGCTAGAGAATCTTCGGTAAGCATGTCATCTGCCTCTAGTTTGGACCCTGGTCCAAGGCCTGACTGCTACTTCAGCTGTGATGGGGAAGAAATGGTTTCACAACTAGTAACCCAAGGTAGACAGAGGAAAGAAAAGAGCTGGTTTGGTGAGGGTCAAAGGTGTGAGGATGTCATGAAGAAGTCTGTACTTACTGCTGACTTCGAACAGAAAGAATGTGCCCCTCCAATGTTCCGCTCAAAGTATGCTATCATGAAGGAAAAGCAGGTACAGAACCAATGTTCATAATGGTGTGTTAGAGTGGTCCAGTCAAAGGGTGAAGTATGGAACGAACACATTCACCCATCTAGAGTGCGCTTTATATTTGAAACATATCTTTATGTGTGACCCTTGCCCTAGTTCTAGGGGTGTGTGAATAGTGTGCTAGCCCATATGCCTAGTTTGGCGTGGGTGTTCAGCAGCTCTTGCAGTTATTGACAGTGATGATCCTTACCATTACGGACCACTCTAGTACAGTAGTGCCCCAATGTTCTGTGTTGGTGCAAATACCATATTTTCTATATTTCAGCCCCACTGTATTTATGAGCACCTCTCTATTACTAGAATTATATTAGTCTGTAATTATAGTGCCAAAAGAAATCAGAATTAATTTCTCAATGCATTGGCTCATAGACCCTTTACCCTTTACTGTAACAGTAAGCGTCATGTCACAAATTCGACATATTTCCCTGTAATTGAGCGCCATATCAAGTTGGACTTCTTTTTTAATTTTTTTTTATGGCACTTTAATTACAGAAAATATGGTAGTCATCTCATTGGAAAGAAACATTTCTAAATATCTGTGTGGTTTACTTAATGAATATTGTCATGTCTGACAGGACTAGAACTTGAGCCCTTCACTGTTAGGCATAGTAATTGTGACGGTTTGTAGTGTAGGTCTCCTGACTGTTCTCTCTTCTTTTTAAAGAAAGTCATGTGATGCAGTCATGTGATGCAGTGTTGTGCGACAGAGTGGCGGACATATATGCAGTAGTTATGGATGACTAGGCCAGAGTGGCTATAGATAAGAATGATTATATATTTGTGTTAAGTAAACTTCCCTTTTGTGCAGTTGGCAAGAGCTAGCAGTGCTGGGGTGCAGTGGTTCAATATGGCCCCGCCCACACTCACACCTCGACTCAAGCAAGACCTGAAGCTGCTGAAGATGCGGGGTGCCCTGGACCCTGCCCACCATTACAAGAGCAGTGACATGGGCAAGGAGTTGCCTCGCTACTTCCAGGAGGGCAGGATAGTGGCAGACCACAGCGACTACTACTCCAGCTTCACTCCTCACAAGGAGCAGAAACAATCTCTTGTGGAGGAGCTCCTGTCCGATCACAAGTCCCGCAGCTACCATATGAGGAAGTATCGGGAGCTGCAGAGCAAAGCCTCCAGTGGGACGCACCGGCACCAACGAATCCACTTCAAGAAGAAGTTCAAGATGAAGAAATGAATATACATGTTATGTCTTTGTGGATTGTTCAGCTCCTCTGCTGAGTTCTGTTCTTACAGTTACTGCCATAGACACAAATGAAGTCATTGATCTCTCTGCCTGCAGACAGAAATATGATATACGTGGACAATTACCGATGCATACATCCTGTGCTTACTGTAAAGTTTCTTAACTTTCCTCCTCGTAAGCTATTCTTACTTTTGGCATTGATCAGACAAATGGGGTGGGCATTTGGGGAGTTCGGGAAGGGGAGGGGGGGAAACCAATGTTATATTTGGTAGTTGTCCCTACATACATACATACATACATACATACATACATACATACATACATACATACATACATACATACATACATACATGCCATGAAAGGTAGTGGTGGTAAGGAGGGAGGGATTGGTTGGTTGCTTATTTTGAGAGTTTCTTACTTTCACAAGTGTTAGTGTGAAACACTAAGTATCTTGTTATATTTCTCAATTTGTTTGTTTACTTATTTGTCCACTAACTCCTCCCCATATAATTGGGCCTAAAGGGCTCAGCACATGGAGCATTGAAGATAGGAGTGACTGAGGGGGTGATGTAAAACAATCACTTGTTCATAAAAAAAATCCATCCTTATCTGAATAAAAGTTATGAGAGGCATTTATATTTTAGATATTGTGGAGGTGGGAGCCTTGGCCATCTGTGAGTTTTGCCCACTCTCCTTCAGTGATGAACTCTTCTCTCCATTGCTGTAGGGAGGTTGCTAGGCAACTAGCCAACAGGTGTTTACACATCAGAACTTCCCTCTTGGCCAACACAGTGTAGGCATAAAATGGACAGCTACAGTGCAGCTTAGGAGGACCACAACACAAGTATTTGTTCCCACTGCTTCCCTCAACAAAGAACAGTTGCCTCTTCCCATCTCTGTAGCTGGTGCCACTGGGCGGTGGCAATTCTGCTTCATTCCTTCCAGGGTCGACATTCTCACCCAAACAAAAATATCTGGTGACTTTGCCAGACTCAACTACCTGCAGAGCCTGGACCAACAAGTTCTCAGGGAAAATGGAGTGCAGTGCTAACAGGAGCTGGTCAGAGATGACGGAGTGCATTTGCAAACCACAACTATCAACTCGCTCTACTCCTACACGCCTAAACAGCTGAAGTGCAGTGTCTAGAAGGAGCTCCCTGTCCTTATGGTGGGTCTTAGGAAGAGTAAGCGGCATTTGCACCTTATTTAAACATTTGTCATCGAGAATAAAACAAGATGGTGAACAGGATAGCACTTCAGACCGCTCCCACTACGATCAAATCCACTTAAGACAATTGCTAAGCCACGGTTCCAATAACTACATGCCGACCCTTTCTTTATCACAACTTAAATTGACATCTGGCTGACATCATTAAATGTCTGAGATTTAAGACTGCAGCTAAACACTGAGTAATGGATGAATAAATAGTTATATTGAGATAGGAGGAATTTCTTGCATACTAAATGGGATCAGGGAAAAATAATTGTGATAGGCTAGTAGTAAAACTCCCTAGCAAATGCTATAAGTTGGGGGGGGGGGGGGGGGGGGGGGGGGCATTTCCTTAGCTTGACTGAGATCATGACAAGACACCAGTGGTTTAATTATAATAAATGGCTGGATTTAGCTAACAGGAACTTTAAAAGTATTCTATGCTTTCCATCTAACAACAATTATTCAAGTTATAATACAATCTATTCAAATTCCATTCTGATTCCATAGCACACCAACACTGTAATTAGAGTCACTGTGTGTGGCCCAGGGCAGATTTCTAAATTAAAAAAAAAAATTTTTTTTTTCTAATTAAATATCAAATGTTCTGTATTAATATGTTCAAATGTTATCAAACAGATATCAAAATATGGAAACAGTCTACAAAATGGGCTCAGCTCTGTCACTTTTGGAATAGTTATGGCCAGGAAGTGGGCATGGTTAGATACTGCAGAAATACACAAGAACCATTTAAATATTCAACTTTTAGTATAAAGTATAGTCCATTTACAAGTATAAACCACTAACACTTAATCTATGCAAAGGTTAAAGGCATGAATGAATGCAAAGGATTAAAAAGATTTCATTAACTGCTTCCTGCATATTTAGTTCTTCAGAAAATTCTTAATTATGAGCACTAGAAAAGTACTCTTTTATGGGTGTCAAGAAAATATTTTATAACTTTGGAAAAAACACTATCACAGCAGAAAATTTGACTAGTAGATCCTCAGTCCTGGAGCAACTGATGGCCATGTTCATATGCGCTATCATACTCAAAACATTATTTGCTTTGGAAAGTTTCAACATGCATATTGTTACTTTGTAAGTTCTTACTACTAGCTGTTCTAAGTGTGACCACAGCTTCTAACATTGGATATTTGATTCTATTTCTCATATTGGTTTTAAACATGTGACCATTTCTATGTCAATTTTCTCTTGAACGAACTGTGATAAAGTTATGGTTCTCTAATGTCACAAAAACTCTATATCAAAAAAAAGAAGAAGAAATAGATCAAGTCTAATAATAAATATAAGTTAATTAAATTCCTAAGTCAAAATAAACGTAACTCTGAAATATAGTATTCAGTTCCTCCAATATTTGGAAATAGGTCCCTAATAGATATAGAGAATAAGTTTTAGGTACAAATATATATTTTTTGTAATTGTAGGGAGTCAAAAAAAATGAAATAAACCAACCTTTGCTTGGCAATCCAATAATATTTGTTAAGGTCAGCCACTCTATGAAAATGCCAGGAAAAAAAGAAGACAAATTCAGTTTGGTTTCTTATAATTTTTAAAGAAGCCAACCACTTAAAAGAAAATAATAAGCCAAAAAATCAGTTTAGCTTTTTATAATTTTCTTAAAAAGCCAAGCACTTAAAAAATTTTTTTTTATTTAAAAAAAAAAAAAAATTTTTTTTTTAAGCTAACATGGCAATCCAGCTTGAGAGAAGGTTGCCTATTTAGTTTCGAGCATGTCAGACCCTCAACCGACCTCACACTGAACTGTGGCGATTGGAAGGTAAAGGGTCAGGGGGAGAGAGAAAACTGGAGTGGGGAAGTCTTTTCATCCACGACCTTTTCCCTTCCTGGCCAGGTCACAGGGTGCAGATAAATTGCAGAGGTGTGCCAATTTTTCTGGGAGCACCTCCCTGAGAGAGTAATGACGTCCACTAACCCCACCGCTACTTCTGCTACGAAAGGTGCAACCAATTCTACGTGTCAATCCAGGAAGGCCAGGTAAACCTAGGGTGGGGGAGGTTGACCGGTGGGCGAGGTTGACCGGTGGGGTAACTACAGTGGTGGTACTCACTGCTGAGTACTACATGTTTCCATGAGCTGTGTTTACAGCGGTCTGTTGTATTGAATTGGAGCCATGGCAGCCATGTAGAACATGGTGAAGGTGAATGTGGTTGTGTATGTTTGTGTGTTTATGAGGGGAGGGGGATTTACTTTCAGAAACTGACATTGTTGAAGGCTCAGTACTGCAGCTACCAGCCAATAATGTTGTGGGGGGGGGGGGGGGAGGGGAGGGGGTTGTACCCCATCCTGTTACTTGCTGTGGAGTGCACACTGACATGGTGATAGATAACATACATCTGCCCAGTTCAGTTAGTAGGTGCATGTACATGCATGTGCACAGTGTATCACATGACCATGTGTGAGATATAATGGCATGTATACATACATGCATAGGACACCCACAGTGTATATACAGCTTATATGGAAGTTTATATAATTCATGTATTTGCACATCACATTATTTTGCCTGTGTGTCTGTCTGCACATGTGTATGATGTGATGTGGTGTGTGATGGTGTATGTGGTGTGTGGTGGTGTGTGATGTGATGGTGTGTGTGATGTGGTGTGTGGTGGTGTGTGATGTGATGGTGTGTATGGTGTGTGATGTGGTATGTGATGTGATGACGTGTGTGGTGTGTGATGTGGTGGTGTATGATGTGATGTGGTGTGTGATGTGGTGTGTGATGTGGTGTGTGATGTGGTGTGTGTGATGTGTGATGGTGTTTGTGGTAGTGTGTGATGGCGTGTGTGATGTGGTGTGTGATGTGGTGTGTGTGATGTGTGATGGTGTTTGTGGTAGTGTGTGATGTGGTGTGTGATGTGGTGTGTGTGATGTGTGATGGTGTTTGTGGTAGTGTGTGATGTGGTGTGTGATGTGGTGTGTGGTGTGTGATGTGGTGTGTGTGATGTGTGATGGTGTTTGTGGTAGTGTGTGATGTGGTGTGTGGTGTGTGATGTGGTGTGTGTGATGTGTGATGGTGTTTGTGGTAGTGTGTGATGTGGTGTGTGATGTGGTGTGTGATGTGGTGTGTGATGTGGTGTGTGTGATGTGTGATGGTGTTTGTGGTAGTGTGTGATGTGGTGTGTGATGTGGTGTGTGATGTGGTGTGTGATGTGGTGTGTGATGTGGTGTGTGTGATGTGTGATGGTGTTTGTGGTAGTGTGTGATGTGGTGTGTGATGTGGTGTGTGATGTGGTGTGTGATGTGGTGTGTGATGTGGTGTGTGTGATGTGTGATGGTGTTTGTGGTAGTGTGTGATGTGGTGTGTGATGTGGTGTGTGATGTGGTGTGTGATGTGGTGTGTGATGTGGTGTGTGTGGTGTGTGATGGCGTGTGTTTGAATATTCCTGCTCCAGACTTGCAGAGTTCAAAGCACAGCTGTCATCCGAGGTGGTGGATATGCAGCATTTGAGACATCTCTGTTTCCATGGTGATTGCTGAAGTGTGTGTGTGCTGGCATGTGTGTGTCTATGTATGTTATTAATATATGCATCTCATGTAGTCGTGTGGAGTCACTCGACTGTGGTCTTTGAAGAAATTATGCCACTTAGGGCTTCATTAGTGTTGCTTGCCATATGTGCTGACTCTGCATAATAATGTCAAGTTGTGTTATTGCGAGGGAACTATTCACTCCTGCATAAGAGGTCGTGCATAAGAGGTCGTGCATAAGAGGTCGTGCATAAGAGGTCGTGCATAAGAGGTCGTGCATCCATTTCAGGTTGTAATTTCACACTGTTTATGATGCACTTAAATAAGCAGTCACTTGGTAACAGATAAAAAGCTTGATTGTAGTTCAATACTATGAGTGATGAATGATACAATGCTGAAGTAGAGATAATTATATAATCTGAATAACTATATATAAGGATTAGCATTTCTTCACATGTGGCCACAAGGATTTCCTGTGATCATTCCATGATTGTCAGGTATGTAACCAGTGATGAGTGAGTGCATGCGTGCGTGCCTGCATGTGTGCGGGCGTGTGTGTGTTGATGTGAGTGAGTGAGTGTGAGAAAGTGTGTGTGTGTGTGTGTGTGTGTGTGTGTGTGTGTGTGTGTGTGTGTCATCATATACTGTCCTGTCCTGTAGGATGTCCAGATCAAGATGGAATACGTTCTACTTGTTGGAAGGTAGTCATCACATTTCATAATGTCGACTCCTCCACTTGTGTTGCTCTTGACCTCCTGCACTGCCACATGTCTCCTTCCTCCTGTGTAGCTGTTGCTAGGTTACCTGCCACACAGAGTGTCTGACTGGGATGCCGTCCTCAGGGAGCAAAGGTTAGTCAGTCATGCTTCCTTCCCAGGACAGAACAGACTTGAAGATTGGAATATTTTGAGGAGTCTACTATGCATAGAGTCAACTAACAGCCAGGAGTAGCTCGGGCTGAGGCTATGGCGCAGATGGGATGGGTAGGGGACGCATTCCTCCCCTATATAGATTCTTTCCTCCCCTCTAATTAATAATTTGTTGTTTTTTTTATACCAGAAACCCACCAGAAATCATATCGGAACACTACTCAATTTTTAATTTTCTGGAAGACCAGGTATACGCTGCTAGTGATAGCACAAGTTCCCCTGGAAGACTCTAGATAGGCAATGACTAAGTTCAATGAAATTTAGCATGTGGTCGTCATGTGACTGGGGGTGTGTTATTATCCTCCTATGGGTGTGGTTTTTTTTATTAGCCATACCCACTGGAAGTTGTTTTTACTGCCAAAAACGAATGTTACTAATTAATACAGAAGTGTGCATTAATTGTATTGTGTTTGTTTCATTAAAGAGATTAGTGTCAATCATCCTAACATGTTGCATAAAGTAAGCTAAACAGGTTTGTTACTGCAGGTGGTTGACCGAAAAATCCGCCCATAGAATATTTTTGTGTTTTTTTTTGCTAGATTGCTGGAGGGTCTAACTTGCCAGCTGTGGGGTGGGCCCTTGAGAGAGGGAGAGGGAGGGAGGCAGGGAGGGAGGGAGAGAGAGATGCACTGACTATGGAGAGTGCAGCTGTATAGATGTGGTGGACAGTGATGATGGATGGATGGGTGTGCTGGTGTAGCTCGGCCAAACACTGCCTGTCACATTACATGCTCGTATTCGTGCGTGTGTGTAGTATCACAAGATACTTTCACATGGTTATCAACTTATCATGTGACTTATTTACCACATAGACTTTCTGTTCATGGCATCATATAGTGGTAGTATTGCCCTGGGATCTCCACCCCTCAGCCAGAGTTCCTCCTCCCCCTCCCCAAGACTTTTCAAAAGGAATATTGTATGTCTTTATGAATGAGTTATGATACAGTTAGCTGATTTTTTTTCTTTAAAAATGTCTAGTATAATTTGATATACATCAATTGAATTTCTCATTCATTTAGTTCAGCCAGGTTAATGCCCCTGGTCCTGTTTAGTCAGGTTAATGTCCCTGGTCCTGTTTCTCAGGCAAGTATTAATCAATATCATTTGACTGAAGGACCTCTCTACTGGTGCAGTTGTAATGTCACAGTAGAATAAGTTTCTGTCCCTCATCCACCATCCTCATACAATTTAATTAAAACTCCTACTCAAAAATAAATACAATCTTGATTAATTTTTTAAATTTCAATTGAATTGGTAAAGGATTGCCTGCAGGAAGCCACTTTTGGCTTGCTATTGTTAACGGAGGTGTCACAGTAGTTGTGTTTGTGTTTTTGTGTGAGACCAAAATGATCCATAATAACTTTGTGCATGTATGAGAAATACGACATTTTTACTGCTGTGGCCTCACTGGTAAAGCAAGCAAACTATTGAGGAGTGTTATGGTGCTGAGTGTGCCTTGTTAGCAACTCAGTGCAAACCACCTCCCCTCAAAGTTGTCTGAAAAATTTTGTTTTTGTAGTAGCATTGAACCAACATTAATCATAATAGAGGGCAGAGCTTGAAATTACATCCTGTAACCTGACAATTACCAGTTAAAATGAAGCATTGCCAGTATAAGATCGACTTTAACCAGTCATTTTGTCCTGACAAAAGGGAAGGGTGCAAGTAAAAAAAATTAAAAAATATATATATGGGAAATAGCCATAACTCTCAAAACGTTATGAATTTTCAGCAAGAGTCAGGGATTCCAGATAAAGTTGGACCATAGCCAAAAAATGTTTAACTTGAATTTTCAGCAAGAGTCAGGGATTCCAGATAAAGTTGGACCATAGCCAAAAAATGTTTAACTCTAATATATACAGACCTCTAGAGGTCTCTTTCTACTAGAGTTGAACATTTTCACGAAGAAATTGCTGCACCCCACACTGCTGCACTCTTTGCTGACCACTGGAGGAATTTTTTTCCCTCTCATCTAATATAGTAGACTATGCTCCAAGTGCTAAATGCTTTGCTGAAGCTTCCATGGATCTGTCTACTCTAGCAAAGACCAAGAAGTTTGACATATCTTATATGACTGCCAAGGAGAAGTTGGCGTTTACTAAGATGAAACCGATCTGTGAGTTGGAGGAAAGCAATGGTGTTAATTTAGGAGTGGGATACAAAAATAATCGTGCATGTGCCACGTTTGTTAGCTTCATAGCCAAAGAACAGAAAAATCATTTACTCAATTCCCTATTAAAAACTAATTTTTTAGCCTTCAAGCAAATGCCAGTATTGATGCTGGACATGAGAGTTGTTTGTAATAACTTATACTTTTGCTAAAGATGGTGTAGTTCATATATGAACCAAGGTTTTCACTGCAAGACACCTTGACAGTGGTACTGGTGAAGGCTTGTTTGTCTCTCTCAAGGAGCAGTAGAATATATGAATGTTGAAGATTGAAGGACTAAAATGATAGGCTTAGCTGTCAAATCCTTTCCAGACAACAGTTACCTCTGCTTAGCTAGTTCAGTCTCTTGAGAAGCTTCAGTCTGTCAGGACAAAAAATAGGTTTGACAGGTCAAATTCAATATTGTCAGGACATTATGTCAGGACACTTAGAAATAATTAATGCATGCACTGGAGGGCATGTTTTAATGTGGGTGTGGTCATGTTAAAATACCTCCCCTGTATCAAGATATTGTGTATGACATAGTGACTACTGATGACCATTTCCATATTTTACATTGATGTAGGATCAATTTAAGTATCACATTGTGTACATGGATGATGTGCATGTGACCTGTGACTGACTCGTGAGTGACACTGCACATGCCCTTGCAGGAACTCTTATCTGCGGCTGCGCAGCGAGATCCTTACCAGCCCACATGCCAATATGGATGCCAAGTCTGGCGGCGATGCAGTGGATCATGTGAGCTTGCACTGTTGCCATAGATACATGCTGGATGTCTACTACTAGAGAGACACCACACGTCTTCCACCTCACCTTATAATATTGTCATACATTCACACAGCCTTTGAACCCTGACCCCACGAGTGTGTGGCACCGATATTTTGAGGATAATGAGATTCTCCTTCAGATAGATCATGATACTAGAAGACTCTATCCAGACATATCATTCTTCCAGCTGGCAACCCCTTACCCACAGGTGAAGTATAGGACTGGCGCTGTGGTGGACAAAGAGGCTCTGAAGAAGAGAGTGAGTCGTTCTCGTCTGCCAGCCCAGAACGTGGCCATGACCAGAGGAGGCATCAAGAATGTGGTAAGGCAACCAACCAACCATCTGTCTGTGTCCTTGTGTGGGACCCAGAGTACATAGTGATATCTTATGGACCCTTTCCTCGTGCCCTTTTGCTTTACTGTTGTGCTATTCAGAGTGGTGTTGTTATATAGAGTGGTGTTGTTATATAGAGTGGTGTTGTTATATAGAGTGGTGTTATATAGAGTGATGTTTTTGTTTAGTGGTGTTTTTGTTTAGAATTTTATAGAGATTAGTGTTGTTATTTAGAACAATAAAAAAATTAAAGTGATGTTCTATTTAGAGTGATTTTCTTATTCAGAGTGGTGTTGTCATATAGATTAATTTGGTTATTTAGAATGGTATTTTTACTTAGTAAGTTGCTATTTAGATTTTTTAAATTTAAAATTTGTTATTTAGAGTTGTATTCTTATTTAAGTGATTTTATTTAAAGTGGTGTTGTTATTTAGAGTAATGTTATTTAGAGTGTTGTTATATAGAGTAGTGTTATTTTGTGTGTGTGTGTGTAGATGTCTCCAAGGAGACCAACTGCTGATGACGAGTTTTATGTTTCATTGAAGGAGGGGGAAGAGGCTCACTGGGAGGTGAGGACACAGTGGGCATGCCCAGTGGAAGGAGGGTGTGGTCACATTGATGGTGCGTGTGTGTTAGTGTAGGTGGTGGAGAGGCTGTTGTTTCTCTATGCCAAGACCAACACTGGCATAGGCTACGTGCAGGGTATGAACGAGGTGATTGGTCCACTCTATTATGTGTTCGCTCAGCACCCGGACAAAGACTGGAAAGGTTCGTGCAAGACAGATTCACTTCCACATTCTGCACAGTATATTCTGAACTACCATAGTTTCTCGGTATCTCCCTGGACTATTTCCTTTAATTGGAGACAATTGTGCATGTCATATATTATACAGTGTTGCACAGGTTTGAGGAAGATTGCAAGTGATGGTGTATTAATGTTTGTCTGATGATTGAAGTGGAGGGCCTCAATATTGTTTTCTCTCATGCCTACTGGTAGAATAGATCAATGATTCTCCAGTTGGACAGACCTAAGCTCACCCAGACAAGGGACTCATGTAAAAAAAAACCCATTAGGTTAACCACAGGAAATGTTTTAAAACACACAACAAATTAGGGTCCCTCATATGGAACACTATCAAACAACGCTTCCTGAACTAATGTTGACTTGTGACCCGTCAGTGTCCCAGTCACGAGAGGTACTGGGACACTGACGTATGTGTGGGTGGGTGCATGCATGCATGCATTGGTGTTTTATCTCCCTTACATGTGTACTGTCATGTAGTGAGTTCCTTGACATTGTCTCCTGTAGCTCATGCAGAGGCAGACACCTTCTTCTGCTTCACTTCTCTCATGACAGAGATTGGGGACAAGTTCACAAAGAAACTTGACACATCCCTGGCCGGTATTGGTGAGAGCAATTGTAAAGTATGTATGTATTCGGTTATTGTACATCACTCTGCCTTACATACTTTGTATGCTGGAGTTTTATATGTAAATTATGCTGCTCTTCTATTAGGAGGTTCTCTACGTGGTCTGATGGTTCTTCTTAAGAAACAAGATAAACCTCTGCATGATCACTTGGTCAGTTTCTCTCCATCCCTCTGTCTCTTTTTTTTTTCTCATTTCTTGTTTCTTTATCACCTCCAGTCTCTCTTATCAGCCTCCTTTGTTCCCTTTATCCTCTTGCTCTTCCCTTCCCACTATAACATTTGTCTTTTTCCTTCACCCCATTGCTCTCTCACTCCCCCCCCCCCCCTTCCCTTCTCTTCTCCATCTCCCATCTCTGATCTGATCTCATCTCATTCCACACCTTGTTGTGCACATGTGTCTGTAGACTGCCTGTGGCATGGACCCTGCCTACTTTGCCTTCAGGTGGATCACTCTCTTACTCTCTCAGGAGTTCCTTCTTCCTGGTACAGCAGCTCTATGAGACTTCCTCTTATAATAGAATCATCTCACTTTCCTCCTTCACTCTCTGTTTCTCTTGAGATCATAATTACTTGTATATATGGATATGACACTCGTCTTTGCCTGTCTCTCTACCTCTGTCTCTCTCTTCCTTTTTAAAAATATTTTCTATCTCTGTCTCTTTCTGTGCCCTCCCTCTGTGTGTGTGTGTGTGTGTGTTCATGTGTGTGTTTATGTGTGTGTATGCATGTGTAGATGTGATAAGAATATGGGACTCTCTGTTTGCTGATGAAGACCGCTTCTCCTTCCTGTCATGTTTCTGTGCCGGCATGATGATGTAAGGACGTGTGATCACTGTCAGTGTCTCAAGGTGCTGTGGTCATGAGGTTGATTTGTTGTCCCTGTGTTGTTTGCCTATTGCCGTAGTTCTATCAGAGAGCAGCTGCTGGCCAGTGACTTCAGTGTGTGCATGAAACTACTGCAAGTGCGGCACTATCTATGCAGACCCATCAATTCATTGTGGAGTACAGCTCCACTGTGCCTATGACATTGTACTTGCATGTTTTTAGTTATTTATTGTGCATTGTTTGTGTATTTTTGCCTTTCTTTCAGAACTTTCCTCTGGAAGATACTCAAGAAGTCTTTTTAAAAGCTCAAGAAATCAGGAATTCTATCAGCAGTCAATAGCCAATGAGTCAACTTTTGAATTGTGTGCAGTTTTGTGTGGACTTTTCCTCCAGTTTATGTCAACATTATTACTCAGCAATCATGTTCACATAGAGTATGGAGGGGGGGAGAGTTCACATGGAGTAGTGGGGCGGGGAGGGTTCACATGGAGTAGTGGGGGGGGGGGAGGGTTCACATGGAGTAGTGTGTAGATGATAGGGACAACTCCAACTTGCAGCATGTGTTGTAATATCCAACAAATCGGCTCCACATGTATAAGGAATGCATACAGAAATGAGCATGTATGATAGGGGATGTCAGTTAAATAAGTTGCTGTCTAAATAGTTATTATCCTCTATCTTCCCCCAAGTCTTTAATATATTCCCTTCAGGAGTGTGCTCAAGGCCGATTAGATAATTCAGTTATGTTGTAGTCCCTGGAAGTCTGCCATGGGAGGGGGGGGGGGGTCTTTGCATGTAGAGCGTCTTGGTGGAGTAGACATGGACCTGATAGGAGTTGTTTCCTTATCCTGGTTAGAGGTTGAGGATGGGAGGGTACAAAGGCCAGTAGGTTTCTCCTTTGGTAGGAGGTCAAGAGGCAAAGTGCAGGGTGGTGGGGTGGCTTTGGGAGGTGGATGTGGTTGGTTGGAGGGGTTCCATTTGTGTGTCAGTAATGGTGGTGGGAAATCAGTGGCCACACCATGTTGTGGGTGGTGGAGCTGGATAGGCAAGTCATTGCTCGTGGTCAATTAGGTACCTTATTTGGACTGGGCTGAAGTTCCTCGAAAATTTGCAATTCCTGAGTGTGGCTCTGCCAGATCCATCCATTCTGACAAGTACTGATTAAACAAGCAGACTTCAAGGACCAAACCAGTTTAGTCCCATTTGGAGGGGTAGGGTCTGGTCTGGCTACAGGGTCTGGTTCTGTAGCAGGATGTGATCACCTACTCCTGAGTGGTGGTGGTTGGAGGGTATGTTCTGTCCATCTCTCCTAGTCCCTCATGTAAAGATTACCCTGAGGGCCTCTTCCTGTGTTGTTGCTGAACTGCACCAGGATTTATGTTGGTAAGATGGGAATGAGGTCTCTGATGGGTTGTCCAAAGATGTGCGCTGGTATTAACTGTGTCTTGATCAGGGGTGTTTTGATGCTGGATGATAGCCTGCTGGAATTTGTCAACATTCAGGTTACCATAGGGTTCTGTATTGTTGCTGATTAGTGTTATCACAGATTTAATCCCTACTTCTGCTAGGCAGTGGCTGTGTGGGAAGGCTACTGAGCTCAGGTGGTGATGTACACCCCATTGGAGAGGAAAGTATGCGTGACAAGGTAACAAACTCCAGTCCTCCATTGGATGAGAATTTATCAGAGATGCTGTAGGTTGTGAAGCATCTCCTCATGCAATCAATGAGGCCTTTGGTCTCCTCTTGTGCCCTTTTGACTATGGGCCAATTAAATTAGCAATCAACAATGACAAGGTAGATATTGCCTTCATAATGGAAATAGTTAGCACAGATGCATTGGAAGGGGTATGAGGCTGGTGTGGCGGGTATGGGGGTGTGGCTAGAGGTTGAGAAGGGCCCATGTTGTTGCAGTTGCTGCAGCCACAGCATGTTGAAGTGATGTCCAGCATGATGCTTGGCCAAAACACAAAAGATTCAGCCCTAGCAATCATGGCAGAGGTGGTGTGGTGGGCAGTGTGCAATTCTGTTTGGTATTCCTATCTCAGGGATGGTGATGCGATCTTTGTATAGGATGATCCCATATATGGTTGAGAGTTGTTCTCGGAATGGGTAGTATTTTCTAAGAGCATCTGGCATGTCTTGCCAATGTTCTGGGATGCCATCCTTGATGGTAGAGGCGAGCAAGGTCATTTTAGTGTCACTTGTAATGGCAATGCGAACCTGGTTCTAGTTGATCGCATGTAAGGAGTGTAAAGACGTGATAGCGATCATGTGGGTATCGTGTTCAATATCACGGAGACATGTTTGATATAAAGCAATGGTTGCTCTGATTGCATGATGACATAAATATCATCCTGCAGATGTATTTTGAGTGGGTGGGTGTCTCCTGTGGGGTGGCGTGACATTGTACCTGATACTTTGTTACGTATCCCTGGAACGTAAATCATTTTAAATCTGTTACTGATGTCCCCAAGTAATCCGTAGCCAAATTGTTTGATGAGTGGTTTGCGATTAGCCACGATGATGAGGTTGTCACATCCGAGGACAAAGTCCCTAGCCTTGTCGAGCGCATCTGCCACTGCTAATGCTTCCCCCTCGATGGGGGTATAATGTGGTTCTGCTGGGTGTATAAATGAGCTCCCTACCAAGGTGGTCTTCCAGCATGTATTGCAGCATAAGGGATTAATTGTGCATACGCAGAGCTTTTGAAAGAGCCAGAAGACAATGCCGTTCTTCGACCAGTCTGTTGCAAGGCAGGTTTGTCTTGACTTATCAAAGATGTGAACACCTTCCAAGATTTCTCCTATGCTTACTCTTTTTGAATTTTTCAAACAGTGTATTCAGGTAATCATCCCAGTAGAATGGTATCTCAGTTTAAGAAGCTCATGGAAAGGTAACACTTTGCTGGTCATGCTGAAGGTGTATGAAACCTGATTAACCAGCCTAAATCAGGAGCAGATATCTGTGATGTTCTCGGGAGTGGGAAATTCCTTGATAGCCTGGAGGTATTTACTGTTTGGGTGAACACTGCTCATGGTGATCTCAAATCCAGCAAAGTCTACTGTGTCCATGCCAAATAGGAGTTTGTCGGGGTTCAATGTGACACCATGCTTGCCACAGATATCTAGCCACTGTGTAGCTTGGTGAAAGCTGACAAGTATGTGGTCTGCCCAGAGGAGGTTATCATCGATGCAATTAGTTTTGTCTGGAATGGTGGACACAATTTCATCGTATCATCCAGTGTAGTCATCCCCTGAAGTGATGTATCCCTGTGGAGCAATGTAGTATTTACATCTGGTGGAAGGGAGATTGGGTATGGTGGGTTTCCTTAGTGGCATGGGTGTAAAGTGGCTGGAAGTCAATAGTCCTGCAAGGCTTGCCATTTTTCTTTGCACATATAATCATCCGATGGCACCATGTGACGGGTTCATCTGTGGGGACTACTTCGATGACACCCAGGCGGACATCTCTGTCAAGATTTGCCTTGACCTCCTCTTGTCAGTGGATTGGTAAGGGTATTAGAAAATGGTGAGCTGTGAGTTTGGCCAGGTGTTGATCATCAACTTGATGTAGCTGGATCTGTAGCAGTCAGTCAGGTACTTTCCGTGCTGCTCATGGTTTTCCTCAGTGACTGGGACCAGTGGTTCCTTGGGACGTGGTGGGGGAGATGTGCATTTAGGGCAGTCACAATCTGATGCTGGTGGGGAGTCAATGTCAGAGATAGTGTGGCATTGTGTGGTGACTCTACTATCTTTCATGTGTAGATATGGTGACATTTGGCTTATTGTGAGGAACTTGTCAGTGATCATCCCTATCACTGTGCATGCTTCCTTGCTGAGAAATAGCCTGTTTTATGTGTAAGTGACATAGGTACTTGACTGGTCTCAATATTGTTACCCACCCTGTCCTGTCCAGAGAATCTCAATACAGCTGCCCCAAGATTGTTGATATTGTTGACATTTACCGCATACATCTCCATCTTGATTGGTATCAAGTTGTGTCTGTGGAGGCCAAGTTTGCTAACCATACTAATGCTCACCAAGCAGCTCTGACACTCAGTGTTGACCATGGTGTGAACCGTGACAGTCTGTTGATTGGCATGATTGTGTATTGTCTATGCACTCGACTTTCATCTGTAGCTTAATGTATGGCTGGGGTTGGGAAAGCCATTTCATCAATGTAATTTTCAGTTGTTTGTACAAATGGTGGTTCAAGATTGCACCCTTCTCCCTTCTATGTGTGGTGACAGTTCACAGTGTTGGGATCAGCCTCCAACTTTTTAGTTTGATAAGATGGAACTGTCTGTGTGGGTAACTGGAAACAAGGTGGAATATTTGTGTGTATGTAACAGAAAATAATGTTGAACATTGTGCTTTATTATCTGTTTATTGTAATTGTGTTGTTTTTGTGAGGCCTTGCTGAGCCTTTAAAAGTTCAGCCGGAGCCATTTTGAGGGATGTTCTGTTATGTTATGCTATGCTTTATCTATGCTCTACTGAAGACAATGTAAAAATAGTACCAAAAAACCTAAATTGTTATGGTTGGTCTAGTTTGTCTCAGGTGGTCCCCAACATACTGTGGCAGCAGTTATAGCTAAAGCTAAAGACACCCTAGCCAACTAGTGCTCCTCTTTCTATTAATTTTCATTTAGAATATATCAGAGAACTATTCAAGTGAATTGGGAGAGATGAGCAAAAGTCAACACCCTTATGATACAAGGGCTGCATAACATCAGAAAAACTCTGTAATTCCAGTTTACAATCCCTTGGTTACAGAATTTTCACCACCTAACAGTGAATACTCCGACTCCACCATTCCAGCAGAGCTGAGTGGAGTATTGAGGCATGAAGTGTTACAATCAGAAACACAATCCATGTCTCAAGCAGAGGGCAGACTTCCCTGCTTACATATCTCATTGAGAAGTATGAGAGAGAAAGGAAGGAAAGAGAAAGAAAAGAGAGAGGCCGCCTGGAATTCGAAGTTAGCTGGCTAGAGCTTGACACAGAGTTGCATAACAAGAAGTCCAGACTGGCAGCATGTCAACAGCTAAATAATTGGGATGGAAACTCTGACACAATTGCTTACCTTGACAACTTTGAACTGGTGATCATCATCATATCGTGTCCACCGTCCTTCCAAGCTAAGTCTTGAACGCATCCTTTTTGCCACGAATGTCTTCTGTGTTTGGTCTGGTGCCATAGTTTTCGCATGTGGTCATGAGGTGTGTCAGGTCACACGGTTGATTGCCACATTTACACAGGTCAGTGTTGGTGTAGCCCCACGTCAGTTTCGCTGATGGTGTAGCGGCTTTTCCATATCAAACTCGGTTTGCTGTACGCCAGCTCTTCCATAGAAGATCTCCACCATCAGGTAGATGTTTTTTCAGTACCACCATGTATTGTTTTAGTGCACTGTCCATTTAATCCTATTTGTCAGACCATGGTTACTGTCTGGCGGCTTCGAGTGTTGTGTTAAGTGCCGTGGTGCTGTTAATGAAATTGTGCCTCGACTTCAGATGACGTGTGATGGGCACATGGTTGTAGAGGTTGTGTCTGGGGTCAGTCACTGTTTTTTGTTGTTCTTTCTGAGTGACAACCTGTCATCGAATGTCTGGTGGAGCAATTCCTGAGAACACGTAGAGATCCTGTGTAGGTGTTGGGCGGATGCATCCTGTAATGAGACGGCATGTGTCATTCAGGGCGACATCAACATCCTTGCAGGGCTGACCGAGACCATACCGGGCAGCAGTACTCCGCTGTTGATACACATAGAGCCATGGCTGTTGTGCACAATGTTTGTGGCTGTGCACCCTAATTTGTTCCACAAAGTTTGCAGAGTAGGTTGTTCCATGACATGATTTTGCCTTAGGTTTTCTTGCAGTGTTCTCTGTAGGTTAGCATGCAGTCAAGGGTGATGCCAAGGTACACTGGATTGCGGATGTTAGCTAGTTTTATGTTGTTCCATGTGACATTCAGCTCACAGTTCACTTGTTGGTTCTTTAGATGGAACACCACTAGTTGGGTTATTCCAGGGTTTGGTCGAAGATGGTTCTCGACGTAGTACTCTTGCAACTCGGTTAGTGCTGCAGTCAGTGTGGTCTCAACTTCCACGAATGTATCTCTTTGAACTGTCAGGCACAGATCGTCGGCATACAGGAAACTGTTTGTTGATGCTGGTAGAGGTTGGTCATTTGTGTATATATTGAAAAGAGTTGGTGAAGTAAGGAGCCTTGGGGTAGTCCATTACGTTGCAATCTCCAGCAACTTTTTTGCCGTTCACTTCAACCATAAAATGGCGATTTGACAGCATTGTTCTGACAAATTTTGTTAGATTTACAGGTCAAAAAGTTTCTGCAGCAGACTTTTGTGGTTCACGGTATCATATGCAGTGGTAAGGTCGATCAACACTGTGCCCGTGATCATTCCCAGTTTAAAGCCATCCTCAATATGCTGAGTTAGATTAAGCACCTGTGTACAACATGACTTTCCTGGTTGGAATCCGGCCTGTTGGTCTATTAGCTTCTGCTCTATTGTTGGCTGTATCCATGTTAGTACCATCCATTCAAGCAGTTTGTGCACTGTGCATTGGAGGGCTATTGGGCGATAACTCTTCGGGCTTTTGCGATCTTTGCCGGGTTTTAGGAGAGCTATGACCTTCGCCTTTCGCCATATTGAGGGGATTTCGTCATGTATTAGGCAGTCGTTGATCAGTCCAAGTAACCAGGTCCATGTTTTTGGAGCCATAGTGTTTCAACATCTCATTGTGGATGTCGTCCAGTCCAGGTACTTTGTTGTTACACAGAGAGGATATTGAACTATCCAGTTCTTTAATTGTAAGTTGACAAGATGGTAGGTCCTGAGTTGCTTGATCGCAGTATCACCTTCTGCATCTTCGGCTTGCTAGATTTGTCCAGCTTTCCGTTGGGGAGAAGTTGGTGGGCAACTTGGTCGGGTGTCATGGTATACGAGGTGGTTGGCTTGGGGTTACCACTGAGTTAGGATAACAGCTGCCAGCCCTTCTTGCTGTTGTGGGTTAGGTCGATGTTCGCCACCATCTCCTCCCATTGTTGTTGACGGGTCACTTCGAGTTGGTTACACTGAATTTGGCCAGCTTCAATGGTGTCGTCACTGAAAGGGTCACTGTTATAAAGATGCTGGTATTCCATGAGAAGTTTCACTGAGTAGCTGGAGAGCCCTGGTATGTACTTGGTGCGACAGCCACAGGGAATGTGCCTTCTGGTCGATGATCTAACGGTTTTCAAAAATTCATCGTACTTTCGCCATGATGCTGGGCCAAGATTGTCCACATTGGTCCCAAGCTTGCTCATGAAATCATCCCAGTTCACTTTCCTCAAGTTAAAGCACCGTCGGAAAGGCTGCTCGATAGGTGTGATGATCGGCTTGATGGTAACGCCGTGCGGTCGATGCTGTGAGTGTGGTATGGTATCGTATATTGTGAGGTTACACATGCCACTGATGTTTTGTGACACAAAAGCAAGGTCAGGGTTGTAGCCTTGCCGCAATCGGCAGCTGTTGAATGTGGGAGGTAGCTTGGGGTCATGAAGTAGATGGAGGTTGTTAGCAGTCATCCATTCCTCCAGTATACTGCCGTTCTTGTTGGTGTCTCCATAGCCCCAGAGATGGTTATGCGAGTTAAGGTCATCGAATATAATGTTTTTGGTACCAAAATTTAAAAAAAGTTAATTGGGAAATTGAATATCATGGGTGGCGGCTTATAGACTGATGTTATTGTCAATGCATTGAGCGTGACAGAAAAATTTTTAATTTCATCTTGGACAGTAGTGGCCATTGACTGTGGCACTATATTGTTTTTCACCAAAATTGCGCTGCCATGTTTGGCATGTTTGATTTCAATGACCAGAATAAATCCTTTGACATAGATGTTATTTGACTGTTCCTTTCTGTGAGTCTCTTGGAGACACAGCACGACACAATTCTTCTTATTTGCTATTTCTGAGATTGAAGTCTCCTTTTGCTTCATTAATCCCTCACAGTTAAAGGATATGATGCTCGCTGCCGGTCCTGAGGTTTTGGCAGCTGGTGGTAGAGTTGGCTTGGTTGGTTGCAGGGTTGAAAGAATTAGCTTCGGGCATTCTTCGTTCGGAAGGTCAGTCGTAAAATGTTCTGTAATTATAGGGTTTCTGCCAAACTGCCATTGGATGCCACGTGGAGGCTTCTTTCTTGTCTGGTGATGAGGGAAGCTACGATTTCCCAGGAGGAATGGATCAACTTAGTATGGAAGCAGCTAATGGGTAAAGCACTCTCAGCATTCCAAGAAGAGGCTGCAAAAGTGACACACCATACCAAGTCTTTAAATCAATGATTCTGGAATGAATGGGTGCCACAGTGGACAAAGCATGAAGGACATTCCGGTTAGCGAAGCCCTCTATTGAGGAAGATCCAGAAATCCTGCTAAGAAGTGTCCTGCTGAAGGAGAAGCTAGCTACACTAGAAGTAGAAATACAAGAAATTTTCTGTGGATTCTTCCACCAGCATTTTGCAGAGGAGACCTTAATGCTACTGGATAGCAACAGAGCAGAGACGCCATATCAACAAATTATGACCCTTGAGTGACTCTGGGAAGCCAAGAACTTCTATGGAGGGAGTAGGATGTGGAAGCATGATCAACACCCAACACAGCAAGTTATCTGGAAGAAGCATGAGGGAGAATACCAGAAGTACAACTGGATGTCTGGAAGAAGCAAGGACCACACAGCCCAACCCCCCGGGGAAGGTGAGTCACTATGTAATAGAGGTGGGGGCAGTGGTAGGTCTTCTGGCTGGGGATGGGACAGCCAAGGTTTAGCCAGTGGGTAGCAGTACAGAGTGAGTGATCAAACTTGATAAAAGTAGTGCGACATGTTATAACTGTCAGAAGTTGGGCTATTACAAGAGTGAGTGTCCTGAGCCCAGAGTCAGGTGGAGTAGAATTCATTCTCCTGATCCTACTTTACCTGAGCATAAGACTGTGGGTAAAGTAAAAAAAATCGATTGCCCTACTATACTTGATACTGGAGTTACCAGGTCAGCTATATCTGGGAGGCTGGTAAAGAAGAATCAGCTCACGGAGAGCCAAGTGAAGGTAACCCATGGTTTCAGTTACACACTTAAAGGAAACTGAAGTAGAGATCGATTGTGATGTTAAGTGGCCAATGTTAAAGCCATAATGTTAAGGGAAAATTCTCTTGAGATTCCACTAGGTACAGATAACCTTTAACTAGGTCCCTTCTTGCAGGAAGAAAGTCTAGAGTTTATGACCCCACACCATGCAAAGTCAGGGCCATTACAAGGACCCAGAGCAAGACCCGGGAGAAGGAACAGGTTGGTAACATAGCAGCAGATGCTAGGGATGGGGCAATGTCAAAACAAGTTAAGTTAGCAGCACCCACTAGCAGCAACCACTGGCAGCCCTCCAGCAGGGCAGGGTAAAGGTAAAACAGCCAAGCAGAGTTTACCACTTGTGGTGGCAGGCCAACTAGAATGCATCATCCCAGATTTAACCCAAAATACCTCTCCTTAGATAGAAGAAGGGACAGAAGTAGTGGGGTTTGATGTTCTGATGGTCTGCTCCCATTGTACCCATCAGGAAGACTAAAGACTCTCAGGTTGTGCATCGACTATCACAAGCTGAACCTGGTCACAGTAGGAGATCCTTACCAGATGCCTGTTTGATCACCTGCTAGACAAAATTGCTGGAGCCACATGGTTGTCGAAGATAGACTTAAAGAAAGGTTGTTATCAGGTGCCTATAGAGGAGAGCCATCATAAAACTTCTTTCTGCATGCCTTGGGGTAAATGTGCTTTCACACGTATGCCCTTTGGGCTGAAAAATGCACCTGCCACCTTCCAGCGATGCATAGACAAGGTGCTGGAGGGGTGGGCTAGTTTCTCAAGCATTTATATATATGATGTGCTAATTTTTTCTAACATATGGGAAGAGCATGTTGAACACATAAGGGGAGTGTTAGGTGCCTTAGGACAAGTAGGCATGACAGCAAACTCAGCTAGGTGTGAGTGGGGTGCTAATGCATTTACATACTTATTGTATGAAGTAGGTCTAGGCAAGATTAAGGTACCCGAGGCAAGGGTCAAGGCTATTAGAGACTACAGAAGAGCATTCACCAAGAAGGGTTTACGTGCATTTCTTGGTACCACTGGCTATTACTGGAGGTTTGTCCCAGACTGTGCTGGTAGGGCTGGGCCACCGTATGACGCCCTAAGAAAAGTGGCTCCCAATACCCCGGTGTGGGATGAGGTTATGATTGATGCATTTCAATATCTAATTGACACACTCTCTTCTTCTCATGTTCTGTGGCTATCCCGAGAGGGAGATCGCCTAGTTGTCCACACAGATGCGTCCTATGAGGGCCTTGGAGCAGTATTATCAGCTGAGAGGATGGAATTCAAAGACCCCTAAGATTTTACTCGAAGAACTTCTGCCAGTGGAGAGAAACTATGCAGCCACAGCGCTGGAATGCCTGGCTCTACACTAAACAATTAACTATTTGTCATACATCTGGTGGGCACTCATATTGAGAGTGTCACAGACCACTGAGCTCTAACAACTCTGATTATATCAACAAAGCTAAATGGAAGGCTGATGAGATGGGCCTTGGCTCTACAAGTTTATGATTTTTCAATCTCTCATCACTCAGGAGCGAGCTACCAGAATGCTGACGGTCTATCAAGGCAAGAGTGGAACTCAACTGATACAGGCAACCCATCACATTTAAGCACTCAGCTGTGGGGCAGATTACCACAGGCATTTAAAAAGAAAGAAAAAGGGGTGCTCCTCCAATGGAATATCCTTTTCTAATTGTTGAGAAGTTGTTATGGCAGCTCAATCACAAGGCAGGTAGTCAAATCAATCCTAACTATGTTCAGTACACAAAGATGATAGGGATAGCTTCCCTTTAGAACATGTGTTGTAATAGCCAACAAATAGGCTCCATGTGTATAGGCAATGCATACAGAATTGAACATGTATGGTAAGGGATTTAGTTAAATAAATCACTGCCTAAATCATTACTATCCTCTAGTGTGGGGGAGGGTTTACATGGAGTAGTGTGGGGGAGGGGTTCACATGGAGTAGCAGGCCCGTATCCAGGATTTTTAAAAGGGTGGTTCTTTTTTGGGAGGGGGGGGGGGGGTTTAGTAACCTAATTTGCATTAATTATTCATGAGATATATAATATGTACCGTCACTTTGTTGTCTACTCACCCCTACTCTTAATCTTACTGCCAAATGAAAGCTTAGTTCAAATGCTTTCCAATGTATGCTCCATAGCATGTTCAAGTGTCCCATATTCTCAAAAATTATTGTGAAGTATAATACAAATGTCACCAAATATGGTTAAAAATATGGCTTGCATAATGGTAAAACAGTCCTACATAATGTAATAAATTTGTGTGTATAATCATATATATGTATATGTGTGCATATACACACATACACACACATATATACATATACATCTATATATATAAAAGGAGATGTCTGTCTGTCTGTCTGTCTGTCTGTCTGTCTGTCTGTCTGTCTGTCTGTCTGTCTGTCTGTCTGTCTGTCTGTCTGTCTGTCTGTCTGTCTGTCTGTCTGTCTGTCTGTCTGTCTGTACCATCATTCAGGCCAAACCTGTGGGTAGATTTCTCTGAAACTTGGCATGATGATAGGCTTTGACCTAACTTAAAACATGGGCCAAAAAATTCGGAAAATGGTTACCATGGTAATGAGAAAAAGCCCCCCCCAAAAAAAGATGTTTTGCCAGAAAAACTTTAGGAACAGATCTAAAACTTGGTTTGCATATGTAACTTCAATTTGAGATTAACCTGGGCTGGGTCCCATTGGCCACACCTCTTCCTTTCCCTGTGTAAGGCAAAAAATGCCAAAAAAAGGTATTTCAGCAACCAAAAAACCCCTAGGGAGTTAGACCCATGAACCCATATATATATTTGGAATCGATATAATCTGTGGAACATTTTAAGTACATGTATAAGACCACACCCTTTACTGTTTTAATGTCGGGCTAAAAAGAAGCCATAAAATGGTACTTTGACCACACAAATCCTTGGAGGAACAAGACTTAATATATGGTATGCATAAACAACTTGACGTTTGGAGTGGCACGGGTGGAATCCCTCTTGGCTATACCTCTTTCCATTGGTGTGTAAAGCGAAAGTGCCAAAAAAAGATATTTTGAATAACGCTTGGACCGAAGGAGTTATATCTACAAACACACTTTAATATATATTTTGGTTCATGAGTGTGTGTGTAGGCATCACGGCTAAACACTGGGATTAAAAAGGCTGAAATTCAGCATGTACTCAATGCATGTGAGCATGGTAATGGTGTACTTTTGTCATAGCCACACCCACACTCATTTATGGACTAATCAGGCTGAAATTGGGCATATGGAGTCCAAGTATCCCAGTGAGCATTATTAACTATGATTAGGTGTGACAATGTGTGTGGTTTAGTATTTGCCACACCCACAGGATATGTGGATAGTTATGGCTGCCTAAATCTAATTAAAGGGCCAACCATGCCAAAGTTTGAGTGATTTCTATAATGTGTCATGTTGAAATTGACCGGGCAATGCCGGGTATATGCTGCTAATATATATATATATATATATATATATATATATATATATATTGCATATAGTGTCCCAAGTTGAATCCCAGAATGATGGTGTTTTTATTAATTAGAAAGATGTGCTGCAATAGATCTACATGTAATATCCATACTATAAAGTACGAATAGGTTGTCTGTCTGTCTGTCTGTCTGTCTGTCTGTCTGTCTGTCTGTCTGTCTGTCTGTCTGTCTGTCTGTCTGTCTGTCTGTCTGTCTGTCTGTCTGTCTGTCTGTCTGTCTGTCTGTCTGTCTGTCTGTCTGTCTGTCTGTCTGTCTGTCTGTCTGTCTGTCTGTCTGTCTGTCTGTCTGTCTGTCTGTCTGTCTGTCTGTCTGTCTGTCTGTCTGTGCATTGTCAGGTTCATGCTTGAACAATTGAAGTTAGACCACAAACCCATATTATTTATAATCAGTATCACCAAGGAATGTTTTAAGCACATCTATGTGGCCACACCCCTTTTCCATACTTTAAAAAAGTACTTTGCCGGAAGAAAAAAAATTGAGCTACAGGCCTAAAACTTTGGCATACAGACACAGCTTGACTCTGTGATTAACAAGGGGTGGATCCCATCTGGCCACACCTCTTCCTCTTAGTGTGTAAGGCTAAAATTGTTTAAAATGGTAGCTAAAAAACTGTTTGACCTAATCACATGTTCACTTCTGTTTCAAAAAGTCTACAAAATGTTTTCAAAGCAGACACTTTGTGACTGTGGGTCGAATGTGTCTATTTTCCTCAATAGCTTTAGCCAGTGCAGAATTAATGCATACATCTACATTGTTCAGTTGATTTTCCACAATATATATGTATATATAACTCATGGCTGTGTGTACCTACCAATGTGGCTAATGGCCTGCCAACCGTTGGACCCTGAAACCTGAAAATTGGCGTGCATATGCTACTTGATCCAAGGGGTAATCCAGTCAATGTTTAAACCCATGGGGGAGCTTAAGTAAACTTCCTTCCCACATAATAACAATGTTGTAATAGCAATCACACATGTAACCTGATCTCACCCAAATTATTATAACCCAAGCAAATTCAATAAGACACTATACAACAGCTCTGTTCAGCTTAGTGCACTGGTCATTTTAATATGCTAACTATTGAACAAGTGAAAATTGGGCCACAATTAAAACCAAGAAGAACTTTCAAAATTTGGTTAAATAAGTGAAGAGCTAATTTTGATCATTTCATTCCAAAGCATACCCTATGGTTCTGATTGTTCAGCATTACACCATGCCTCAAAAACATTCTGTCCTTTCTAAAAAGGAAATCAGTAGGCAACATTGGAAATTAACTTTTTCGCATTTCCAAATGCTTTCAAACTTCCTGAATTTTCTTAAAAAATCACAAAGGGCAACCTTTTTGCATGCCTACTTATGAGCTCCTGTTAATTGAATGAAGCCACAAGGTCTAGAAATGGTGTTTTGAGTTGGCAGGGGCAACCCTCTAATATATACTAAATTTGATACTAAGCAAGAATTGTAAAAGTATTCTTCTTAAGTCCAGCAAGCTTCCATCAATCATGGAAGACTCAAAGCATACCATGTTTCACATCTTCCTTTAAATTTTCTCCAGGAGAGTTGTCCTTATTTACAATATGACAATGCTAAGTATAATTTCATTTATTCCTGCCACTGACAACATTAAAATTTTTAATTCAGTATTAATTAAGGAGATTGTGAGAATCAGTTCAGATAGAAGTTCAGGTAATTGCCTTGAGCACTGCAGCAGTAGCATTGCTAAAGATAGCTATATTCACGCAGTTGAAGAGATATTATTATTACTATATAACTTCGAAAAATCCAGCTCTATGGATCCTAATATTCAATTGGTTTTGACCATGTAGCATTGTGGAGTTGAAATCTGAGCAAAACTTGACCATTTATAGGGAAAATTCTTTCATGATAACATTACTTTACCAGTAATGAAACTGTTTTCATGGGTTTTGTGAAATTACAAACAATTACATATCAATTGGCTTGAAGAATATAATCTTGCTTTCTCTCCAATGGATAATGGGGGTGAATTTATTTTCATGTGTGTGTTAATGCTATACTAGGAGCAATTGGTCCAAGAACTTGTGTCTTAGTTAAGTAATGTCTTTAATTTAAACAAAGCAGAAGAAAAAAAAATTTGTATTTTAACTTGAGATATCAGGAATACATCAGGCTGCTGTTGAACGGGTCCATCATTTCTGTGTTACTTTTTAAATTTTGTTGTAGATTTAAATCAGCAGATAAACATGAGATTTTAAACATGATAAACTGATAGAGATGAACGATGTGCAAATGAGATCAATCCCTGCTTTAGTTTTGTTTGTGGGAAAGCTTCAAATACCTGATCACCCAAAAATTTAATTGTGGTCACCTTTAGCTGGTAGTGGATTGGTTGTCATGTTTATGACCTCTCATTTCTGATGGCAAAGTGAACGTGAATGAATTTTAGAGCCATCCATGGCCCTCTATATGCTTTTTTTTTTTTATCTTAACCTAATCATTATTAGTTGTTCATTCACTCTTCGGAACAGTTACTGTTTTGCTCTGTATTCGAAGATGTATATTCTCTACATAAAGATTGTATGATAAAATTAAGGAGGAGAAAATGAGATATTAAGGGCATTACTGTTACACAGTCCATAATAGTGGCAAAGACTTATGTATGAGGGCCCTGTGTCTTTGCACTTGCATTTCTTTAGTACGAACAAGCATCTTGCAGCCAACACTTCAGGAGATCTTGACAAGCACCATATTGGTTTTCAACTCTATTCATGCTGTGCCTAATCAAATCCCTCTGATACTGGATTGTTATGTTGTACACTGCTATCAATGCCAATTTTAACTAAATAATTTATCTGGTTCTATGCGTCAATATGGACTGTCAGACAGCTTGGTAGAGTGCCCAGTTAGTTAGCTGTATGAGTGTAACCTGCCCAGCACATTAAAGTTTACTTTATGGCCATAATCTATACCTATTGAAAGATTGTTGAATGTATGTGCTTCATACATATGTTGGTGGGATGTTATCCATTAGTTTCTTTCTCTCTCTCCTTGAAAACTGGTCTTGTCATTAGGCATAACTTAGTTACTCTATGTTGTGTTGTCATAAAGGGCACATGAAATGTTCAAGTCATTAAAAAAAAAATACAGATGCTAAATCCAATGACTGGAAGGACATTGTATTGCATATTCAACAGATCAGGTAACACTTGAGTATAATTTTCAGGCTCTCCAAGATTATATTTTTCCTTTATCAAGGGACTGAGATGTAGTATGACAGCCTGTAGGCCTGTAGATGCATGGTAGGAGAGGAATCCCAGCTTTGACAAGTTGATTTGTTATGTTACCACTTTTATTTTTTCCTTACCAAATGCCACTCTACAAACTTGCCTCTTATTATAATCAATCATCTCTCATCATTTATGAGTTAAACACCAAAAACATGCAAATCTTACCAAAATTCACTAATTTGACCTTATAATATGATCTTTTGATCTTAAAAATGACCCCAGGTGGTCTTTAAAATGTTGCTATTCAACTAGATGTCCTCACCAAAAAAATCCTACTTTGACCCTGAGATTGTGTCTCTAGCCCTTCTAGAAGTCATTTTAGCCCACGACTCAAGTTATCCTTCAGGCTCAAGTTATAAACCCTGAGCATGGGACATTTCATTTATAACTTAAGGGAGTATATGGTAAAGACAGACAGACAGACAGACAGACAGACAGACAGACAGACAGACAGACAGACAGACAGACAGACAGACAGACAGACAGACAGACAGACAGACAGACAGACAGACAGACAGACAGACAGACAGACAGACAGACAGACAGACAGACAGACAGACAGACAGACAGACAGATGGATGGGTGGATGGGCGGGTGGATGGGCGGGTGGATGGGCGGGTGGATGGGTGGGTGGATGGGCGGGTGGATGGGTAGGCAGGCAGGCTGGCAGGCAGGCAGGCGGGTGGGCAGGCGGGCAGGCAGGCAGGCAGGCAGGCAGGCAGGCAGGCAGGCATTTCCCTTTATGTAAATAGATATATCAGTTTAATTTTTTGAATGTACTAAATCCCACATCCTTTTCATGAATCAATAGTTATTCTGTAAGTAGCATCTAATAGATGTGATAGATTGCTATTGTTATGTTATTACATGTACAGATGGAATGGCTGATACAGAGAGAGAACCAGAAAGGGGAAAATTGAGTAAAAAAAATTTTTTTAAAATTATCCTTCGTAAGACTGAAACTCCAAACCCATGACTTAGATGACTGATGCCTCCTCATCTATTAGGCCGTAGAACTGCATTTTTGTATAGAAATAATGTAATATATTTATTTTTAGTGACTGAAATTTCCAAAAGTATGATGATATTTGTACACGCTAAAAAAAAAACCTAATTGCACTATGTATGTATATGGATATGGATGTGTAGGTATGCATATATAGGCCTCTGAATATATGTATACATACATATATATATGAATGTACATAAAGAAAAATGTAAATTTATATGTGTATACGTATTTCTGTTGTTGGAGGTTTAGCATAATTGTTCAGTTGTTGTTTTTCACATTGAATAAAAAAAATAAACTACAAATTAATACCATTTTTTAATAGCAGTATTGTTGATGGATAAATGTAGTAGCTATGACAATACCTGTTACGACTGCATGAATGATCATGAACTTCAATTGTAGGCTCACTGTGATGGTTCTTCTAAACTATGCGAGCTGAAACTAAAATTAATGTTTGATTCATCCACAAGAGACCAACAAGGTGAAGATACAATAGGAACACTGCATGTAGTCATGAAGGAAGCAAAGAATCTTCCAAAATTGAGCAGGACAGGGCATGCAAATAGCTATGCCGAACTCTATCTTCTTCCAGACAAGGGCATTGTGGGATTGAGAAAGACTGGTGTTATAAAAAATGAACTTAATCCTGTTTGGGAAGAAGAATTTGCATATGATAAAGTCACATTAGGAGAGCTAAGAAAAGCTAGAGTGTTGGAAGTCCCTGTACTTAACCATGGTGCTATACACAAAGTTAATGTATTTGGGTGTGTTCACTTGGGACCCTGCATTGCACTTGCATTGTGGACAACTAAGAAATGGATGGATTTCAAGTGTGAGCCACTGGGAGGAGTTTCTGGCAACACCTGGCAAGTGGGTGGAATATTGGTATGTTCTGAGATCAGATAATGTCGATGTAACTACTAGCCCTAGCCCTAGCCCTAGCCCCTACTCACCTGTACCTGTTAGTTCACATCACAAAGTTGGCCAGCACTCCAGCATCAAGACAAAAAGGAATGACAAGGATGTTAAGAGTGAAACCATTACCACAACTTAAATATCTTGCTAGGCCCACGCCAGCTAGACTAATATTTTCTCTTTATTATGTGAAGTAATATTAATTAAGATTACTGCACACTTTTTTTCTCTTAATATTTTTTTATTCTACCACACATACATTAATATGCTTCCTTTATTATTATTGTTAGTAGTAGTAATAGTACAAGTAGCATTATTCTTATCAATATTGTTGTCATTTCTTGTTGTTTTTATTCTAATTAATTTTTATTACCATGTTTTTTAACTTAATAGCTTCATTAATATATTAACTCATTAACACTTCATTTATATATTTTTTAGTTTCTCATTTATTTTATGTGGAGAGAGCGGAGTTTAATTAACTCTGTAAGAGAAAAACTGAACAGAAATTACTGCCTTTACAGCATTCTCTCCCCCACAAAAAAAACAAAAACAAAAAATATATTCTAAAAATACCTTATTCCTAAAATGTAAAGTTTATGGGGAAAATTTTTTGAAGTCTACATTTGTGTACACTGAGCATGGCTACCTTATTTAGCAATGATTGGTCTAAATATTTAGGAGAAGCAGTAAAAATTAGATTCCTTTTCTACTTTGTTGGATGTCCATATTTATATTTGTGGCATGACACTATTGTTACATACATGCATACATACATACATACATACATACATACATACATACATACATACATACATACATACATACATACATACATACATACATACATACATACATACATACATACATACATACATACATACATACATACATACATACATACATACATACATACATACATACATACATACATACATACATACATACATACATACATACATACATACATACATACATACATACATACATACTACTCTGTTGATTGTAAACTGAATTGACTGTATTCATAATTAATGGTGATGTGGTTTTGGGTGATTTGTGTGTCATGTGATCTTGCCATGTGGAAAGAATAAGTTGTTGCTTCTATGAGAACTAAAAATATAGCTAGGCTGACAAATAGTTACATGGTGTCAGAAGTGGGATGGCTCTTCAACTATCACCATAGGACCTTTCAACTTGAAGAGCCCAGATCTCTGGGCCAAGTTGAAAAGAAGATTTGAGCGCTACAGAAACTAGATGGGTCAGCACACTGCACCTTGATGAAGAGGCTGAAGACATTCTCCTTCCATAACCTGTGGAAAAGGAAATGTATGAACTGTAGTTAACAAGTTTGGAGGATCTTTCCAGTGTGAGAAAAAAATCTTATTTTTGAGCCTGCATGCTTCTATAAACTTCAATAGACTAGATCAGCTGGAGGGAGAGAGTGGGGAAAGCTATATCACTGCCCTCTACAGCCTCATTCAAGACTGTGGGTATGGAGCAATGCAAGAGGAGCTGCTGAGAGACTGTATTATTATTGACATCAGAGATAAAGCACTATCAGAAAATTCCAGATTGAATCCAGACTTTACATTAGAGAGAGAGCTAAGAACGATATACACCAGAAAGAAATGGTGAGAAACAGGCTAACCAGCTCCAAGGGGTAGCTGAAAGTCAAGTTATGGGAGTTCATCAAGGAGATTTCCACCTTCTCATGAGTACAGAAAGAACCTTAGAAGTTGTGATCACTGCATCACCACAGAGGAGGAAGTGGTGGTACGTTTTCCATACTCAGGCATGCCTAGCTTGTGTTCAAGATGTGGTAGGAGGAGGCATGAAAAGGGATATAAATGCCCTGCTGCTAATGCTGTTTGTCACAGGTGTAATAAAAAATAATGTCATTCAGTGCATGATGCTACACCAAATCAGCTGTGACAAATGAGCTTACTGAAGATGCAGTGTACCTTAGCACAGTTGACACAGCTACCTTAAGCAAATTGTCCTCCCAGTGCATCCCCATTACCCTAGACAAGGCAATAGTGATGTTCAAAGTGGACGCTGGGGCAGAGGTAACTGTCATATCCCAAAAGACATAAAAATAGCTGGGAAGGTTTAGAAAACTCTAGGAGGAGCCATTAAAGAAATTGTATGGGCCAGCTGGTTGCCCTCTTATCAGCTTAAGTCAATTCTTTGCTAAACTTACCCATGGGCAAAACACATCAACAGAGAGTGTTTTTGTGGTAAAGAGTGTGTAGAGTGATTTGTTGGGGTTTCCAGCAATTTCATCAATAAAACTCATTCAAGGTGTTTGTGCTACTCAGAGTGATGAAAAGGGGCATGCTATCAAGCAGAAGTTTCCTAATGTCTTTAAAGGTCTCTGGGTCCTGGGGGATGAGTATGTGATTAAGCTGGAGGAAGATGCTAGCTTTATTCATTATTTACTTCTCTTAACATACCTATACCTTTGAGACCCAAAATTAAAACTGAGTTAGATCATATGCAGTCCCTGGGAATTATTAGTCCAGTACATGACCCCACTCCATGGTGTGCAGGGATGATTGTTGTGCCTAAATGCTCAGGTGCCGTTAGAATCTGCATTGACCTCAAACCTCTGAATGAAAGTGTACTTTGTGAGGTTGACCCTATTCCAACAGTAAATGACACACTAGCACAGTTGTCAGGAGCATCTATATTTATGAAGCTGATGCAATAATAAATTTTGGCAAATCCCCTTAGCCAAAAGGTCTCAACTTCTTACGACTTTTGTTACACCATTTGGTTGATACTGTTCTAATAAACTTCCTTTTGCCATATCAAGTGCTTCAAAGTTGTTTTAACATTGGATAAACTAAGTCCAACAGGGTCTCTCAGGCGTATTATGTTTGATGGATGATGTTTTGGTGTTTGGGGAAACTTAAGATTTGCATGATCAATGCTTAAAACAGGTCATGGAGAAACTGAAATCAACTGGAGAAACTGGAATCCACTGGAGTTACTCCGAATGTTGACAAGTGCGAGTTTAATAGAGATACTCTAAAATTTCTTGGTCATGACAAGAATGGTATTAGACCAGATCGAGAGAAGACAAGGGCTATCAGCGATATGGAACCTCCACAGACTGTCACACATTTATGTCTATTCCTAGGAATTGCTAATAACAGGGAAGGTTACCTGCAGATTGTCAGAGTTAAGCAACTTCTGAGGAAACTCCTGAAAAAGAGGAATGCGTGGATGTGGGGGCCTAACCAAGAAAAGTCACCCTTGGCTATCAAGGAGGAGTTGATTCATCAAAGAGCATTGGTTCACTACAGCTCCACAGCTCACCACAAAATTTCTGCAGATGCATCATTGTTTTGACTTGGAAGTGTCCTTCTACAAGAATGAGACAAAATGTGGAAACCAGTGATCTATGCAATACAAACTTTTGCAGAAACAGAGAGACCTTATACACAGATAGAAAAAAGAACACTGACCATAACATGGTCATGTGAGAAGTTTACCACATACGTACTTGGTAGCAGTTTCTTGATAGAAACAGATCACAAGCCATTGATTCTGGTGTTCAACTCAAAGCATTTGAATTGTTTACCACCTCACATCCTACATTTCCAATTAACATTGACAAAATTCTGCTACAGTGTGGAAAGTGTCCTGGGTAAATTGTTGTACACTGCTGATGCTCTATCTTGTGCACTTACCTCAGCTTTACAGAAAGATGTAGTTTATGATGAGTAACTCAAAGACTTCATTCATGCTGTGGTCATAGATGGATTATCAGCAAGTGAGATATGGTTGGAGACCTATTTGAGTGCTCTCCAGAAGGGCAGAGAATGTACTCAAGTTATTGCATACTGCAAGACTGGTTGGCCACAGACTGCTTCTGTGTCTTCAGATCTTATACCATGCTGAAGGTCAAGGGATCTCTCACTGTCTGTGAAGGACTTTTAATGTTCAATGATTGTATAGTCATACCCAAGTCTCCAGGGCAAGAAACTATTCATAAGATTTACTAGGGTCATCAAGGTATCGAGAGGTGCAGAATAAGGGTTTGATAGTCAGTATGGTGGCCTGGTGTTAGCCAGAGTATTAATCAAAATGTACTCCACTGTCTGAACTGTGCTAAAGAGGCCAAGCACAGAAGCGAAGCACTTATCACAACTTTGTTACCAGAATATCCATGGCAGGTTGTGGGAACAGACTTGTTCAAACTGGATGGAAACCACTGTTTTGGTAATGGATACTTCTCCAGGTACTCTGCTCTACTCTTTCAAGCAATGTCATCAACGCACTGAAAGTAGCATTTTCGCGACATGTGATACCTGAAATTGTGAGAACTGATGGTCCACAGTATTCTTCATTAGAATTTGCAAAGTTTGCTAATTGTTATGGATTTCAGCATTTGACTAGTAGTCCTCTGTACCCGCAGAGCAATGGGCAGGCTGAGCACATGGTGAAAACAGTTATAAGCCTCCAAAGCAATCCAGTAACCCACTTCTAGCACTACTTGCATATCAAAGCACTCCTATGCCTTGGTGCAATTTAAGCCCTGCAGAGCTGTAGATGGGGAGAAGGGTGCAGTCTATCGTTCCACAGGCAAAGAAACTGTTGTTCCCAAAGTGGGCATACATGGAGGAGTTTCAAGAAGCAAATGAGAACTTCAAGAAGCAAATGAGAACTTTAAGAATCAACAGAAGAGGAACTTTGACAAGAGACATCTTATATTAGACCTTCCTGAGATACTATAAAACACAAATGTTTGGATCATACAGGGTACCCCTGGAGACAGAGAAGGGTTACTTCATCCCACCAAAGTCCACGGTCTTACATAGTAGACACTCCATATTTGGAGATGATTCCTCATCACATTGACTTCAAGAACCAATACGAAGGATAATGACTCGATCACAGACAGGGACTCCATCTATCCTCTGGATAGATTTAAAGAGGGAGATGTGGCATGACACTATACTTATATGTATATTACTCTGTTGATTGCAAACTGAAGTGACTGTATTCATAATTAATGGTTATGTGGGTTTGGGTGATTTGTGTGTCATGTGATCTTGCCATGTGGAAAAAATACTTGTTTCTCTGGAACTAAGAATATAGCTAAGCTGACAAATTTTTACAATACTCAGTAAATTAAATTTGATTCAGGGTTCAGCCTAGATAGACGAGGAAACATGAATCATAAAGACCCCACCCACCCTCCTCCCCTCCAAATATTTTTAAATTAATCTGGTTTGTCACAGATGTTGTTTTTGAATGACTTGCTTTCATTATTTAGGGTCGAATACACGTTTAATGTATTTGTACATGAATGGCAGCTTGTGTAAATAAAGCCAACTGCATAGAATTAGAGAAACAACAGAGCTAACAATTCTGAAGAGCAACTCTAGCCCTGTTATAGAAGTGAATTAGCTAATGTACCACCAAGATCTCAGTTCCACCAGACCCTGCTATCCCATTTATCTATTTAAAAGCAAAAGTTTTCAAGGCTCTAAAAACTATTACTAGTGGCTCTACTTTGGCTGCATATGCCAACCAAATTGAAAAATTTGGCAATCTCATCTTGAACAACAACAAAAACCAGCAGTGGCACAATACATTCCCAGTTCATAGAATAACGATAATCACTGAGTCAAGTTAGGAGTCAACTGGTAAGGGATATTCCTATGCCTGGACAACTGCTACATCCTCCCACCCTCCCCTCCCCAAGTGGCTTGCTCCAATGAAGAGAGAAGTTTTCAGTTTTCTTGACAGTCCAGCCAGAAAGAGTTATTGGCAGCACTATTGATGGTATTGACCAGGGCGAACATGAGGATGGCTGCCTGCTATCAGTATCTCGGTAAAATTTCTCCAAAAAAGCCAGTTTAAGGTGATCAATGGAGATGGTGTCTATTTTCCTATTTATCTGTAATGTAAAGAACTTGTCTGAATAGTCAGGTACTTAGAATGGGCCTTCATAAGATCAATGTAATGGGGTCTTGTATCCACCTCTTTGCACAAAAAAGAACTTGGATGTCTATGATGCAGCTGGTACATGTGGCACTATCCCTCCATGATAGGCGGTTGGTGTTGGTCACAACTTTAGCATGATCCTCTGCAAATGTGGAAGAAATTCTTCTGAGGCCTGTATTGGTGTCTGTCCGATATCAAAGAATTTGCCTGGCTACCTCAGTGTTTCACCATAAACGAGCTTGGCAGCTGAATATCGTACATCCTCTTTTGGTGCAGTGTAAACTCCAAGCATGATAAGAGGCAGCTCATCAATCCAATGAGGTCCATCAAGGCGTGCTTTAAGCGCATCCTTCATCTACCAATGGAACCTCTCAATGATACCATCAGCTTAAGGATGATAGCTAGTTGTTCTGTGTGCCTCTGAGCCTAGTAGCTGAAGAGATGTGTCCTGTTACTACGAAATAGGCAAATTTCAGACAAAGAAATACACATGTATATGAAACAGGTGTGAACTTGGACATTAGAATTGCCTCTGCCCATCTGGTGAAGTGATTGATGATAGTGAAAAAGGTATTTCATACCCTGAGACACTGGCAGTGGACCTACAATGTCCATGTAAAGCTGTTAAAAATGATGGCTAGGGAGCTGGCCATGCTGCAGTGGAGCCCAGATGTGCTGGTGTACTTAGCCCGCTGGCATCCAAGGCATCTCCTGGCCCAGTTACTAACATCTTTATGCATTCCATGCCACACAAATCTTGATGTTATGAGCTTCTGTGACATCTTGATACCTGGGTGGGAGAGTCCATAGAATAGATCAAAAAAAAATTCTTCTCCATAACTTAGGCAAAATAGGGCAAGGCTATTCAGTAGAGACATCGCAAAGAAGTGTATATATGGAATCTGACGCTGGTAAGTCCTGTAGAATCCTGTAGAATCTGTTTTGTGATGCCTGTGCATGTAGAATGTACTTCTGCATCTGTTAGCTGTGCATATCCCACCTTACTATAATGAATCTGGGATGACTGTAGGGCAGATAGTTCCAAAGATGAGATGGTAAGGGATTGTTGGCTCTGGTCATCAATGGAGAGAGCATCTGCTGTCAAATTGTCTTTGCCCATGATGTGCTAAATGTCTGTGGTGAATTCAGATACATAAGCAAGATGTCGCTGTTGACATGGTGATTACTTGCCAGAAGCTTTTGAGAAGGCATAAGTAAGTACTTATTGGTCAGTAAACAGCATGAACGGACTTCCTTCAATGAAATACATTGCCAGCAGTTCTCCATCAAACACATTGTTCAGGATCGATCTTCTTAGAGAAAAAATCAAGTGGTCACCATTCACGATCTAAGAACTGTTCCAGTGCACCACCCACAGCTTGTCAGATGCATCCACTGTGATGCTTGTAGAGGCTGTGTGGCTGGGATGCATGAGGATGGTGGCAGTAGCCAGTCCCTTTTGGGAGCCTCAGGAGAGCTCTGTAAATCTGCTAGACTATGTAAAAGGTTTGGAGTTGGCAGCCTCATGCAGCAAAGGCTTCATTAACACTGCAGCATGAGAAATGGCACGGTGATACAAAATTTATCATTCCTATCCACTCCTGAAACTTTTATAATTGCTTGGTGCAGGGAAATGTGTAATCACCTCAACTTTAGAGGGCAGTGGAGTAATACCATCATCAGATGTGATGTCCTGGAAAATCCAGGCTGATGACACCAATTGACATTTGAAACTAACATTTAGAGCTGAATTTGAACCGGTTGATGACTCCGCCATAATCCGTCAGCTGTACACACACACACACACACACACACACACACACACACACACACACACACACACACACACACACACACACACACACACACACACACACACACACACACACACACACACACACACACACACACACACACACACACACACACACACACACACACACACACACACACACACACACACACACACACACACACACACACACACACACACACACACACACACACACACACACACACACACACACACACACACACACACACACACACACACACACACACACACACACACACACACACACACACACAATTCGGTAACTCAGACCATATCAAGAATAATGATAATATAAACTGCTTCTTGAAAAAATTATAATTTCACTCTGGCTAATTATTGAGCAGCTATAGTGGATCATATTATTTAGTTACCTATAGTCACTACAATGACACCACCAGCTTCCTGGTTCTTTCTAGGGGATCAGATGGAGGGGTGATGCCCATCTGCTTGGTCATCCGCTTGGTCATCCGCTTGGTCATCCGCTTGGTCATCCGCTTGGTCATCCGCTTGGTCATCCGCTTGGTCATCCGCTTGGTCATCCGCTTGGTCATCCGCTTGGTCATCCGCTTGGTCATCCGCTTGGTCATCCGCTTGGTCATCCGCTTGGTCATCCGCTTGGTCATCCGCTTGGTCATCCGCTTGGTCATCCGCTTGGTCATCCGCTTGGTCATCCGCTTGGTCATCCGCTTGGTCATCCGCTTGGTCATCCGCTTGGTCATCCGCTTGGTCATCCGCTTGGTCATCCGCTTGGTCATCCGCTTGGTCATCCGCTTGGTCATCCGCTTGGTCATCCGCTTGGTCATCCGCTTGGTCATCCGCTTGGTCATCCGCTTGGTCATCCGCTTGGTCATCCGCTTGGTCATCCGCTTGGTCATCCGCTTGGTCATCCGCTTGGTCATCCGCTTGGTCATCCGCTTGGTCATCCGCTTGGTCATCCGCTTGGTCATCCGCTTGGTCATCCGCTTGGTCATCCGCTTGGTCATCCGCTTGGTCATCCGCTTGGTCATCCGCTTGGTCATCCGCTTGGTCATCCGCTTGGTCATCCGCTTGGTCATCCGCTTGGTCATCCGCTTGGTCATCCGCTTGGTCATCCGCTTGGTCATCCGCTTGGTCATCCGCTTGGTCATCCGCTTGGTCATCCGCTTGGTCATCCGCTTGGTCATCCGCTTGGTCATCCGCTTGGTCATCCGCTTGGTCATCCGCTTGGTCATCCGCTTGGTCATCCGCTTGGTCATCCGCTTGGTCATCCGCTTGGTCATCCGCTTGGTCATCCGCTATAATTCCGTGGTTTTCCATCACCCCAAACTCACGTAGAGTTACTGCCGACTTTGGCAGGGGATAATCTTTGTGCTTTTGCATGTGCTGGCTGGCCTGATGTCTCAATGTCGTGCTGCACATCATGTTTGTTATCAGAAGTGGAGAACCGTGGTTGTGTGACAGATGTGATCTCATAAATCCGACTGTGAGGTGCTGCTGACGGTAAGCCATTGATACCTTTGCTGACACCAGCTGAGGCAGCATGGGCCTTGTGATTCATATAATAATAGGAATCCACAAGGTATTTGAAGAAATCGGTACTGGAGGATTAGCTGCAGAACTTCGGCCAAGATGAAGTTACAGTTGTAGAAGCGTTTTGTCTTTTTCTAAATGTGGCAATTATTGTGCAGAAGCTGGGTAAACACTAAGTTCTTTTCCTGAGTCATCCAGAAGGCCTTTAAGAATGATCCCATATGTATATAAGATGATTGGAGTGATTGATAGTGGCTGAAGCTACTAATGGCCCAGGGTGGTCACTGGAAAATCCACCCTCAGTGTTGTTGGGGTGGGTGGATTATCAACTTGAAGGTGCATGGTTTGATGCATTTGTGTGCATTCTGTCGAATCTGTAGTGGTAAGAGCAGATATTGTAGGAGGCATTGTGGTCAGAGACTTTCTGATGCTGCTTCTTTGAGTTGAACTTTGGAGGCTGTAGTTTTTCCCTGGTTGGCAAACTTGCACTTGTAAGGCATCCCAGGCTTTTAAGGTATTTTAAGGCTTCTCTCGGAACTTCGGAGCTTCTCAACTGAGAAGTAAGCTGTGCTATTGTAGTCTTTAATCAAGCTAAACTCTGTTAGCTAATGCTGAATGCTTGCATTTTTTTGTTGTTGCTGGTTGCTGTGGTTGGTTGTTAGTTGCTGTGACTGGTTGTTGTTAGTGGCTGTGGCTGGTTGTTGTTAGTTGCTGTGGCTGGTTGTTGTTTGCTGTGGCTGGATGTTGTTAGTTGCTGTGGCTTGTCAACCGAGTGCCAGCCTAACATTGGGGAAATATATAGGTTTAGGGCTAGAAATTATTATTTATATATGATGATATGCTTATATATTTACAGAGCCTGCTCCTTCTCTGTCATGTTGCTGTACTGTTAACTCTGATACTGACCGTGTGTCTCAGAAGCAGTCCTCTTCTTCAAAGTCAAACTGCCAGTCTAGTAACCCTTCCAGAGTCTAACTGCAAGACCACTACCTATTCTGAGACAAAATGTCATGCCAATACTCCTCACAAGTGTGATAACCAGCACTCCAGGAAAACCAATAACACCTCAATAATTAAAAGAGAGCCCCCCCCCCCCCCTCATCAAATCCTGGTTATGACTATGGGATATATCCTTGCAAATTGTTCCTTCTGTACAGGGAGAATTGAAACATTCAATACAGTGATTATGAACATAACCTCGTGAAATATTTTCCTTCAAGTATAGAGATTTGTCACACACCCCCAAAAGAACAGGGCAATACTGAGAATTATCTTCCTTCAATTTTGGGAGAGTTGAACCCCTCGACCATGCAAACATGGACACATCCTTGTGATACAGATTTTAGTACACCTCAACTAAGTGAAATGGGTCACATCAAGAACTTATACCTTCATCATAGGGACACTTATGTAGCTGGCAAGACTGGACTAAGTACTTTCCAAATCATGGAGTAACATCAATGGAAATAATATGAAAAACAATTAAAAACTCGTATATTAATTTTCATGTGCCGGATGCCCCTCCTCAACTGATCATTTAGATCATTTACTTGCCACTCTTTATCCTCCTCTCAATCCTTTACCTTTCCATGCAAGAGTATATTCTTGAAACTGATTTTGATGTCAACAACTCATTGCTGTCTTCACTTCTTGAAAAAATGAACTCAATTTCTGATCTTTATCTTTTCCCCCACAATCAACTTGTCCCATCCCTAACTCACTTCTCTCACATTAGTCTATCTTCTATTGTAGATTGTGCTCAAGCCTCTGCTTCTCATTGGAATACTTACCAACCTTATTTATTTTCCTCCAGACATCATCCACCTAGCATTAATTCATATCCCATCCTCTCATCACTATCATCCCTTCAACATCAAAATTCCCTTCTGTTCATTCCCCCTGGTACAGAACTGTGGAACTGTCTTCCACTCCACATTAGAACATCTTCATCCCTTTCCACCCCAAAAAACACTTTCAACCAATTTTACCTTAATTCTACTATCTCATCCCTGGTAACTGTCCACTTCAAGCTTTCACCTTGCCATCATTTATCATTAATTCATGTATCTTATATTTAGCTATTTACACCTTATCATCATTTTTCCACTAAGTTATGTATCTCACAATTGGTGTTTGCTATTGATTTCATTTCCCATGTATTCAACAAAAGTTTTTAAAAAAGATTTTCCTCTTAATATTCTTTTTATTATATTCTTCATTTGTCTTGCACAAGTTTATTTATTCATTGAAATGATAAAGAACGCACCAAAGAAGTAATGAATGTACAGAAATAAATACAGAAACAATAAAAATTACTTAATGGTGAGAAATTTGTATGTGACAAACAGGCATGGTATGTCCCTGGAACAAATTGCAAAAAGCATGGATATTGCCTTCCTTGCTCTCTTATTGACCAACTTCTTGAAGTTGGACACTTCATCACTGCACTTGAGGTGATTGACATGAACAACAGACCTTTACCTACAACCACTAGCCTTGAGCGAAGGAGAAGTTATTACAAGGTATAAGCTTACTCCGAGTTAGGATCCAGCTGAAACAACGAAGAATCAATTCTGTGCTTCTTTTTATGTATTCCACTCGAAGAACTGCTAGAGTTCTGCGGTGGACGTTAGCCTCCAAGGATATTTTGCGCTTGCATTCCATATGGTCAATTAACGCTCGGTGGAATGTTGTGTACTTGCTTATGGGACATACAGCTAACTTTGCCTAGGGATGGTTAACTTCTTCAGGGATAATACAAAAAGAACGTCTGGAGCGTCATAAATTTGTTGGTCCTTGAAATCTGGAAATCCGTTGAGTATTGGCCCTGTTATTAACTGTTTCCCCAGGGCCCAAGTCAGCGCAAACAGACCTTAATTCCCAAAGAGGATGCTCTTTGGGCCTTTCATAATCTGGTCTGCCCTCTCTGCAAGGACTTCCATGGCCCTGTTACCTTATCAATATTGTTGGTTTTCTTTTTTTTTGGTGTGAGTGTGCAGGCCAAAGTGTAGTTAAGAGTACTTATGAAGGCATCTCAAGTTGATTGAGGTGATATGAAGTACTCATTACAATTATAGTTTCTGTTTCTGTTGTTGGCTCAGCATTTTTGTGCCTGAGACTGAGTAACCACTAATCTATGTTTGACTGGTACACTTAACTTAAAAACCACACTATGTAAACATGCACTCTAAAAATACCCTAGATGGTGTCAGCCAAACTGTGAATTTGAGTGCATGACTACTAAAGGTCATTCTGAACTTGGACTTACTAAAATAGAATGCCTAAGTGAAGTATTGTTGATAAGAGGGAACAGACTGCCTGTGATGCACCCTTCTCCCCCCCCCCCCCCCTTCCCCTCATTACAGGAACACCCTCCCTCATTTGGTTTCTATTCCTCAGAAAAGTGTTGTTTATTTGTTTTTCATTGTTCGTTATGCACAACACTAGGTCAACAATGGTTTCAGCAACAATTGGGTTTATTCATAAAATGCCAAATGGGCACTGTACCACAGTGAAAGCACTAATTAAAAGTTTGGGACTCATGGAATTTCACTGACATGGCTTCTAGTATGTTTTTTTTTTTTTTATTTTTTTTAATTTTTACTATTATTCTATCTACCTACAGATATCTTACTATAATTCTCAATTTCCTCATTTGTTTGTTCGATAAATCCTCCCAGAAAGTTGGGCCTAAAGGGCTCAATTTTTTCAGGGTTGAATGGGGATCACCCTTGGGTGGTTATACTGAAATTTCGTGATGATTGGACTAAAAACCTTGCCAGTGGGGCCATTTTCCCCCAAAGCTTCTTGGTTGTGGTCACAGCTCTGTGCCTTAGTGAAATACCCCACTTGCTACAAACCACTATTGTGTGAACATATAAGTCAGCAAAACTGTGCCCAAATCACTTCCTACACTTTTTCTTTACTTCTTTTTTAGCCCTGTAGGCCCAAATATCTGGTATGAGATAGCAAACAACACACTATAATTATATTAAGAGGTCTTCAGTTATCTCTGTCCATAGGACAGGTGCTATGCTAAAATATCCTTCAGAAAGGGAGGGGGGCTATGACACATGAATACTACAGCTACTTACAATTGAGCTGCATGCTGGGTGGACATTTTCTAGGTGCCTGTGGTGAACAAAGACAAGGTTGTGCTGACCAGAAAACAGCGAGGAACTATACTCTCTTCATGATTCTGTACATTGGTTTTCCCACTTCAGGTGGTTTCAAATGAAGGAATGATACTTCCAAGTAATGTTCATTAATTGTAATATATTTGTCTGATTATATAATGAGATTAGGGTCAATAACCCATACAAACTACATTAAGAAACTGAACAAATAAGTTGTTACTGCAGGAGCCCAAAAGTCAACCAAAAAAAAAAAATGATGTAAGGCTCCTATTTTTTGCTAATCCACCTAGTCATTAATAATTATTTATCCTCAACTAACTAACACTGAATTTTTTTTTATAAGAGTGAACTAGGATTGACCATACTTTGACCATATTGTAAATGTTGAGGTACATGCTTCTGTATTGTGAACAGCAACCATTGTCAATGGGTCAGGTATGGTTTCTCCCAGTGGTATTTTCATACACCACAGGGAAGTCCACTTCAAAAAAAAGAAAAAAAGAAGAATATTCTGATCTCCAGAATGTTAGTTAGAGCTGTTATTAATATTGGCGTGGTGGTTCATGTTGTTTCAGGCTTTTAAATTCACAGGAAAGCTGGAACAACTGGAATCTGCTGGATTGTTATGAGCCATAGACTTAACAGTCATAAAGTGTATTTGCCAAATACAACCCCAGCTTGTATTTAAAGAATTTCATTTTGAATGAGATTTATTTTCCAGTATGAATAAGATATGATCATATCAGTGAAGTAATATTTGTCCTCTCTAAACTGTATTCCTTCATTGATTGTATCACTTACTAGTGATACCTCAAAATGAAACTTGTTGACATTTCAAAGAAAATTATACATGACTCTGCTGTATATTTTGCAAAGCCTTACAGAATTATGCCAATTTTTTAGAATTTCATAATCAAATATCAAATTGGCTTGCTTTTAAACAGAGAGTAACCCACTCCACCTAATCAACTTCTTTTCTTTTTTAACTCTGGTACCTTATAAATATTCATTAACCTTCAAGCACAATGAAGAAGACATTACATTTCTCTGGAGAAAACAATAAAAATGTTATTATATAATAATTATGTACTATAAGTAGCTGATGTACACACAAACTCCCAATGCACTAATGCCACATGCTAACTACTACTGCAGCTACAACTATGCACTGCTATATAATAGTTGCATTAGGATCATTGCAACAGTGCCACTCAGAAGTTGCAGTGTTCCTGGTGTGCAGTGTTGGAGCCATCAGTGATCCAGTAGAGACCAGCCATGCTGTGTGGACTTGTTCTGGCCACCTCCTCACAAGATGTGGCTGCATAGGACCTGGCCAGACCCAAGGGAACCACTCCAAACTCTGAGGACAGTAAGCCCAGCATATCCACCAATATGTCTTCATTATCTTGTTCAGACGGACAGCCATTAGCAGAGACCCTCACTGGATTACCTCCTCTCTTAATGCCTCCACTTGCACCTGCAGATGTAAACATGACATATCTAACTGGGGAGGGGAGGGGAGGGAGACCTCTCTGAGGAGTGGGTGGGAGACATGGTATTGCCATATATGGCCATATTGGTGCCTCATCAATGTATCTCTGGACCATGCTACCCCACAAGACATGCTCCCTGTCCACAATATGGCAGCCATGCAGTGCATTTGGATCAACCAGTACACAGAGCTGATGTTAGGATTACTAATAAAGCAACAGAAGGAGTCCATAATCAGAAACATGTGGATCCCCTTGAAAAATATATCCTCCAGCATTGCATGGATTGTCATAATTAAATGCAGAACAAGACAATTACTCTACATGAAAATGTACTGGCAGGTAAAGTGATCCCTCACTGATGATTTAGGCTGAACTAAACATTGTGTAGTCTCATCTTTATGTACTGCACTTCATAGCACATGAACATACAGAGGTAAGCAGAGACATGCAAACTGCCCCACAGAATAGTTGGTGGTCTGTCATGTGAATCAATAATCATAGACCAGGAGTGCTCACAACAAACTGTTCTCTTATGTTTCTGGGACATTGGTAGGGCAGTAAACACTCACCACTGATGTTGCAATGGTTGTCTAATAGTTTAAGGTGCAACTTTTCTGCACGTTGTGAATTAGAAAGCACACTTGACCACATCTGCTGAGTCAGGCTGCACTAGAGACAAGTGCAAGCTTCTGTGTCATTAGCTGAGATTAACGCCACACCTTATACTGGAACAAGTTAGTGAGTGTTGATATTTTGACTACTGGTATTAGCTGTTTCCCTTGTGCTTAACTGGTAATATGCACTCATACTCTATGACTAATCAGATACATTCTTGAATGCTGTAGTCTTCCCTTGCTAAGGAACAAGGGAAATCTCACGGCCCCTTCATGAGACAAGGAAGATCTTGCCTGTTTTCTGTTAGATAAGCTTCACTTCACAGGACAGAGGCACTAACAACAGGGAGATATGGAGATGAACCTGGAAGTCTATCAGCAAATAGAGAGTTGATGTTCCTTTTCTAAGGACAAGGCATGAAGAGGCCCACACCAGAACATCACTGCATGCCATGACATCAACTAATCAGTCCACACATACATTATGTAGTGGACCTGGAGACACTATAACTATGTCTACCCCAATGCACATAACTCAAATCAACCCACCATACCTCTGTGTGCAAAGAAGTGTGTTTGGTATTTTTCTGTCCCAGCAAAGTTACTGGCAGCTATGGAGAAGGTGTAGTTGGTGCCATAGCTGAGAGTGGCATTAGTGGAGAAGGTAGTAGAGGTGGTGGTCTGTGGATATCCCAGGGAAACAGGAGGAGGAGACACCTCCACAGAGGGTGTGCCCCTCTCATTAGTGATAGAGAACTGCAGGGTCACTTTGACAGTGTCCACTTCGTAAATATCATTAGCAAATGTTACGTCAGACACAACTGGAGAAGGAATGAAAGATAGTCAAGTTATTATAATATCATATAGTGCCTTTTATCATGGCAAAAAAATAATAAATAGATCAAATTAAAAAAATAAGTATATTTCATCTTATTCTTATCTTGAGGGAAACATGGAGAGAGATCACTTTCAAGTCCATACATATTTTTAAATACAGTGTATTTCTTTTCAAAACTATTAATAAAAATTAAAATTGCTGAATTGAAGTTTCTAGAGAAGAGTATTCCCAACTAAAGTACAATGACTAATTCATAGTAAGATAAGGGATTATATAAGTACTTTTTACCTGTGGCATGCAGGTCTAGGAACACTTGGAATGGTGGGGGGGGGGGGGATACATTCACATATTTTTATCGAGAATGGATTTTAATTAATTCTTTACTGTATGGAAACCCTGTGGTTGCAAATAAGTACTTCTACTGTATAAAACCCAAAAGTTGTAAATCTTATCTCCACTTTAACATCATCTTAAGTGTTCTAAATAATTATTTCATCTAAAACACTATGCTTTAACAAATATTATAGTAATTATTTGCCACAGATCCTAGTGTGGGACCACTCTTGTTTTAATGCCACACACAGCCATGTTCAGTTTTGTAATATATCGCCCATTGGTATACCTTTCATCAACTAACATCTTTCATAATTGAAAGCCCAACAGTTAAGCAATTGGATGGGAGAAAAGTGTGATTAATTTCGGATGAAACAAGTTATTCCCAATCAGATGATAATGGATGCAAGAAGTCTAATTAAATAGCTATTTAGGTGAGGCATGCCCAGTGATTTATTTTCTGTCAAACCACAGCACAGATGTTGTATTGCTGTTATCAAGGTCAGGGGAAGTCTTCGTTAACTCCTTAAAAGTGGACCAGTGGAGAAGTCCTCTACACACATCTCTTGTGTCATCCTCCAGGAGTTGTTTACTTCTCTGGCTTCCTTGCTGGGCTCACCACACAGGGCAATGCCACAGACTTCAAAGTTGATTACTCTGTGCATAACTGTCGGTATTTAACAACAATGGCAGCCACTAGTCAAAATTATTAATAGTTACCTACAAAAAAAAAGCATTTTTTTATAGATTAATTATTTCCTGTGAGGGCTAAAGAGCGTTGCTGCAGCTTGTGAAGGGCACCTTCATTGGAATCAATTTTGGCAGTACACAAACAATAATATCACATTTCCTTGTTTGTTTGATTCCTATCTCCTCCAAGATGCTTGGGCCTACAGGTCTCCAAAAAGAGGAAAAGGAATATAGATTGAAAGGAGTTGGAACACAGTTTTGCTCTACTCACTTAGAGTGTGTTTACATTATTGTGGTTTGTATTACTCTTAATGTAGCCTCAAATTAGACCATGCACAGACAGAACAAAAAGGGCTCACACGCAAGGTGAAAACAAAACAAACTTTAGCTTCTCAGCTTGTGATAACTAAACCAGTTAATTTGGTTAAATTTAATGACAGTTTAACTAATTTAACTTTAAATTCATTCAACCCCACTGAAGGTGAGGTCAGAAAGGTTAATTTCAACATCAAAGGCAGAGTTACCAAACACATGCACACACACGCATACACATGCACACACGCATGACACAGTCAGGAGTGATAAGAATACTTGTAATTCCTGATAATGTAGTTAGGTTCACTTGCTGACTTCTACATAAATTTTTACTACAGTCAAACAATGATTACTGCCATTTTCTTACAACTATATGGTAGACCTAGCATTTTCCACATAAATCATGCATTCATAATCAAACTGAATCGAAATTATGAAGAACAATGATTTTATGAATTAAAATAAGCATTTTGTAATATTAACTCACTGTATGATCTGATGTTCCAATATAGAGTGAAAAGCAGTAAGGGAGAATCAATGTAACCAAATGTATTGCTGTAGACCTCCCAATCAGGACAGACAGTATAATTTATTTGAGTGTATACTCTATGAGAATAGCATCCAGCAACATCCTCAGTGTTGTTATATGTTACCCTCAGAGACTGTGTGGTGACATTATCATACGATACAGTGTCTTGGAATTGGCTCATGTCTTCAATTCGGTCACCATCTTTGTATAAAAATTCATACCGATTTTTGGTGTTCATACGAACAGCCACTTCTGGAACATTGATCATGAGTACATTGGCAATAACTAAGGTATTATGAGGAGGGCCTTGATATGCTGGGAGGGCATAGTCCGAGATGACATCCCCAGGATAATATGTGGGAACACTTGACTCCTGCAGAACAAATATCACCGGAGCATGACTGGCAAGGTTTGCCAACATTGGGAGAATATTCCTGTCACAGATTTCTCTATCACTAAGGCCTGTGGAGTTGAATTTTACTTGGTACTTGCCAGCATCAGACTGCACCATATTGAATATGGTCAGGGATGTCCCATTATTGCCAATGCTGACTCTGCTATCAGAGGTGAGTTCAGTCCCATTGTGGGACCACACCAAGGAGCTGATTATCTGTTGGTTATGTGATATCTGCAGTAGGTCAACAGCAGTGGATATGTTGATCCTCATTTCCATTCTTTCATTGTGTTTGAAGACTCGTGTGACTGGCTCATTGGTATACAGTAATCCTATGAGAGAAATGTTCAAAGTTCACCATATCATCAATAAATCTCCAACATCCTATAAATTTATTAATTATTAATTGTAAATATTTGTTAGTATCTCCATGATCATTTACTTCCCCCAAAGATGCATATATGAACTACAATCTTCCTCACTGATAAATGATATATTTTAATTTATTATTGTTTTAAAGCATTCCCTGTAATTAAGCTAATGGCCTTCTACAAGATTCCCTTGGGCATATAAAGAACTGCTGTCTGCCCTTCCCAAGTCTATTGGATAGTCAACCAGGAAGTACTGCAGTATAAAGTGATCTTTCAACTCGACAAAGAAGTTGAACTTATGGTACCATCTATTTCAACATAATTAAAACTTTATGAAGCTATAATGTGTTCTATTTATTTGTGTTTCCCAAATAAAATAATCTTCAGTAAATTGGTTAGAATTCTCTCTCTCTCTCTCCCCCCCCCCCCCCCCCCCCCTCCCTCCCAACACTAGGTCAAGGTAGTAACAAAACTGAGTTCATTTCCAATGTAGCACCTTGCCATGCCAAAGAGCAGATTATCTGTCTTATGCACATTTCAAAAATAATTTGGGCTAGGAAAGGACCCTAAGGGTTTAGGTTGAATGCTGAGTTCATCAACACAGTAAAATATATACCAAATCTTTGTTGTTTTTTAGATTAAGGAAGTACTAACATTTATCATTCCTGAGTGGCAATAAATCTGTAGTACATTCATAATGCTATTGTTAATCTTGAAGCACCTATTTTGAAATGGAACACAGCTGGGCATTAAAAAAACCCAGTGCCACATGCCTTAGAGTTCATCATCATTACCAGGTAACCAGGTAAAGGAAAGGAAAGGGGAAAAAAAACATACTCAGGGGGCAAACAGTGAATGTGGCTGGTTTCAAGTGGTTTGCGAACTGAACATGTGTTTCCCATCAACTATATATAGTCTATTCCCTGAAAAAGGTTGTGTTGTTCTTTCACTACATTTTTGTCTATGACAATTTAAATTATTATCCCCCCTCCCCCCACCTCTGGGAAACCCTGGAAACTCTATATTTGTATACAGTATCTTCCTGTGTGTGTACATAGTTATAGAATATATTAACTGGGCCAATGTTTTAGCTTGCCATGCTACTTACCATGCACTTCAAAAAGTTTTTCAGCTAATCCAAGAAATATTCCATTCAATTTTACAGTGCAGGTGTACCTGCAGTATCGAAGACTATCCACAGAGTAAGTTGTGATGAAACTCTCATTGAAAAGCCTGGAGTAACCTCTAGTAGACTCCACATATCTCCATTGGTAAGTCACAGGGTGGGCCTGCGCAGGCTCTACATGGCAGGTGAACTGCACTCTCTGGTTAATTCTGAAAGGTCCTTGACTTGGCATGGTATTGATTTGTACTGAAGGGGCTGAAGCTCCAACTCTGCAAATAATGCTAATGGACACTGCAAGGGAAAAAGCTAGAGTTATGAAAATATTACATTAAGTCTATAATAAAAAAGCTAATACTCTTACCAATACATAGTGGCAGCAGACACAAGCGATAGTAATATTGAACCAGCATGATTCAGAGAATAAAACTAAATAAAATAAAAGTGATCTTCAATTTGTAACTATACATAAATACATCAGCACTGATGATGCAACACATCAAACCACCAGACAGGAAGCTTGTGGGGAGGGGACAACCCTTTTTTTCATTTCTACTTATCTTTCTTTTTTACTTATCTTTCTTTTTTACTTATCTTTCTTTTTTTCATGGTACCGTGAGAATAGCCACAGGGTTATAGTCACGGTATCGTGACTATAACCCTGTGGCTATTCTCACGGTACCATGAATATAGCCACAGGGCTGTATTCACGGAAGTCTTGTTACGTCATGAGCTTAATCAAATAAAAGGTGGGGATTAGGAGGACTCCAGGAGGGTTATTGTCCAGTACCTGATGCTAGTGCTACCCCTCGTGTCATAGAATCCTAGGGATTGAAAAGCTGCTGTACCCAGGAGGTCATCTAAAGATCAGCAAGAATTCCAAGACCACCTTGTGTTTACTCTAGTCTGGCCAATGAGTGATGTGTTCTGATCAGTATTTATTGGACATCAAATTTAAATCTTATTTTGATAGAGCTGGAGGTGTGTGTGTGTGTGTGTGTGTGTGCGCGCGCGCGTGTGGTCACACACACGTGCTGTGTCTGTAGAAGTGTGTGTCTGTCTGTCGCCTGCCTGATGGCTTGGATGTGTGTGTGTGAGGGAAAGATTGGCCAAACTGCAGAAAATATTTAGATCATACCTCCTCACCTATACCTCTACACCTGAACATCTACGCCTATACCTCCTCACCTACACCTTTGTACCTCTACACTTACACCTCCACACCTGCACTTCTACATTTGCATCTCTACACCCACACCTCTACACCTACACCTTTACACTAGCACCTCTACACCTGCAGCTCTACACCTACACCTCTACACCTACACCAGCATATGGACACTTGCAACTCTACACCTCAACTCTACACCTCACCTCTACACCTCACTTCTACACCTCACCTCTGCACCTCACCTCTACACCTCACCTCTACACCTTACCTCTACATCTCACCTCTACATCTCACCTCTACATCTCACCTCTACACCTCACCTCTACACCTCACCTCTACACCTTACCTCTACACCTCACCTCTACACCTCACCTCTACACCTCACCTCTACACCTCACCTCTACACCTCACCTCTACACCTCACCTCTGCACCTCACCTCTGCACCTCACCTCTACACTGCACCTCTACACCTCACCTCTACACCTGCACCTCTCATGTGGATTGGAAGTCTTGATTCGAGATGTTTTTTTTTTGTTTTAATTTCATCTCTGCATCTGATTCTCTTAACCTCTACACTTACACCTCCACACCTGCACTTCTACATTTGCACCTCTACACCCACACCTACACCTTTACACTAGCACCTCTACACCTGCAGCTCTACACCTACACCTCTACACCTACCAGCATATGGACGCTTGCACCTCTACACCTCACCTCTACACCTCACCTCTACACCTCACCTCTACACCTCACCTCTACACCTCACCTCTACATCTCACCTCTACATCTCACCTCTACACCTCACCTCACCTCACCTCACCTCACCTCTACACCTCACCTCACCTCTACACCTCACCTCACCTCTACACCTCACCTCACCTCTACACCTCACCTCACCTCTACACCTCACCTCACCTCTACACCTCACCTCTACACCTCACCTCTACACCTCACCTCTACACCTCACCTCTACACCTCACCTCTACACCTCACCTCTACACCTCACCTCTACACCTCACCTCTACACCTCACCTCTGCACCTCACCTCTGCACCTCACCTCTACACCTCACCTCTACACCTGCACCTCTCATGTGGATTGGAAGTCTTGAGTCGAGATTTTTTTTTTGTTTTTTGTTTTAATTTCATCATTGCATCTGATTCTCTTAATGAACCAAGGTGTAGTTTGTGCATTAGGACAGATTACTGTAATAACTCTAACTTGTTTATTCTTTGTGCACACCTAATTCACACCTTAGTTTATGTATGATGTCATTCCTTGTTTCATTTTGTCCTCACCATTGTCTTCTTTGAACTGCACATATATTCTCCTGTTGTGTAGCATGTTTTGTTGCTTACCATTTTGCAAATTTTGAGCTTTATACTGTCTTGAAATTTCTCAATGAAAACATTTTAAGTTACTAATTGAGTATTCTATATACTTGAACTTGGATTGTACAATTACTCAATTAAAGAAATATAATAATAATTTTTAAAAATTTTAAATATGCCCCTATCCACAATAATGTATGGAGGTAGCAAATGCACACTACTTAAGCAGGGGAAGATCTAATTCAAGAAAATGAAGGGAGTGGATTATCATATTATCAGTTCTCAATCTACTTGATGAAGTCATGTGGGGAGGGGAAGGGAAGGGATGGACAACAGGGCAAGTATTTGACAAATCTTTAACTGAAATGACATTTAAATTGTTAAGGGACAGGAATGTGGTCAGAGTTTTCAAGAATTAACTAATTGTTTTATTTTTATTGTTGATTTAACCTTAGTCATGTAGATTAATCTCTTCTCTTTTTGAATGTTAATAAAAGAGGAGAGAGAGAAAAAGTTTAATAGAAGAAACTCTAACAATGTGTATCCTTCAAACTGTTTCCATAAATATGACATGAATGTGTTAGTCTATGCACTGTTAGTCTTAAAATGTATAACCATGCAATGATGGCAGAGGTGATTCCTTGTCACCTCCTCTGCATGCACACAATATAGAAGCTGGTGGACCAGAGTGTAAATATGTTGAGCGGCTGTGTGATAGATGTGAGGTGGGACCATAAATGGAAATAAAAATGGAGAGTTAAAGTATCAGATATTCAGAACCAAGAACAATTTTTGCAGCTAGTTTATATATATATATATATATATATATATATCTGGTAAGTATTTCACTATAATGGTTGATGAAACAACTGATTAAAGCAATACAGAACAGATAGCCTTATGTTTACAGATGTGTACAACAACTTTGAAGTTCATGAAGAAAATATTGGTGTATGCATAGTCTTGATTCTACATCAATTGACTCCATTTTTGTTGCCATAAAGGATATTTCATTGAGTTTGAATTTAGCAATTGAAAAATGCAGGGGACAATGCTATGGTGGCACCTGCTCTATGTCAGAATAGAAGTCTGGTGTAGCTGTTAAAAAATGGGAGCATTGTGCACAAATAAAACACATTGTTTTGGGAATTCCTTGAACCTAGTAGTTCAAGGCACCATCAAGGACATAAACATCATGATAAATACACTGGACACTAATAATAAACACACAAAAAATCTCCTAAAAGATAAATAATCTTTAAAAAGTTCAAGGATCACATTAGAGCTGGATCTCCTGGTGTTCATACCTTTAGCACTACTCGTGGACAGGTGGATAGTTCTAGGAGGTTTGGCTTCCATTTCAAAAATTTATTCAGCACTACAATTGACATGGGATATGGCCAAAGAAGCCATGAGAGACACCGAAATGAAAGCTCAATTAGGGGTGTTGCTTCACGAATGAAATATTTTTAAAATACTTTTCCATGGTTGACATTTGTTGTGAGCACTTCAAAAAAGTAACTGCAACTGCACTAGCAGAACACTACTAGCCCCATTGGCAGTTTTTAAGTAGGCCTAGTGCAGTAACAAACATGTTTAGTTTGCTTATTAAACATGTAGGGATTATTGATGCCACTCTTATAAATCAAACAAACATATACAATTAATAAACATTCCAACTTTCATTGAACTTGGCCATTAGTTAGTGTTCCAAGTCACCAAACCACATCCATAGCCACTCGATCAATACAAAACTTTCATGAGGACCTGCAATGAGATGCCCTAATCAATACCTGAAAGTTTCTTGAATATCCCTCTAGAGGTTTGAAAGGAGTTAAAGTCGGGCAATACAGATGGGCAGACAAATGAATTGCAAATTATAGCTGAAAACTCTTTTGATAAAATTTGATTTTAGTGATGAAGTCATCACATAAGTGTTCACATTTTATTGTGGTAACCTTCTTATAAAACAACAAAAATAACTTCAATACTAAAAAAAAAAAAAAAAAAAAAAAATTGGAGGTGGGGGGGGGGGAACTTTAGCCTCTTAAGCCACCCCTCATCTTCAGTAGGACAGTAGGCATTGATGTGACACTTTTCTGCTGGAATGTAATTGAAATCAGTACTCATGCTCTGTTTGTAGGAAGGAAATTAGATTAAAGTACCACAACCAGTAGTTTGATTTAAAAAGTGATATAATCAGATAGCTAGTTTAATGCACAAAAGACCACCTCCCATTAAAATATCAAAGCTCCCTGAAAATGGAAGGCTCTTGAAAATAGAACCTTTATCACTCTCTAAGTTTCTTGAATATAACACCACCCAGTCTAAGTGGTTTATAGTCATGGTACCAGTGTCAGAGGTGTGAGTGACTCCCCAGGTGTGAATGACTCCCTGGTCACTGACGCCTAGGCATGAATGACCCCCTCAGGCGTAGGTGACTCCCCATGGAAGAAAAACAAAACAAACAATAATAATAATAGCTAATAATAAGTTATTTTTTTAAATAAAAATGAAAAAAGAAAAGAAGCAAAATTGTGATTCTTGTCTATGTGCCTATTTGGCAATTTTAGGAACACATTTCAAAGATCTATTTATTGGCACTAGGCTGCTTGTGTTTCATATCCTGTTTCTCATCCACCTTCCTCATTAGGTTATCAAATGGCTTCTTTTGTTTTAAAAGCCAGATTTGGCAAAATATTTCTTTATTTTTACTTGTATGTTCTTAAATTATTCCTATTCAATGGTGAATTAATATACTGGTCATGTTATGATTCATTGATTATCAGTTTGATTTCATTTTTATAGATTACTAGTGTTGTAAAAGAAACTCTTACTTCTTGATATCTGCAAACTAAGTATTGAATCAACTTGATTGTCAAGGTGGATATACTACTGCAATATAGTCACTAATGAAGATGGCTATTTAACAATATGAACAATTATGGTTTTTAGTCTCTCATCTTGCAGCTTAATGTGGAGTGATATGATTTAGAGGGAAAATTGGAGCCAGGGTTACTATCCTAAGGGAGTCATTGATGCCTGGGCACATTTGACTGGGGTGACATCATGGAAGTGGAGTAACTCCTAAGTCTTGATAAATTATACTTTCATACATCACCATATAATCAATCATGAATAGCATTACCTCTTTTGAATGTGCCATTTACAAAAATTTGATTTATAAAAATCAATTGAAAAAGGAAAAGAAAAAAAAAATTGTCATGCTTGTCTAATTTATTAGCTAGGTTCATTAATTGAGTATGAATAGGTTATACTGGCACAATCTTTCATGAAAATGGGTGTTTATATAATATAGAATAATATGTAGACCATTTTAACAGTAAGGGAATATTACTTGAATCATTAAAGAAAAAATAGGTGAATGTCTTGAGGATGCAGGAATAGAATAATTGGTATAAACAAGAATAATTAATCAAGGCTTATATAGTTCTTACTGCCTAGGGGAGTGACTCATGCCCAAGCAACAGAGACCATGGGGTGAAGAAGTATGCATATCTATGCTAGTTTATATATTTATATAATTGCAGTGACATAGCCAGGGCCCCCCCCCCCCCCCCCCCCCCCATTTTTTTTTTTTTTACCTTAGCCATACATTATAGCTAACCTGAGGTCAAAATTCACTAACTTCTAAGGCATTGCTGAAATAGTTCTACTGTGGTCTCAATCAATCCATAGCTTGCTGAAACAGACTAAAATATTCTTCTTAAGCAGGGATATTCAGCTTTTCTTGGCTAAAAAATGATGAATTTACTTGAATAACCACAGTCTTAGAAAACAGCCCTGAAGCACTTTCAAATTTCTTTACAAAATAGAACGGTTAGCTAGACTTTAGAGAATGATGGCAATGAAATTTTGACTTTCTTTTATCTATTATTTTGTTGTTGTTGATTTTTGGAGTTGGTAGTTAATTACTTTCCAGTTCACCAGGTCACCAAAGTAGCAGCACACCTAATGCCAACAGCTGTAAACTACTATCGAATTCTGACCTGAAAAAATAATTATTATAGTTATAGAATAATGGCAATGAAAATTTAAATTTGGGAGATCACTCACCAAGTCAGCCACAATAGCAGCTTTCCCAAAACACGTTCTTAGTTGAAAGCAGCTGCCAGTAAACTTGACAGTTTAAAAAAAGTGTAGCAAGCTAAGTGAGGAATCCAGAACAACGTCTCAATCACTGCACAGGTTTTTCAAAAAGAGATCTTCGAATATATATATATATATATATATATATATATATATATATATATATATATATATATATATATACAGTGATACAGTGATCATCCAAGTGATAGTTCTTCTACAGCCTCTTCTACTTTTCCACCTGATTTGGGCTCCAGTGAGAATATAATTTCAACCAGCTCTTCTATTCCACCATTACCAAAGAAGCCTCGAATTGAGCCACAACCTGAAGTATCAGTGACTAATATGGATATAGCTGATTTGACCAAAAGAAGAGCATCACTGACTGAACAAGAAAAATGTTATTTCTACTCCCACAAATTCACTCCTGATGTCAGCTATCAGTTTCCACGTAAAGATGGTCGTGGTTTTCTGCATTGATACTTGACTAGGTATAGCTGGTTGTCATATAGCCAGAAGGAGAATGGCAGGTACTGTATGCCTTGTGTTCTGTTTGCTAAGAGCATTGATATACGGAAAGGGAGAGGAGTGTTTATTGAGACAGCTTTCACAAATTTCAAGGAAATGTATGAGATGTGTGATTTTTATGCTGCCAGAGAGTACCACAAGGATGCAATTGCTGTCTGTGATGCCTTTGTAGTAACAATGAGTGGTAAGCAAGAAAGTTCATTATTCGCTTGTTGTTTGTTTTGAGAGCATTTCTACAGAAGGTTCTAGCTTGTGGTCTGCTGACAGTGTGACAGATGCTAGTACTCTCTTACTAGCAATAACGACCACAGAATTTATCAGTGCACTTGTCATTACCAATGAGTGTCTTCAGTACTTTGAGAGGCCTCACAACTAGTCTTCAAGAGGAAGCCAAAGACATAGTTCAGGCAGTATCTGAGATCAATACATTGACAGCATCACTCAAGGAAGTCAGAGAACAAGTCGACTATTACCACTCAAGATGGTATGAAACAGTCTCTGAAATGTGTGACTAAGTGGGAACCACACCATCAATGCCCAGGATATGTGGTCGACAGTCTCACAGAGCATCCACACCAGCTTCTAGTCCTTCTGAATACTTCAAAAGAACCATCAGTATTCCACTTTTGGACCATCTTCAAGTTGAACTAGAAAAAGGTTTAGTTTGCATCAAAAGACTGCTTTCCAGGGCCTGTATCTGGTACCATCACTACTAGTAAAAGAATGTTTTCAAACGGTTCATGATGTTCTTTTGAAAGTGGGAGAGCTATATTCTGGAGACCTCCCAAATATCTCTTCTCTCAGAAGCAAGGTCCACAGTTGGTATATCAAGTGGAAATCAGAAGAGAAAGAGCATGGGTCAGGTTCACTTCCATCAGCATTAACTCTACCTTGTCTCAAACCTCTAACTTTTTCCCCAATATCAAAGCTCTCATAACAATTCTCTGTATTCTTCCAGTAACTTCTTGTACTGCTGAAAGGTCATTTAGTGGGCTTAAGAGAATCAAAACTGCCCTGAGATCAACCATGAGCAATGAAAGACTCTCCAACCTCACTCTTCTCCATTTACACCAGGATATTCCTATTGACATTGATGAAGTTATTGATGAATTTTCAAGATTGCATCCAAGAAGAATTCAACTTTCAGATATTTGACCTCTTAATTGGCTATACACTTTCATTTTATTGATCTTGATCACCTCTTATTTAATCAACTAAAGACTATATGCAGCTGGAATGCAAGGTTGGCATTGCCATGGTGTTTACTGTTGATGTGCCACCAGTATCTTACAGCATTATTTGTGTGTGCACAGGTGATGTGTTGTACACAGTTGTTGGTGGGTACTTGCAGCTTTGCTTGCGAAGTTGACTATTTATCAAAAAAATAATTCCACTCAATTATAATCAATCAATTGTTGAAAATTTCAAGGTGCACTCATTTCTAATCTTGTAATCAGACTTTCTCTTGGGTGTTTCTTTATCTGGAATTCTGTCCTTAATTTTTGTTTGCCACAAGAATGCTACTACCCTTAAGACTGTTCAATGCAGCTGCTCCAAAGTACAGCTCATTAATGTGGCTAAAATGGCCTTTCCTTTTCACTTTTGCCATTATCAAAATTGAAAACCACACAACTGTCTGAAAAGCTAGATTTCTGTTATGATACCCCTCATGACTCTGTAGCTTCAAAAATAATAATCCACTTATTTAATTTATTAATTCCATTGCTTTCAAAATGAATTATCTTCCACCAACTCCCTTACCAAAATATTTATTTCCCAATTTTTCCCACCCCTCTCCTTTTTCAATGCAGCGGTTTGACTAAGCCTGTCTGAAAAACAAATTTATCACTTTTGCCAGACAGCCTAGTTACCAAAACAATTTTTTTTTAAAGGTACCAATATCTTCAGAGCTAGGGGTGCCCATTCCTTTGATATACCTCTTGACACTGTTGCTTCAAAATTGAAGGGGTGTATGGCTGAGAATGCATACAGAGTAAGAGCTATTAAAATTTATTCACTTATTTAGATGGTTATAAAGTCATTCTTATTTGCCCCCCTTTTTCAAAATCCTGGCTACGCCCCTGAATTGAGATATATCACTGTATCATTTATGTAGCTACTTGATCATAATACCTTTTATTCCACTCTTGAAATTCAGTTTTGGGCTTCCAGGATAGAGGATGTGGAAATTTGACTACCTATTTACTCACATTATTATTTGTTTATCTATTCTTATATATATATATATATATATATATATATATATATATATATATATATATATATAAAAGATATGTATAATTGATCTGTAATTTAACTGAGATACTGTATGTTTGTTTGTTTTTCATTTATTATTTTAAAAAATTATAATAACTATTAAAAAAAAATTTTTTTAATAAATAAATTAATTAATTTTAAAAAAAATTATTTTTTTTTTGAGGATGGCAATTGCTATCATTAAAATCTTGATACAAAACAATAACTGGCAAATTTATAAGTCTGATAAAAGCTACAAGATGATGATAGACATCCTGTAGGAATTGCAGCTATCAGTGCATGTAGCTGTGATATATTCAGTCATGGAGAGCAATGGAAGAAGTCACTCACACCTAGGCACCAGTGACTCCTGGGAGTCACTGGTGCCTAGGGGGAGTCACTCATGCCTAGGCACCAGTTAACTCCAGGACTCACTGATACCTAGGCTTGAGTGACCGGGAGTCACCACACATAGGCGTGGCTGACCGGGAGTCACTGACGCCTAGGCATGAGTGACTTGGGGGGGGGGGGGGGAACAACACCGGTACTGTGAATATAGCCCCGTGACTAGTCTCACGTTACCGTGAACAGTCTCACAGTACCGTGAATATAGCGCTGTGGTAATTCTCACGGTACCGTGAACGTATCAACGGCCTTCTTTTTTTCCTCTGAAAGTAAAACTTTACCATGTAAAATTTGTTACATCAAACCACCAAACAGGAGCTTGTGGGGAGGAGACAACCCTTCTTTCATTTCTACTTATCTTTCTTTTTTCTCCTCTGAAAGTGGAACTTTACCATATAAACTTTCTTTCCTGGATATTTATGGCAGACAACTCTAATTTGAGTGCAGAAGCTGGAACAATCTTCATGAACTATCTTCAATATTTATATTTTCCCATGGGTACAGCTATCATGCAATGAATTTCATCTTCTCCTTAGTGCATACTGTTTTTGTGACATTATTAAACTGAAAGTGGCTGCTAGACAGCTGGCACCAGACTCCTCTGCCTTCCACCTGAACCTGTTTGTAAGACTTTGCACTCTACCTAGAGTGAGTATAGTTCAGTGAACAGCAAGCCAAGGTCAAGTGAACGGAGCACACAATTTTATAAAATTATTGTATACACTAACACGTAATTGTGGCTGCCAGCCACAAGTGCATGCTAGGGCCACTTTGGTGAGCTGTAGTCACACAATTATCTGCTGGGAGGACATATCCTGTAGAGATCTTGAATACATGTGAATGTGATCAAATTTTTTAAAAATTAATTAATTAACTTATTCATTACTTCTCACATCTATATTTCAAAGCAGATTTTATCAATACACAACATTTTGTATGTAGCATCCATACAGTCCAGTCATCTTCCCTCCCGTGGTCAAAATTTTCATACTTGCAACAAGTGACTTGTTGACATCATTTGGCAGTGGATAAAAAAAATCGGATGGTAGGAAGATACCCATCTTGGTGAAGGTCTGGCCCTGGCTCTTATTAGCATCATTAAAATGGCTACCTTCACCAGAAACTGTTTCCTTTTCATGTTGAATTGATAGACGTTGTCTCCTGACACCAGTGGAATGCAGGGGATATGAAGTCTCTTGATTATGTGATTTTTGATGGCAACTTCTACCTCAATGATGTGGTGCTCAAGGCGAGTAATCTGGCTCTTTGAGACATTTCTGCCAGACAGTCTGCTCTGTTTTCATTTGACTCTCTTTTTAGCCTAGTTTTGGGCTCTTTGACACATTTCAGCTGGATGATCTGCTCTGTTTTCAACACATGCTTGTTGTACCCTAATTTGGAATCTTTGTTTGTCTGTTACCTATAGGCGCCTAAACCACTAGACAGATTTGCATAAAATTTGGCATGTGAGCACAGTCTGGCCCAGGGTTGAACATGGGCTATTCGGTGTGGTAATGGGTGTGGTTTATATATATATGGGTTTTTAAAATTAACATCACTTTAGACTTCCTCTGTTGTCCACACATTTAATTTCCTCTGTTTTGATCCCTCCCACCTACTGGAAACTAACCTAAATCTTACTATAATGGAGTGAATGGGTTTGCTTATGCACGCATGCACGCATGCCCGCTCGCCCGCCCGTCCACCCACCCACCCACCCACACACGCACACACACACACACACACATTGAAGTATGAAGTACCATGATGGCAGTGGACCAATGGCAAAAAAACCTTGCTTATGACCCCATCACACAGAAATGTTGGTGTCTGGTCAGATCTCCTTGTCTTCGAAATTTCCTTCCACAGGCACAATTTAGTGTTCTTAATTCAGATTGCTTGTTAGCTGAGCAGGCGTTCCACGCCTGGATGTTGAAATTTTCTCTACACCATCTAAACACAGATGAAACCACCCCTTCCTGTCCTGGCATAACTCATACCATCTATCATACACACCAATTGCCTGCAAATCCACTTTCAAAACATCCCTCCACCTCTTCTTTGCCCCGTGGCATGGTCTCTTCATGTTAAGCTCCCCAAACAACAATCTATTTGGAAGCTTTTCTTCATCCATGCGACCCACATGACCCAGCCATCTTAAACATTGCTCCAGAATGATATCAGAGATAGAGTGCTGCATGCCAAAACTATGTGATAGTCTTATAGACGTTAATCTTTCATTCCATTGTTGGTACCTCGTCACACCCAGGATTGTCCGAATACGATGGTTATGAGAATAATTCAAACATCTTGTATGTACAGCCTTCATTGTCCAAGTTTCAGCTCCATACAGTATTACAGCTAGAACAACTGCCCTATACACTGCTCTCTTTGTGGCCAATGAGAGGTCTTTGTTCTTAAATACTGGCACCCTCAAACATCCAAATGCTCTAGCTGCTCTAGCAATTCTTCTAGTCACCTCACTAGTAATCTCCCCATCTCTTGAGATGTTAGCACCCAAGTATGTGAAGTCCTGGACTACATCCACAGAGCCACCCTCCACCTGCACTGGTCTGACATCACTCTCATTCAATCCCTCACCAACAACCATCCCTTTTGTCTTCTCAGTACTCACAGTCAGCCCCCATTCACTTGCCACTTTCACAAACTCTGCTGCTACTGACTCAAAACTATCCCAAGAGGTTGCATACAATGCCACATCATCAGCAAATTGGGCTTAGCTGTGTGGTCCCCAACCAACTTCCTACCATGCTTATATAACACACTCACTCCTGCACCACTACTCCTATTGCGCCAATCAGCCACCATAGCACTAAAGTAGATATTAAAAATGTGGGTGCCAGGGTACATCCCTGCCGTAAGCCATTCCGGACCTCAAACCTATCAGTTACAGTCGAACCCACTCTAACCTCAGCATGCATCCCCTCATGGAAAGACTTCACAACATTCAACATCTTTGCTGGCACACCATACTTCTCTAGGACCTTCCATAGGGCTTGCCTGGGCACTGAATCATAAGCCTTCCTCAAGTCTACAAACAACACATACAATGACTCGCCATGTTCCCTCGCTTTCTCCACAAGCTGTCTAGCAACAAAAATCATGTCTGCACAACTACATCCTTTCCTGAACCCACTCTGTGACTCTGGCAGAATATTTTCAGCAATCACTTGCAATCTTCTCAGTACAATTCTGCCTAGTGCCTTCCCTACCACATCCAACAAACTTATTCCACACCAATGGTCACACTGCTTCAGGTCACCTTTCTTTGGGATTGGAACAACCACTGCATCCTGCCAGTCTCCTACCACTTTACCTTCTTCCCACACCTTCTGCATCATCTCCAGTATTCTATCCCACAGATCTACACCACCATGGAGGATTAACTCAGGAAGAACATCAGACTTTCCTCCTGCCTTTCTCATCTTCAATTTGGTTAGAGCCTGCATCAATTCCTCTTCAGTTGGTGGCATATCCAAATCCAAGTGTGGTGGGAGTAGTTGCAAAGTGGCAATCACTTCATCATTGAATGCATAGGGTATATTAAGTATCTTCACAAAATGCTGATGCCATCTGGCTCTTACCTCCTCGGGACCCTGAGTCAAACTTCCATTTTCTTTCATGACAGCAGTGTGTCTAGTTGGTCTTCTTCCAGCATGAGCCAGCTGCAACTTCCTGATACTCTTCCACCTTGTGCAACTATCCTTTTTTGCAGCTTCCCCCTCCTTGGCAACCCTGCATATCCATTCTTCCTTAGCATTGTCCACTGCAACCTTTACCTTTCTCTGATGTCTCCTAAACTCCTTCTGGTTGGCTGAAGTATTGCACTGTATCATCCTCAGGTGAGCATCATCCTTGGCTTTGATCAGAGGTGACAACAACTCCTCACTATCCTCAAACTAGCCTGGTTGCTTCCTCTTCCCTCTACCAACTACTTCCTCTGCAGCTGACACAATACAAGACTTCAGAGCATCCCAGTTACACTCATGGAATCTCCAGCTCTGAGTGGTCTAGCCAGCAAATGCTGCTCCAACACTTCAAGGTATTCATCCCTCTTGGCAGGGGTTTTCAGTTTATGGATGGCAAAAGGCAAAGAAATCTTCTCTTTTCGAGGAACAGTAACCTTTAGCTTGGCTCTTACAAGATTATGGTCAGTCCAGCAGTTTGCTCCCCTCATCACTTGCACATCTCTGCAAACAACTCTCTGTTCAGCCCTCATCATGACAAAGTCTATCATGTGACATTTCTTTGTTGCTGGGTGCGTCCAAGTCCCTTGATAGATTTTCCTCTTTTGGAACTCAAGCCATGCTTCCCTATAACACCTTGCCATAGATTATTCCCTGTGTCCAACACACCCACCCTAGCATTGAAATCAGATATCATTGTGTGGAATCCTATCTATTGTATCCTGCAAATCATCATAAAACTTGAACTTAATGCTTGGAGGTGCCTTAGCTGTGGGTGTGTAAGCACACATTACTGATACATAAGTGCCTGATGCCCTTCCAAACCAACCTCCCTTTTTCTTTCCTTTCCTGTGTGTACCCACTTCAATCTAGCTGATATTATTCTTGAGCTAACTGCTTCCCACACCTCCCCTGCATTTTTCCATGCCACTGTAGCCTTTTCGTTCAATGCTATTCCAACACCCTGATTCCTACTAGCTCTTTCCTGATCCCCTGGCAGAGAACCACCAGAGTGCAGAAAGGTATATCTACTCACTGGCCACACTGTGAGCGAGCTATGGCCTAGCTTCAGTCTCAATCCTTATTCTGACAACTAGGCTAGCTGCCCCTCTCCCTAGTTAATTACCCGTTCTTATAGTACTAACTAAGGCTACCAACCATTGTTACTATTAGCCAATGGTAGGTCCACTCGCTGAGTCTCCCTTAAAATAGAATAGGTATCATATACTGGTCAGAGACTCTCTGTACCAGCAACAACAATATTCTTCAAATCTTTGCACAATATAATATAATGCCACAATTCACACACTTATAATTTGGAGACTAAACTAATAGTAGTTAGCTGTGTCTTTTATATGTTCTCTGGATCTGGCCATTCGGGGGGCCTCTGCCTTGGCACCTCTGCCTGGCTGTCTAATTGTTCATTAGGTGAGTACTTGTTTTTTGTAATCACTTCTTTGTCTTTATTCCAAACCATGTTCTCATAATCAACTTCCTCCACTGGAAACTCATAACCCTCATTCACACAATTAGCTACCTTAACTTTTATTACCTTTGTTATTCATTTCTTCTTTCACAGGTTGCCAAGACTGAGGCAGAGGCAGAGTCCCTGGGTGGAGTCCAGGTGGCTCTGACACACACATCCTTTCCAAACCACTTTGTCTCTTGGATCCCTGCAACAGACACACCATATTTCCTCAATTCTCCCACTAACAAATCTATCTTCCTATCAATCTTCCCAGGCTTGTCACTATGGTTACCATGCTTAGCTACATCTATTAGTTGCTTCCTACAGATACGCTCATCACCTGAACACTCTACTAAAGTACAGACATTCCAGGTAGCTATTACTAAACTATTTCTATTTCTCTTTGAGTTTTGCTTCATGTTCCAATCTTTTGTCACAAAGCTGTTCTTTATTACCATTCTCTTGAGCTGAACTTTCTTAACTTTGGTTTGCAACACCAAAGAAAATGAACTGCTATCAAAATCTGGACTACTCCACATGATTATAGACAGCAGCTTGTCACACACACACACACACACACACACACACACCACAGCACAGCACACACACACACACACACACACACACACACACACACACACACACACACACACACACACACACACACACACACACACACACACACACACACACACACACACACACACACACACACACACACACACACACACACACACACACACACACACACACACACACACACACACACACACACACACACACACACACACACACACACACACACACACACACACACACACACACACACACACACACACACACACACACACACACACACACACACACACACACACACACACACACACACACACACACACACACACACACACACACACACACACACACACACACACACACACACACACACACACACACACACACACACACACACACACACCTGAAGACAGACAAACAGACAGACCAGAGAGACAGACAGACAGTGAATTATAGTAAAATGAGATTAATTTATGGGAGTCCCAATATTTATAGAAATATGGAGACCCCCATCCCCATATTAACAGTAAAAATGGGGGTCCCTACATTTACAGAGGGTCCCCATATTTATTGTAAATATACTATAGGGACCCTGGGGTCCCTAAAATGGGGGTGTCCCCATATTCCCCTTACACTGGTATACTTACCTGGTTACTACCCTGGATAATCCTTACCCTGGATATTAAATCCTTAGTCCACTCCATTTTCTCTATACCACAATTATTTCATCAGCCTGAGTTCAATTGGTTTTTAGCTTCCTAAAGCATTTAGTGTGCAATCTATGAGACAGACATTAGATCTGCTTCATAGATTTTGCAGAGCATAAAGAGCTACCAAATGACACAAACAACTGTGGTAAAGTTAGTCACAATTTTAGATGGATATATAGAAGTTTGGGGGGGAAATTAGAAAAAAAAATAATTTTGAATAAAAAATTTTAAAAATGGAGGTAAATTAGTAAGTTAATTTAAAAATCAACCATAACTATAAAAATTCTCCAAAAAAGATTTAAATGGCCACTCCATTTTGTGACTGAGAAGTCCTAATAATTAAGTGAGTTTCCACACAGAAAAAATCAACAATATTATTAAATAAAATGTGTTTCTGTTTGTTGTTTTTTTTTCAAATGGATATGCAATGATATAGCTATCTTTGTCCAATTAAAAATATAAAACACTCTTAATGCATATCAAGAACACAATGAATCATCTTCTTCTCTCAGTTACTGCTCCAGGCACAACATTGTGCACCAACAAAAAGGTAATGAATTAGCACTCAAATGTTAATAACCATGTACAAAAAAAAATTAGGCTAACCTTTACCAACACAAATATAATGCATTAACTGATGTGCTGCAACAGAAACCCAGTAAACGTTGGCATAATTGCTGTAGTTGGTAAAGGGTAATCTAATGAGCGATCTACATAACATAGCTTTTTTGATTTTTTTCAGTTATTTTGTTGTTTTGTTTAATATTTATTCACTTTTATCTCACATGTTTTGCTCCTATTTAGTCACTTCTCTCAAAATACAACATTTGAGATCGAGGTTACAAGATCAAATAAACTTTTAAGTACAAAAAATATATTCACGTGCCAAAATACTGAAACAAGTTCATCTGCTGTTGAGTTTCCTTGCGTTTCCTCGAGTCCATGCCCAACTTCATGGTGATGAGAAGATCCTTGACAGGGGCCCTCTCCGTCACGTCTGCGTTGTCTTTTATCTTTACCAGTGCCAGATGCCCCAACATGTCCATAAACTCTCTCTCCCTCGCTGGAGACAACCACTTCAGGTCTGAGGATGAAGACATGAGCATGTCCAGCATCCACACCACAGAGTACATGCTGTAGTAGTGGAAAGCAGAGGAAGGCTGACTGTGAAAGTGTTTTATCACTTCGAAAGCCAGTTCGCACTCTGACAGCACCCTGGATCCACCAGGAAAGACCACCTCACACAGGAACCGCTGGCAAGTGAGTTGTATCAGCTCCAGTGCCCTGAGGGGGAAGGAGGGGAGGAGTTTGCACAGGTGGAGGCGATCGTGGTGATGGGTGGACAGTGACATAAGGGCTGTAACAAGGAAGGATATGCTGTCAATCCAACACAGCTCAGGGATTGCCTTCACCAGGACCGATATTGTGTGAGATATGTGTCCCAGGAAAGACACGTGCTGGAGCAGACCTGAGTCCAAGGAGAGAGTAGCAAGGATGATGATCAGACTCTGGAGGTCTTCTGTGGAGAATGAGTCTTGTCTAATTCGTACCACCAGAGAAAGGTACTTGAAAAGGCGTGTCACGTTAGCAATGATGGATTGCAAGCCAGAAGTGAGGGAGACATCCACACTCTCTCCTGGTGGGGACAAAAAGGCTTCCTCCGTGGTTAGTTTGAACATCTTCACGTCAGCCCCTAGAGTTTTGAGCAGTTGCACCACAAGGTAAGGTGTGGGAACAAGGATTGGCCATGAGCCCCTATCTGCATCACAAGAATTCTCCAGAAGTAATATCAAGTTTGAAAGAGCAGCTTCACCAATGAGCTGGTCATGTGATGAGCATGCCACTTGGAATAACCATTCCAGCAGATTCATTGGACAAGGTTTGCACCTGTAGAGCACAGCTAACCGGCTCAAAAAGTGAAGCAGTGCTTGTTGATGTTGCTTCTCGTTAACTGGCCAATTTTCCATCAACATTCCATTTTCATCCATTCCCCCCTTCCTCCCGGGAAGTCGGACATGTGTTAGTAGTGTGGGGGTGTGAAGAAACACAGGCAGGCCTGGGGGGAGAAAAGGGAGGGGAAACTTGTCCGCCTGTATGAGATCTTGTTCACTACGACTAGCAAAGGATAGCGACTCAAGAGACTTGATTTCATCCTCTCCCTCAGAAGACACTGTTGGTGTGTCCTTCCTATCAAAGTCACTAGAGAGCCCTCGAATGCCTCCTCCAATTCTGTACTTCTCCAACTAAATCAGTGATGAAAAATCAAAACAATGACAACTGTTACTTAATAATGACAAACACAGAACCACTCACCTTGCGTTTCTTTTCCAACCGTGACATCAAATCTGTTGTAAGAACTTCTACCCTTTTGGTCAACTTCTCCTGGTCAAATGCTTTCTTGTGAGTTTCTGTCAATGTGCCAGGGGAGTGGCTCCCAGAGGAGAGCCTGGACCCAACGTGTGCAGGACTGGAATTGGCAGACATATTTGACCTATTGTCACCAGGACAGCTAGCCCTAGATGTGTTACCAGAAGACTGTCTTTTGGAGGAAGGGGTTGATGATGGAGTTGCTGGAGGAGGAGTTGATGGTACTTCCGGAGGAGTTGCAATAGCAGATGACCTGAATAACCCAGGAGACACACTGGGACAAATCTTTTCCATCTTCAGTTGCTACCTAACGGAAGATAAATAGACTTCCTGGATGTTTAGAAGAGCCAATGGCTTACGCAGAATTGCTTCACAGTATATAGACTATTGTAGGTCCACGAGTGTGTGGAAGAGTGGTGATTACTCTGGGGTGTGAATGTTGACCTGCTAGTGAAGTTTCAACAGATATAAACTTCTTTATAAAGAAGGCGGGGCTCAGTGATAGGCGGGGCATTATTTGAGAGGAAAATACCTTTAAATTTTGTTCTAGCTTTCCTGGTTGTTTTTGTTTTTTTGTCGCAGCTGGCATCTCTCTTATTACCGTGTGCTAAGTAGGCATTTAATGGAGGGACTACGTGCGAAGGAGAAAGAATTAGAAAATCTAATAGAGACGTACAGAGCTCAGGTAATTATTGGGACACCTTTTAATACCTGAAATTAAATAAGGCAGACCAGTGAATCTACATCTCTTCGACCTAGCTCAAGATGGTGACGTGTGGTGTGGAGCATGAGGAGGGGGAGAGTGTGGAGCAACTAATAGCAGACCTATCTCAACTCATTGCTTTGACTGAAGGTAGTCTGGCACCAAACATATTGGCACAGATGTAATTATAGTCCCTGTTTGTGCTGACTGTGAGTGCTTCACAGAGAACCTACTAGAACTCAAGAAACAGAGACTGCTGCTGTCTCTTCAGCCAACCACTAGCTGGGATGTTGATGAGGGGGACAGGTCAAAACAACCGGTAACCAGGACACCAGAGGGAGCTGAGGGAGGAGAAGATGGCAATCAACACCAAGAGTTTGATCTTATAGGGTCAAGGTGCAGGGCACCTCTGAAAGAGGTTAGTCGCAGACAGTGTACAGATGTCTGTCCTATCAGTGCTGACCTGACTCCCACATGACCACACCCACATGACCACACCCACTCTGCACATGGCCCTGTCAAGTCCTGGGATGCCGAGGGCTACTACAATGCAGTGATCCTTTGCCACGAAGAACTTGTGAAACCTGTCCCCATGGCAACCTTGTCCGATACCTCTGTGAGCTCTGACCCTGCAGTGACCTCTGCTGTTCGAGTGTTGTTCAGCGAGCCCCTCTACACGGCCATGCTGCCCTGTCCTCACTTCATGGAGGGACAGTGCAGGTTCTCTGCAGAGGAGTGCAAGTTCTCCCATGGCCATGTGGTACCTGTGACCTCTCTACGCCCGGTGGAGGAACCAGACTACAGGTGGGTGGGTGTGGGTGGGTGGGGGAGAGTGTGTATGTGCGTGCGCGTGTGTGTTTCACAATGTTGTCATTTTATAAGTTGTCCATATAAAAGCTACCCATTACTACCTTTAGGCAATGATATGCTTTTGAGTTGCAAGCACCCCCCCATACCCCACCCCACCCCCACCCACCCACTCATGTTACCATTAGTTACAGTGTTTTGTGGTGGATGAGCAAGTTGCTATGGATACCTATGGATCACACAAATATTACGCTTATTGGTTTTGTTGGAAGGTCTGTCTTTAAGAGCTCCAGGGCTAGCCAAATGGTTGAACTAGATTGGCTGTAGCTTAGTGTAAGAGATGTGGCTTAGTGTAAGGGGTGTGGCTTTGGACAAGGAGAGGTGTGGAGTGGCCCTTTCCCGTGGTCTCAAACCACTGAGGGCAACTGGCCAGCTATTACCTTGCCAGGCAAACTATATTGTATGTCTTCATTTCTATAATAAATGTATTTTAAGATGACTTGTGATCAAGATTATTGTCTTACCATAATTTGTGATTTTCCTGTCTGTCTGTCTGTCTGTCTGTCTGTCTGTCTGTCTGTCTGTCTGTCTGTCTGTCTGTCTGTCTGTCTGTCTGTCTGTCTGTCTGTCTGTCTGTCTGTCTGTCTGTCTGTCTGTCTGTCTGTACTCATATATAGTTACTATCTCCTCCCAGATGCCTAGACCTGTTGTACTGCCATGTCCAGGGGTGGGTGGCTCAAAGGACAACTGGCCCCGCTTGGGGAAAATGTGGTTAAACTAGGGTGTGGGTCCATTAAATAAACTTTCATATTCATGAGTAACCACGAAGTTGTAATGTGTCATTTGATCCCATTCAAAAGGACATTTCTAGAAGAAGTTGTATCATAAATCACACTCACCTGATCACACAAGAGGTTCAAAAGGACACCAATCACTAGAGGTGCATCATAATGGTTACTTTAGAAATGGAGTAATGCCTCCTATATCCCCCGCCCCCTACCCCTGTGTGTAACATGTACTTTTCTAGTTAAGAAAATTACTCACAGACGAGTGTCCCGAGTGCATGGAGCTCCCTTGTGTGCTAGGAGATGTGCTGAAGTACTCCTTGAGAATTATCTGTTTTAAAATGGTTGGTTATACTTTCCAGGTTCTGAGTTCAATTCTAGGTCTGACCTCTATATATATATATTTTTTTTTTTTCCTTTTTTTCCTCTTTTTCATATTTTTTTTCTTTTCTCCCCTTTTTTGCATGCCATGTTAACAAATAGCTTATTTTCATTGTGTGTGTGTGTGTGTGTGTGTGTGTGTGTGTGTGTGTGTGTAGGCCAAAGTGTTTGTGACTCTGTCCACAGAGCACACTACTGTGAGTTGCTATTAAAGGGCCAGAGTTAGGTGGTGCTAATTGTGAGGAAATTTTAGATGTTTAAAGAGCAGAATCAGATCATTAAGTTTTGAGCATTAACTTTGAACATTAGTTTAATAATTATCACTACATGCAGTGATATTATCTTGAAGGCCATCACAAACCATTGACAGTGGAGCCACATTTGGAGGGGTGGGGGATATCCCAGTGTGTTCCCCCCCCTCCCCCCCTTCTGTGTATTATCCCTGGTTGGCCATGCGTATCTCAACTCTATTTGACCTCATAATTGTTTTAGTGCTAGAAATATCTACACTTACAAGTATCCATGACAAATATGTGTATGATTGCCTAAAGGAAAATATTGTGATGCAAATCGGTAAGCGACATTCCCAGGTAAGAATGATAGCCTAGTTCTGATGTTGGGCAGGACAGTTTCACGTGAATCAAGGGACACGTCTCATTTCTCTTGATCTGATCTCGAGGTGATCCTTCTTCTGTATACCACTCCTCTAAATAGAGAACAATTTGGAATGCTAACTATTCCACTGACGAGGACAATGGATCCTACCTGGTCAGGTCCATCCCATGGCATAGAGTTGCCACATGGGGAAAAACTTCCTCTGGTTGACCCTTTACCTTTCTGCTTCCTATATTTTATTTTCATATATTTTTGCATTGAATCTTTTCTCATTTCTTCTCAACTTCATGCTCCTTCCATGGGATTTATTTCAGCTCTTTCTCCTTCTGACCTTTCACCCCTGCAGTTTACTGCATGTTGGTGGGAGCTGTCTGGCCAGGAATGAGGAGGACTGTCTGTGGTACCGTGCCATCGTCAGGTGAGGTCATGTGCTTATGGGGCAATCATGTGACATGAAGTCAACCATGTGATGTTGAGTTGGTCATGTGACACAAAGTCAGTCATGTGACGTGAAGTCAGTCATGTGACATGTATTTGTGGTCTATGATATTGCTATTCAGGAAGTTGTCACAGGATTAAGTTCCCACTGTATGTCTGTCTGTTCTCTCTGTGCGATGTAGTTCGGTGGAGGAGATGTGTGTGGTGTTCTTCCCTAGTCTGTCTCTCACTGCACGAGTCGGGCTCGAGCATGTCTTCCCATTAGGTTGGCACCCAGGAGGGAGGGAGAGAGGAAAGAGGGTGTCATTGTGTCTAGTGTGTGTTCTCTTGTAGAGTCCGAGGAGGAGGAGGAGTCTTGTGGTAGTGTGGGGAGTGAGGAAGAAGAGGAAGTGCCTATGGAATGGAGTGGCTCACGACTCCCTTCCCTGGGGCAATGGGAGCAGTATACTAAGGTAGATTTACTATAGACTGGTAGATTACTGACATCTCAGGGAGTATTGTTGCATTCGATATTGAAGTATCCAGCTATACTACGAAGACTACAAATTCCCCAAAGTTGTAATTCATTTAAATCATTAGTGAGTCCTTTACCCTCAAAACTATCCCTAAGTGGTTTCTGCTGTAGCAAATCTTTTCCATGTGTCTTAAATCCCTCACTTAGAGGGGGAATTGCAAATGACAGTGATAAATGGTTGTATTCTTAATAGGTCTTTCTATTTTTGTTGATCTTCTTCTTTTACAATTGCAACATCAATTCAATTTTTGGGAATCATCATCTTTGCAGTGATTACATGTGAATGGTATTGATCATGTTTAGCCTAAAGGGTCATTGAAATAGGTGTGGTCTCTACGACTTTAGGTGCATCCTTGATCTTCTACTAGTCAACTTGCTGTGTGTGTGGTGTGTGTGTCTGCAGGGAATAGGTTCAAAGCTGCTGGCTAAGATGGGCTATGTGGCAGGGTGAGCTTGGCAACTGCTTGTGGTGTGTAAGTGTCTGGTGTGGTCTGATCGGCAGGCAGGCAGGAGGCAGGCCGTCCAACACTCCATAACTACCGGGCCTTAATTAACACACCATTCTGCCATATTTTACACCCACAACTACTTGCTAGCATTACATGGACAGGAGTGTATGTATGCATGATGTCTGTATTTATACACATCACTTCCTGAATAGGCTGACTAGGTTGATGGTTCATGTCCGAGTTATGCAATTCAACAAGCATTAACAATTATGTCTAGTAAGCAATATTTATAGCAAAAGCAGCTGTTCATGTTCAGTGTGTGTGTGCATGTGCAGAGAAGGTCTGGGCCGAGAGGCACAAGGTCGTGTTGAGCCGGTGCAGATAGTTGTATTGCCTGCGGGCAAGTCCCTGGACATGTGTGCAACCTTGAGGGCAGCACAGAGCGCCCGAGAGGAGGGGGAGGGGCAGGGAGGCATGGCCAGGAGGCCAAGGAAGAGGAGAAAGGGAGAGAAAAGGGAACAGATGTCTCTGGATGAGGATAGGAGAGGAGAGAGTGCAGACATGTTTGACTTCCTCAATACCAAGATCTTCACTCAAGGTGAATGTCCATCCACTGGTGTGCACACAGCTGCCTGCCTGCATGTTCCCTCAGCTAGGTGGAGAGGTGAAAGGTCACCCTGCAGTATCATTATGATCTTTAAAGGGGCTTCTTGCTTAATTAACCACACATCTGTATGCAACTGAAGGGCTGGCTGTCAGGTTCCTCGTCCCCAATACAAGCAACTAAAGATGGGACATGTTAATATATCATTGTTTCTAATTAAGTGAATTTAATCAAGTGTGTTAATTAGACATTCAGAAACTATAGACATGTGTAGCTTTGACCCAGCTATATAGTGCACACATTTAGTCATGTGACCTTCCAGGCACAGTAGCTGTCAGGTGTTGAGGCTGCCAGTGCCTTGGGGGGGAGGTCATATGAAGCCATTTAAACTGTGCTGACCACCAGGATGGGGTTGACACTTGCTTGCTGATTGGTGGGCCTCCAAGAGAGCCCCCAGACATTACGGCTCTTCTACATGCTGGACTGTGTTGTATAGGAACAGAGGAGGAAGCAGACCAGCAGCAGCAACCATCCACTAGCAACAGCTCAAGAGGCACCCAGTCCGGCAACCTTAATGTCAAGGTAACAAGATACAACACAATTTAGTCTATTTATACAGCGAGCTAGGAGCACACAAGGAACCAGTGTGACCTACAGACATAGAGAAGGGGAGGGGCTTTGGAAGAGCTCACACCTGCAGTCTGTGCAGCTCCTGGGTGTGATAGTTACTTAAGACATGATACTTTAGAGAGCGTGTGTGTGTAATGTTTACTCATGACTTCCACCCACCCCCCCCCCCCCCCCCCGCTTCTCCCCATCCACCTTATTTTCTCTCCATGCTGCAGTTGTTTAAACTCCAGGAAGAAGTAAAGGTCGCACGGAAGAGGAAGCAATCATTGCAACAAGCTCTCCAGAGACACCTGAAAAGGTTGGCCATATGTACATATCTCAGTGCGTATGTGTGCTGGTGTTTGTATGGATACATGCATGTCATGTGGGTGCATGAGTACATGTGTGGATGTGGATATGGGTACACGCATATGTGGGTGTGTGAGGGGTACATGTGTGGATGTGGATACATGCATGTATGTGGGTGTGTGTGAGTACATGTGTGGGTGTGGGTACATACATGTGGGTGTGTGAGTACATGTGTGGATGTGGGTATGTGCATGAGTACATGTGTGGGTGCGTGTGAGTACAAGTGTGGGTGCGTGTGTGAGTGGATGTGTGGGTGCGTATGTGAGTGGATGTGGGTACATGCATGTGTGTGTGTGAGTACATGTGTGGGTGAGTGGATGTGGGTGCGTGTGTGAGTGGATGTGGGTACATGCATGTGTGTGAGTACATGTGTGTGCGTGAGTACATGCGTGGATGTGGGTTTGTGTGTCAACACTAATGCAGACCCCCCAGGGCTACCCCCTGTTCTCCTGACTGCTATATAATAGTTACTCATTTTTTATAAAGTTTGCACTCACAAAGTTACACTGGCAAGTTGTGACAACTTGCCTATCACATGACATGTACATCCAGTCATGTGACTAGAATGTAATAATGGATTCATTTATGTGCAACAACAAAAAGTCATGTGACACACATGTGCAGGAAGGACAAGAGTCTGGAGCGTGTGGCACGGGAGAAGCTTGCTGGAGTGGAGGCCACACTGGAGCGGCTGAGGAGGACAGAGAAGTCTCTGGAGAGGAACATTGTCACCAAATCAGAACGAAAGAAACTGGCAGTATTTTAGAGCATCCATTTTCATTGGTCAAATGCTGTCATGATTCCTACAGTTCTCCTGTGTGGTGATGCTCCCCTGCCGCTGGCAGCCGTGCTGTGTTCGTTGGTGCTGCAGGGCTCTGTGTAGCGCTGCACAGGACGAGGGTGCTTGATCATGTCTGTAGTTGTCATGGCAACTAAGGAAGAAACTGTGATATTCTTTAAAATTTTGGGAAGTGGGGGGGGGGGGGGGGGGGGGGGAATAAGGAGGGATGTGTGTCCAAGGCAGGAATAAATGTTATGTTCCCTCATAGACCCCTCACACTCTTGTGATTGTGTTTGGTTGTAGAGTTCACAAAAACACTTCACATGTACACAAGAAACACCAAACATTTCACATCCCCCACTACATGTGGCAGATGAGTTAGAACAACAATATTACATGTGTACATACATCAGATGTGAGGATACGTTTGGTTGACTTATTGTTGACATCGAAATAGTTTAGATCCAGATTGTTGGCCAGACTGAGAGCAAGTTGCCGTAACTTCTGCACAGATACAGCTAGTCATTTCACTGGCTCGTATTCTGATCACAGAACACACTCACCTTCTTGTTGTGTGTGAGTGAAGAGAGGACAATTGGGACTTCCAACCCCCTGCCATTGAGCACCAAGTGATGCTTGATCATGGACAAACCTGTGCATATGTATAAGGACAATGATGCATGACACAGGCAACCCTCCACCCATTCAGCTCCCCCTTCACTGCAAGGTTAATGATGTGGTACATCTCCCCTTGCCCTGCACAAATCCAGTAGAGTCACTCTCTGTCCTCACAACTATGTAACGTGTGTGTGTGTGTCTCACTTGTCTGTTTCTTGAGCATGCGTATGTAGATGTTGTGGTATTGTCCTGTGTGTGTGAGCTGGTAGCCGTGGTATATGGAGTAGGTCGACTGGTCAGGCTCCAAGACAATACTCCACTGCTTCCTGTACCGCAACCACATGTACACACTCACAACCAACAAACACACTGTGTAGGCATAGAACTCCTGCGAGAGGTGCGTGCGCGCGCACACACACACACACACACAGACACACACACACACACAGAGAGAGAGAAATTTTCGTAGTAATATCAAACCTTTTATGATTTGGGTGGGTGGGAGTTTGATGAAGTGTGTCCATTCAGTGCTAACTGCAGAAATACAAAAGTTGCTATTTTGTTGGAACTAACAAACATTTACTAGATATGGCAAAGGGAAGAAACAGCATCATTTGAAGGCAGAGGGTAGGAGGAAGAATACATTTGGGGGGGGGGGGGGGGATTTCCACCCTGTATGCCCTAATCTATCTGTTGTCTCCATGGTCAATTTGTTCATCAGTGGCACTGACTGCAAGGAAGTTCTATCTGTGGGTGGGGTTTGGTTGATAATTATCTGATTATTTCACAAATTATCATCAGGTGCCATTAGTGTATTGGCTTATGGAGTGGAATTATTTTCGTATTAAACTCATGAAACGCATTCATAAGTTGAGCATACCATTTTACGAGCATTATTTATTCAAGTGGTAGTACTCGATTGTGTATTCTGCTAATAGAAAATGGTTGTATTTCAAGATTACTCTAAATGCACAAGAAGCTGTTGTATTGTGGAAGGTGTCACATGCAGAATGGTCTGCAACCCTATCAGAGCTACTCCAGTACATTCAATGGGTGGTGAATGCAGTTAAGGAATCATTTCATTTATAGTGGAGCACACACAACTACCAGAGAGTAGAGCTTGGAAGGGAGTAATGACTGAGTGATGACTTGTGAAACTAATTCAATCATAAACTCCAGCTCAGATATTAGCATAGAGGAATATGCTCATAACAACAACATGATTAAGATGAAGAGGCTGACTATCAAAGTCAATTAATCACAACACAGTTCAATTAGTGATCACAAATTAATCTGCTCCCACATCACTTTCTAATTGCTAGACACAGAGTCAGAGTGGCACCATACATTTACTGGACAGCAGTAATAGTCTCACTGAATTTTCTAACTCTTCACTTAGAGAGATGGTGCAAAGTTCCTTCCACTTTATCAAGAATCAGATTCAATTTTATTTTATTTTCTCAGCATTTCTTCCAAATCAAATCACCAATCATATTACTTTGTGAAAAAATTTCAAATCATGATTTGCGAATCAAATTGTCCAATACTTTGAATGTTGGTCATGGACGCACCTGAATAACATAATAGTTTCTGAACTCCAGTTGAGAGTTGAGAACTTTTTGTCAAACCAATTTAAAGAAAGTTTCTTTGTTGACACTGTGGGTGGGATTATGCGCCAGGTAGATCACATTAAAGTTCTCTGGTAGCTGTTGAGCTGCAGGAACTGCCATATCTAAGAGAGCATTAGTCTTCTGTCTTGATATGCCCCCATACACCACCCACTGCCAACAAATGCAAAATGCATGCAACTTGCAACACTGCACTCAGAAATAGCAAGGCCACCATGACTGACCATCACTGCATCACTCTATTATAGTCTATAAAAGGTTAGCTAATGCATGGTAAATATATAATTAATGTTTTTATATGTAAGCATAGATAAAAGAGGAGGGAAGGACTAGCAACAGTCTTCACCTGTTATAGGCACTGTTTCGGGTGGGGGAGGTTGTTTATGTTCTGTTTAATTTTTACTGCTATTTTTGTTTGTTTTTTAAAGCTCCATTGATTGGGAAAACAGCCCATGCAATATACACACCTCATATCTATATATGATTATTTATATTCACAAGATGTAAATAAACCACTAAAAGTGAGAATGATTTAGCTTCAAAATAAAACTGTTTATGATGGCTCCATTCATCACAGTTACCAACATAAAATACAGCATTAAAATAAAATCCTATTGCAATTAAAAAATTTAAAAAAATTTTTTTCCGCATGTCTGTCTGTATGTGCCAATTCTAACTCCTCATCAACCTCTGGAGGGATCTTCATGAAACTTTCAGGGATACATTAAGTCACCTCACTGCATGTTCTCGCAAAAGTTCAGATCGGGTGGGTGTGGTTATGCCAAGAGTGTGGTTTGGTGACATGGAATATCTGAACTATACCTGAAATTTTGCATGTCTATTAATTGTATCATGTCTATTAATTGTATCATGTTTGTTTGATTAATGAGGTTAGTGTCAATAACCCTTACATGTTACAAAAAACAATGTTTGTTACTGCAGGTGACACTAAATACTACAGATGCATTCAGAAGATTTTCTTTAAAAATGTTCCACAAATCCTCCACCCTTATATAAAACATTAAGCAAAAAGAATAAGTTTGTAAGTACAGGAGGCTGACTGAAAAAAAAAATCTCCCACAGGGCGGTTTTCCCCCACTAGTTTAAACCAGCCAAAAACCCACTCACATATGATTTGCTGTTTTGACTTAATCAAGGGTAAAAAAAAAAAAAAAAAAAAAAAAAAAAAAAAAAAAAAAAAATAGAAAAAAACCCAACCATGACCAGGAGTTGAACCAAGGATCTTAGCACTGGTGGTCAAAGGAAGTTTCATAACAAGAACAAGATTAACAAGAAAATAACATTTAGACTCAGTGAAAACAAGTTTACTGAGTAAAAATACTCCAAGTTAAAGGGATCGAAACAAAATGGTATTAAAAATACTAAACATGGTGAAACAACGTTCTGTAAACAACTTGTATCTACCCCACAGTTACCTCACAGTTACCTCTTGTAGCTTAATAAATATCTTACAACAAAACTCCTGGAATTTCCGCAAGATAACCACCTGGACAGCAAGAGGGAATTGCAGCTATTTCTGTTGCAAAATAAAAATTGCCAAACTAGAGTTTTCCCAGTAGAAATGGGTAAAATTTGGACAACACAGCATCAAATCACACACTTATAGTTCACTGCATTAAAAGAATGGAGCACACACACAATGCAATGCCAACCCCTCTCTCTTCCTTATCTATGGTGTAAGAGAGAGAGGGGAAAATGGGGTTTGTGGCAACACTAGCCATTACTTAAATAAAGTTAACAATTTAAAAACAAATGTCACAGGCTGCTCTTATTTAATGGTTGAGGCTCTTGAGAGTCAGTGCCAACCATTTTATGTTCTCTCTGGAGTAACTGAGCCACACATATTTTGTTTCCATTGGAAATGGGAAAGAACTACAAGTAGCTATCTGAATATGAGAATATCTATATCCACACACCTGTTCTCCATCAGCCAGCCAGTAGAGAATCAAGCCCAGGACAGCAACTATCGTGCCCAACAGCCCAAAGTGTAAGTACTGGAACCTCCAAGAGAAACAATACAGTGAGTCACCCAACCGCTCGAAAGGATAGATTGGATTATAGTCCAAGTGCTTTTGAAAGCGAACTTCAGCTTTTTCAAATCTCAAGCAACTCCCAATACCCATGGCTGATGTCCTCTTTCCCTGCTACATTAGTAGTTACCGAAGTCACACACCACTGGTTAGCTAAGGTAGAAAGCACAATAAATAAGCCAGCTTGCACAGGGGCTAAGCTTCATGACGCAGACAGAAGATGGAGCAGGATGAGGAGGTGGGGCTGGGGAACTTGCAGTGAGGAGCTTATTCAAGAGTGATTAATTACCATGGCAACAGTAGGGGACGACTAAAAGAACAAGAATACAAAATGACGTACAGAGATTTGAGAAGTAAGAAGTAGTACTCTCTACATCTCTCTGTCTAACTTGTAACTTATTTTTCAGATTTCACTGAGATGATGAAGGCCTTGGGCTACCCCAGACTCATCTCCCTGGACAACTTCAGGACGCCAAATTTCCCACTTGTAGCTGAGATATTGACTTGGCTTATCAACAGGTATATTGTTAGTACAACTGGTTTGGGAGCTAGGGCTGGGTTGCTGTAGGAGCATATTAAATAATAAAAAGAGTTTGCTAAAAGGGTTGCCCAACCTTCAGCATAAACCTGATACAAACTGAATTCCTACTTTGCCCAAGTCTGGCTATAGGTGATTAAAAATGGAATAATCCATCTGGTCACATGCCAAACATGTAATTATAGGTGTAGATAAACAGAGTTTGTGAGCTATGCTACCCACAAGCATTGAATATGGCATTGCAGTGCCTGTGAAATAACTACATGACAGTGCACTACATAAGGTTTTAAAAATCTGACCAATAAGATTTCGTTAAGAAATCTAGTAACTGGCTCACGAAAACTTGCCAATAGTGACCAGATGGTTTATCAGTGAAGTGGTAGGTAAAGGGTCTGGCTAGGCGAGACTAACTTTGCCCTGCTTGTACATAATGTCAAATTTCTAAGCCTGAGAGCTCCCCAGAAAAAAGGGAGAGAAAAAAGTCTTACTATAATTAGCAATTTGTCTGTCTCTCTGTCTGTCTGTCTGTCTGTCTGTCTGTCTGTCTGTCTGTCTGTCTGTCTGTCAGTCTGTCTGTCTGTCTGTCTGTCTGTCTGTCTGTCCAGGGGTGGCTCACAAGACCACTGGGCTCGTTTGGGGAGAATGTGGTTAGGGTTAGGGTATAGGTCCATTAAACATATTTTCCTATTCAGGAGTAACCACCAATTTAGTTGTAACAATAAACTTTTGTGTTTCCATGCAGTAAACAATTTGTTAAAAATCCATTTCAATTTTTTTACGTGGATGAATGTATCCCCACCATTCCAAGTGTTCCTAGACCTGTGTGCCACAGGTAATTAGTATGTGATAGTTCATGTGTACTCTGATCCCATTCAAAAGGACATTTCTAGAGTAGGTTGTGTTTACAAATCACACAGAAAGTTCAAAAGAACACTAATCACTAGAGGCACATCATAATATTTACTGTAGAAATGGTGCAATGTCTCCCATATCCCCCCTCCCTCCTTCCCAATGTATAACAGGTACTTCTCTTGTTTAAAAAAAAGAAAGAAATCTAATTCTCCTCTATGTTTTTCTTTTTCCTTGTGGGCCAGGCTACCTACAGTGTGGTAACATTAGTACCTATGTTAATACTATGCTCTAGTAGAACTTGGTAGCCTACAACCCATTGGAGTTTGTTTTTTTTTTGTTTTTTTTGTAATTTCATTTTCCTCACTCTTTAAGTTTTGTTTTGTTTTGTTTTGTTTTGTTTTGTTTTGTTTTGTTTTGTTTTGTTTTGTTTTGTTTTGTTTTGTTTTGTTTTGTTTTGTTTTGTTTGTTTTTTCCATTGAATTCCCCCCCCCCCCCCCTCCCCCATTGCAATGTACCACCACTTCAATTTGTTGAATGGACCTGTCCTGACCTGGTCAGTGATGGTAGCAATGACTAAACCTGTGTCGTCATCATCAGTATTGTCTGGTTTAAATTTAATATCAACAAGTTCATCCTGCAATAATGAAATTCAAATTCTGGCACTTTGTTATGATGCAGCACAAGTTTCCATTTTTGTAATATTCCTTGAAAGTCTCTCTAAATAGAACAAACTCTACACACGAACTTCTCATCTGAACCTTAATTCTTGCAGCAACACTGAACAGTGCAGTAGACAGGAAATTGGTGGACAAGCTGAAACCACAAGAATGTAAATGCATCACACAGTGTGTGTTGTTGGCCCACATTTAGTGGAGCAGCTGCAGTAGCAGTAGTAGCAGTAGTAGCAGTAGTAGCATGTAACTGTAGGGCATAGGGGGACAGACATGCCAGGGGGAGTCCCAAGAGTTGATGGCACTATTATCAATTAGGGCATGTTACACCAACTGGTGGTCATCCTGGACAGTATAATACATTATGCATGAATGATGGTAATGATGACACAGTTAGTTATCCAGGAGTGGTACTGTAGGGTTTGAGAGAAATACAGTCTCACTTCATTACCTTCCAAGGTTAGCATCAGTGTAGTTGCCATCTTAGCATATAATCCCAATTATTATGATGTCTTGACCACAAGACCACCATTATTTCAAAATTAAACTTTAATGATTAGATGGAAAAGCAAATAGAGACTGCATGTTAGCAAAGTAAATATATACACAGGTTCAATCATAGAGGTTCAATCATTGCAAATATATAGAGGTTCATTCATAGTAAATATGTAGATGTTCAATAATAAACAGTAGCATTTAGGAATACGCAAAACCTAGGCTTTGTTCTGGATGAGTCCACTGCAAAAATCCTGAATGTGAGGTCTCCCTACATATACATAAAAATATAATACAAGATGATTCAGTGAGTATCAAGTTTAAAGTAAAGCATACGTTGGATATATAATAGAGATATTGTGCTTGAGGGGAAGGAGACAGGCAATGAAACATCCTATGCAGGGCCATTTCCTCCATGTTTGGAATTGTCAGACTTGGAATGGGAAATATATGGAATGAATATTGCTATCCACACTGCTTGTTTATATGGCAATCAATAATTATTTATTGTCTAAAAATTGAAACAAAATTGGATTAATTGATCGACACACAAGATGGAACAAGACAGCGACCATGTGATCACAAGGTAGATGACACTTGAGCATTTCAAGTTAGACACACCAAACAGTGATTGAACAAATCTGTATATCAATGGTGATTATTATTTTTTTTGAAAAACAGAAATGAGTTTGATTTAACTTGAGTCTACATGTGTAATCTAAATGACTGACTACAGCTAGTCCAAAACATCTCAGTACCTTTCTTTCTATCTTCCTAGCCACACTGAATGTGGTAATGCACAAGAGTCATGGTCACCACTTTGCAATAGTACGTATCTACTTATAAATAGCTCTTAATCTGTGTGTATGTGTGTCTGCTATACATTCCTTCAATTTTGAAGCTACAGAGTCAAGGGAGGTATCAAAAGAATGGAAGTGAATGACTGCACTCATTGTAATAGACAAAGTAACCAAAGATAAGCCATTTCAGTCTGACTAATGGAGCAGCTGACTAATGAAGCAGCTGATTAGTGGAGCAGCTGACTAATGGAGCAGCTGACTAGTGGAGCAGCTGACTAATGGAGCAGCTGACTAGTGGAGCAGCTGTATGGAAAAGCCCAAAGGAAAATTGTATTCTCTTGACAGTTCAGTGCACACCCAGTTTAATACACTATAACAAAAATTAACTACAGAATTCCCCTATAAATAGCAACTCACTTTGATTTACAAAAATTTGAGGGTGCAATTGAATTCATTTTGAAAGGAATGGAATTAAAAAAATTCTAAATTAGTAAACAGATTGTAACTAGTTCATGCCCCCTGTGTAATCTCATGTACACACTCCTTCAATTTTGATGTTCATAAAATTAATCCTTTCAGGAAGGCTAATTCAAGCTGGTTGAAAAAGGAAGGGGATGGGGGGGGGGGGGGGGGGGGGGGGGATAGGGAGAGAGAAAAACATTACAATGTCTATTGCCAGGATGGTTGGCGGGTCACCACTCCAGATACTACACAGCACCACAAGTGCATGACTAGAGACATTGCTATTTGCATTCCAGAGTGTTCAGGAAGGAACATCAAGGTGGTATTTATTGTCTTACCACGTCCACGTCCTCTGGCACAGTTACTCTGAAGCGAATTTCTGTACTATATGTTGTGCCATTTTTCAAAAAGAAGGAACGTCTTGTCAAGCCAACCGCAGATGTACTTCGTATTTGAAAACCATATTTAGAACCAGGTCTATTGAACATAGTAATAATGGCTGCTCCTATGTCAGGTTGATAGCTCCTTCCTCTGACATCTTCATCTGCAACATAAGGTCATAAGGTTGAAGACGTAAAGTAAATAGTAAAAAGACACTGGAAATGTTGAATGTCTTGGACTAGTCTTACAGTGTTCATACACTGCTCTAATGGTGTAGGGAGACCGTCTCACACGTACGATTGGATACGGAAACATTTTAAATGCTTGCACAGGCCAGTAAGGTTGGGGTTGATCGACATCATATGTCTCATTGTTGCCTGCATGTCGATAAATATGACAACATACAGTTTATGCATCCACACTGAGAAATGAACTTTCCAGACTCACAATGTTTAAAGTCCACTTCAAAACTTTCCCCTTGATAGATGAGTCCTATACAGAGGAGGAGGAAAGGAATTATGATAGACATTTCAGCAATGGCTGTTATGATAGAGTTTTTGCAGAGAGCAAATTATGCTGGCAATAGAAGTTTGACTGCTCTGGTTCTGGCACTGAAAGACAACTATATGCACATATCTGAAAACCTATGACTTTATACACAGAGACTATTCATTATTAACTGCCACCTCTGTCAAATTTAAATGAATTTTTCCTGCACAGACAAAACAAGTCGATCAACACCATTCAGTGCCACCACCTGCCCGTAGTAAATGGATGTGATCATATGTGCAATGGCTTCAATGTTGTAGTAGATAACATCTTCTGGTGTAGCACACTGGATATGGTGTATCCACTAGACACCACTTTCCATGATAGGGATAGTTCAGCTGGGATTGTTTTTATGTCTGTTTGTCTGCTTGTCTGTCTGTCTGTGGACAAATTTATCAGTTGGATGGCATCACAACTGGTGCAGGATATAAGAACCAAACTTGACAGAGGTGCTTGTGGCAGGAAAATGAAAGATGGTGTCTGAGAGTAGTGGTGAGCCAAGTAGTTCTGGCATTACCATTCATTGCACATAAATGATGCGTCAGTAAATAAATTCATTGTATAAGATTTTCTACTAGCTGATAATAATATCCAAGACACCATACAAGTCCTGGTTTTGAGACATACGAAGTTTTAAGTGTACCAGCCAAGAATGCATATGGGAATACAGTGGGCATTTCCACTCACCAGTTATGAATGAAATGTCAAAAGGATAATGGAAAATAATGAAGTCGGCCATTTTGGAAGAAACAAAATCATGGCCAACAGACAGAACACTTATTATGGTTTCAGGAACTATCATAGCTAATAGGAAATCACATGTGAGGGTTTAATTTCTTAACATTTTGTTCAAAACTGAGTAGAAATGTCTGCTGTATTCCAGTATGCATTCTTGACTGGTACACTTAAAACTCCTTATATCTCAAAACTGACACTTGTATGGTGTCTTGGACACTATTATCAGCTAGTAGGGAATCTTACATAAAAAATTTATTTATTGACTATCATTTATGTAATACTAGCAGAATATATCCCACGTTGCAGAAAAGCAGAAAGACAGACATGAAAACAATCCCAGCTGAACTGTCCCTATCATGGAAAGTGGTGTCTAGTGGATACACCATATCCTGTGTGCTACACAAGAAGATGTTATCTACAACAACATTGGAGCCATTGAGATAAAGAAGTTTTAATAGTACCGGCGAAGAATGCATACTGGAATGCAGTGGGTGTTTCTACTCACAAGTTAAGAATGAAAGTCAAAATAATTAAACCCTCACATATGATTTCCTATTAGCTATGATAGTTCCTAGAACCATAATGAGTGTTCTGTCTGTTGGCCATGATTTTTTCTTCCAAAATGGCTGACTTCAATATTTTCCAATTATCATCATCATTGTTAGCTACATCATACGGTTTTGCCTACTCTAAAAGGTTAGAAAGTACTTTCACTGTTTTTATTGGTGTATGGATTTATCAGCTGCAAAGAATATTCAGCAGTATGCTATGCTTTGAATGTGAGAAACCTAAAAAAAGGTATATTAAAGATATTATATTCCATCAGTCATAGCTCTCTAGGAGGTGTTTACTCCATCTGGTACATAAAGAGCTCAAGATGCCTCAGTTAAAGACAATGCCACCCCTGGTGTGACTCAATTGCCCGTGGGATAATGGCTTCCAGTATTCATTATTGCTTATAATTTCAGACATTCACTTAGGATCAATTCATTGTGGTTAGCTTTTTTTTTTGCATATAAATCCCTGGATTTTATACTGAAACTGTGACGGTGTGCATATGATTGACATTAGACTAGACAAAAACAGAAAAGGTATTTAGCCATTATTCCTGACTAGAGTAGATACCTGTGTTACCAGTTTTTAAAATCTGTTATTGCTAAAAAGCAGAGTTGGTGTTGAATATGTCTACTCTGAAGAGTGGATTTTATTTGGAACTAGCAGGCATACCCAGTGTTACCTGGACTATAGAATAAGACATGCCCACAAAGAAAGGTGTAGTATATTGTGATCCAGCTCATTTCCCTACCAGAGCGCAGTTGTGTTTGCATGCTACTAGGTTTCTACATCCGTAAATTTGACCATCCATACGTGCCATAAATAGATTGAATAATTTCGGCATTTTTGACCTGACATGCCCAGAAATTCACTACTAAAAGGAAGACTGACACAGATCACATTTAACATTCCAACCACATCACATACTACCAGTTACATTAACACACAATACAGCTTTTCCTTCAGATCACAGCTTCAATATGAGCCTCAGGCAATAGAATAGTCAGTACTCAATTGATTGATATAGTGCTCCCATGAACCTCTCCTTTGCTTTGGAAATAGGAAGATGAAGTATACCTTGAATGAATCCCCCCCCCCCCCCCCCCCAACCTCCAGTGCACATCCTGCCAGATATCCCCTGTGCTGTTGGTGGCCAAGGCCAGCTCCTTGGTCATGACCTATTGCCCCCCCCCCCCCCCCTATCTACCACTAATAATGGAGTTGTTTTGGGTAGGGGGGGGGGCAATAGGTCATGACCAAGGAGCTGGCCTTGGCCACCAACAACTTTACCAATTTTCCCTTCAGTTTGGTGTTGGTTAACATGTTAGTTTGTAACTGAGATTATACTGAAAAAAACAACTCACAAATATTTAGGAATATATATATATATATATTTCAGTCCAGCATTCAGATTTAAATCATATCCCTCAGAAGCAGCTCACTTTGGCCTCTCTTTCGGTGATTTTTTTCCTAAATATTTGTGAGTTGTTTTTTTCAGTATAATCTCAGTTACAAACTAACATGTAAACCAACACCAAACTGAAGGAAAAATTGGTTAAGTGCAGAAAAAATGGTAAAGTGCAGGAAAAATTGGTAAAGTGCAGGAAAAATTGGTAAAGTGCAGGGAAAATTGATAAAGTGCAGGGAAAATTGGTAAAGTGCAGGGAAAATTGGTAAAGTGCAGGGAAAATTGGTAAAGTGCAGGGAAAATTGGTAAAGTGCAGGGAAAATTGGTAAAGTGCAGGGAAAATTGGTAAAGTGTAGGAAAAATTGGTAAAGTTAATGTGTCTGCTTTCATTACTTTGAGAATGTCAACTTCTAGAATTGCAGCTGCTGCAGTGCTCTAGGCTCTTTTCACAGAGAAAAACAGCTCTAAATAGGGGAATGGGGAGAGAACAGCTGCAGCAACTATAACTGTCTGTGGGCTGTGGGTGTGCACAGAGTAAGGAAAATTATAGTGTTGGCAGAACTCAAAATAAATTTTGAATTTTATGGCAGGAAGAAATCTTGAAAGAGCTAAATAGTAGTGGAATACCTGCAGACAGGAAGGTTTGCATTCAGCTGCAGTATTTAGGAAAAGTGCTCGTCATAAAAAGTCTTAGATTACTGTAATAAATCAATATTATTATGAATGGCATCATTATGATGTCATAGTTTCAAAATTAGGAACACACACAACACACACACACACACACACACACACACACACACACACACACACACACACACACACACACACTTAGAACTTAGAAGCTGCCCATGGTACAAAGTACCATGATGGCAGTGTCCTGGATGAATCCAGGACCAATGGCAATAAACTTAGCTTATGATGGCATCACACAGAAATGTTGGTGTCTGGTCAGATCTCCTTGTCTTCGAAATTTTCTTCCACAGGCACAACTAAGTGTTCTTAATTCAGATTGCTTGTTAGCTGAACAGGTGTTCCATCACCTGGATGTTGAAATTTTCTCTACACCATCTAAACACAGATGAAACCACCCCTTCCTGTCCTGGCACAACTCGTACCATCTATCATACACACCAATTGCCTGCAAATCCACTTTCAGAACATCCCTCCACCTTTTCTTTGCCCCGTGGCATGGTCTCTTCATGTTAAGCTCCCCAAACAACAATCTATTTGGAAGCCTTTCTTCATCCATGCGACCCACATGACCCAGCCATCTTAAACGCTGCTCCAGAATGATATCAGAGATGGAGTGCTGCAAGCCAAACCTATGTGATAGGCTTTGAGATGTTAATCTTTCATTCCATTGTTGGTACCTCGTCACACCCAGGATTGTCCGAATACAACGGTTATGAAAAGAATTCAAACGTCTTGTATGCACAGCCTTCATTGTCCAAGTTTCAGCTCCATACAGTAATACAGCTAGAACAACTGCCCTATACACTGCTCTCTTTGTGGCCAATGAGAGGTCTTTGTTCTTAAATACTGGCACCCTCAAACATCCAAATGCTCTAGCTGCTCTAGCAATTCTTCTAGTCACCTCACTAGTGATCTCCCCATCTCTTGAGATGTTAGCACCCAAGTATGTGAAGTCCTGGACTACATCCACAGAGCCACCCTCCACCTGCACTGGTCTGACATCACTCTCATTCAATCCCTCACCAACAACCATCCCTTTTGTCTTCTCAGTACTCACAGTCAGCCCCCATTCACTTGCCACTTTCACAAACTCTGCTGCTACTGACTCAAAACTATCCCAAGAGGTTGCATACAATGCCACATCATCAGCAAACTGGGACTCAGTTACTCCCATCTCACTCAATCTAGACTTAGCTGTGTGGTCCCCAACCAACTTCCTACCATGCTTATATAACACACTCACTCCTGCACCACTACTCCTATTGCGCCAATCAGCCACCATAGCACTAAAGTAGATATTAAATAATGTGGGTGCCAGGGTACATCCCTGCCGTAAGCCATTCCGGACCTCAAACCTATCAGTTACAGTCGAACCCACTCTAACCTCAGCATGCATCCCCTCATGGAAAGACTTCACAACATTCAACTTTTTTTTTGGCACACCATGCTTCTCTAGGACCTTCCATAGGGCTTGCCTGGGCACTGAATCATAAGCCTTCCTCAAGTCTACAAACAACACATACAATGATTCTCCACAAGCTGTCTAGCAACAAAAATCATGTCGGCACAACCACATCCTTTCCTGAACCCACTCTGTGACTCTGGCAGAATATTTTCAGCAATCACTTGCAATCTTCTCAGTACAATTCTGCCTAGTGCCTTCCCTACCACATCCAATAAACTTATTCCACACCAATGGTCACACTGCTTCAGGTCACCTTCTTTGGGATTGGAACAACCACTGCATCCTGCCAGTCTCACACCACTATACCTTCTTCCCACATCTTCTGCATCACCTCCAGCATTCTATCCCACAGATCTACACCACCATGGAGGATTAGTTCAGGAAGGACACCAGACTTTCCTCCTGCCTTTCTCATCTTCAATTTGGTTAGAGCCTGCATCAATTCCTCTTCAGTTGGTGGCATATCCAAATCCAAGTGTGGTGGGAGTAGTGGCAGAGTGTCAATCACTTCATCATTGAATACGCAGGGTATGTACACACACACACACACACACACACACACACACACACACACACACACACACACACACACACACACACACACACACACACACACACACACACGTGAAAGGGAAAAAAACAGCTACAAACAATTCGCTACAGTGCTTGTAAACTATTGATACAACTGATAATTCAACAGCAAAACAGTGTAAGCTCCTCAGATCTCAGTCAGTCTGTATGTAATGATTATTGATTCATAAACTTTGAACTTATGTGTAGTCATGCATATATATGGAAAAGGATGACTTTTCATTGTATGATTCTAGAGTTGAGACTCCTGTGTTGCAGACTTTATGAAAGTCAACTTCTGTCGCCCCTGAATTTAAATAACTTTAATAGCATTTAATGGAGAAAATGCATTAGGTTTTAGCAAGTAGTTAGCAACATTTAACGAGACAGATCCCGTGGCAAGTATATTACAAATGTGTATAGTGAAAAATAAACAAAGCACTTTTCAACACATGCTTACCCTTGCTTGTAATTATAAATAATGTTGACTATGTAAATACAAATTGAGAGTGATGATGTGATTCTGCCTCCATATTTAGGTATGACCCCACCACCGTTGACCTGCCAACTGATGTGGACACAGAGCAGGACAGAGTCATCTTCATTAAGTCCATGGCCCAATTCCTTGTGAGGACATAGCTAATGTACTAGTGTGTGTTGTGTTGCCTTCAGTTGTGGCACAGACCACTGGGGGTTGTCTCTCTGTGCAGGCCTCCAGGGCTCACCTCAAGCTCAACACAAAGAGACTGTACCTTGCAGATGGTTATGCAGTCAAGGAGCTCTTGAAGGTGTCCACCATTCTCTACTCCGCCATGCGTAGCAATGGAGGAAAGACAGTGAGTAGAACCAGAACAGGCAGTGGCTTGATCTCTCCCATGTGGGCATGCCCATTTGTAACATCTGGAGTGAGGTGGTGCAGGAATAGACTGTGCTGTCTGCCCCAAATATCTCTACATGTTATTATGGGCCTGGCTGGCTGGCTGGCTGGCTGGCTGGCTGGCTGGCTGGCTAGCTGCTAGTTATATTATTTGTTTGACAAAAAGAAGATTGAACTCCAAGGCACGACTATTTCAAATGCATCTAAACAAACCACATAGATTGAATTGAGCACTTAAAGAGAGAAAGAAAAGAGTGATATTTTTCTCCAGGCTAACATATTGCCCTGCAGATGTGGTAATAGCTAGTTCCTTCATGTCATAACTCACGCAGTTCTTGCTAAGTTCAGAAGCTATGAACTATTCTCATTCAGGGAAGGACAGGTCTGGACGACTCTACCAGCAACACTGCCAGTAATCTAATCAGCAAGGTGAGGGATAATGATTGATCTTTCTGACGTTGTCCTTGCCCCCTACAGGGTGGGTACAACATGACGTAGCAACATGACATAGCAACATTGGTATTGAGTGTTGCTTCTGTGTGACTGCACACATCCACACAGATGGGTGATCTTAGGGAGTGCAGACAGCTGGCCTCACAGGTCACTGCCAACGGAGCAAAGTTGTATGAACTGCTCGGAAAAGAAGTTGTTCTCAGGGTAAGATCAAGGTCATTGATCAGATCAGTGTGTTGTGTGTCTCCTTATCACCTCTACACTCCCCCAACCAACCCCACAATGGCCGCTGTGTACTCATGTGAACAGGAACAGCGCAAAGCAGCTCTTTCCAAGTCTGTGGATATTGAACTGCTTGAGAATGGAGTGAAGGGCAGCATAGCTGTGGTCCATGTAAGACACAGACACTCACTCTTGAGTCATTGATTCTGAGGTGTGTGTGTGTGTGTGTGTGTGTGTGTGTGTGTGTGTGTGTGTGTGTGTGTGTGTGTGTGTGTGTGTGTGTGTGTGTGTGTGTGTGTGTGTGTGTGTGTGCTTGCGTGCATTGGGTGTGATGTCTGTCAGGGGGAGATAGAGAAGGTGACCTCCATGTTGAACCACCTGGCCAGTGATGAAGCCAGCCTGGCAGTGAAGATAGAGAACAAGAGGCAAGACTTGGAGAGGAACCATAAGCGACTGCACAGCCTGTCCAATGTCCGTCCGGCCTTCATGGAGGAGTACGAGAAACTTGAAGGTGAGCTGTCAAAGCAGTACGAGATCTTTATGGAGAAACACTGCAACCTGTGCTACGTGGAGAACCTTCTGGAGCAGCAACACCGCACAGAGCAGGACGACCTAGAGGTGTGGCAGCTACTACCATAAACAAACCTGTAGGTAACCAATGTATAATTCCTTCAACATGGTTCTGTGTGTAGACCACAGAGCATTCTCTGCACAAGGTGCAGGTGAGAATGGCTGAGGCAGAGAAGAAGATGATGCAAGATGACATCATCAGTGATGACATGCTGATGGTCACCAACTCTGACCTCTTCAAGGGCAGTGAAGGTACGTGTGCCCTGCGTCTGTCTCTACCTCTCCTGCGGGTCAAACAAAACTAGGCAAGATAGTGCCTACACTGTAACCTGTCCTTACTATCTAAACGGCAGAATAATTTATTCGTAATTTTAGTTTTGTTGTTGTATATTCCATATGCTGTAGGTGATGCTGAAATATTTGTGGGTTCAATGGGAGGAAAGGAATTAGAGTCAGAGGAAGTAAGGCTTTGAAAGACATTGCAGCTACCATGCTGCCCTGGATGTGTGTGTGTTATGGTGTGTTCTCGCACATGCAGGAGGACCCTGACATTCTGACCTTAGAAATGGACAGTGGTAGTGACCTTGCTGGAGACGTTGTTGATGGGGGAGGTGACAGAGCTGTTGCAGCTGGGATTCGTGATGGGGACAATTCCTTCGGCTCAGAGGAAAACTTCTGAAGAAGAATTATCAATAACAAACCATTTCACTAATGATGTTGGATAGTGTATGCCTATAGTGGGCACTAGTGCAAGTCACTGTATGCATGTGTCATCAGCAATGTGTCCAGGAGAGATTATGTTGTGTTTAATTGCTGCTGATCCAAACTGACCTCATGTGGGCAGTCCTGAGACCTTTTGGATTTGTGGACTTTGGCTAGGGAACCACAGGTCCCCCCCCCCCCCCCCCCCCCCTTAAAATAATTCTTTTTTTACTAATTTTTATTTTTAGGGTTAAAATTTTTTAAATATTAATTTTATTCCAGGACAGTTGGAGGTTATCATACTAAGAGGATTTCAGGCATTTTCTATTTTCAGTGTCTCTATTTGTGTGTCTGTTTATTAGCTCCTCCAGGCTGCAAGTATGAATGTTATAAAAGAAAAATTTTTAATCTTCCTAACCTGTACAGTCCCCATACAAAGCAACAAATTTCAGCAATTCAATTACATAATATAGACCAGAAGAAGATAACTGCATTTTGTTGATATAGAGAGTTAGGATAATGGCAGCAACTGTGTGTGGGAGATACTGGTTGGCCTTTGCATCATCACCTTCTGACTGCTGTGGTGATGGTCCAGTAAGAAATATGATGGTTTCATGGGGAATCTCAAGAGATAGCATTATTTCCACAGCAGAACCACCATCAAGCATATTCTGAAATTTTCTTCAGAATGTAGCCAACTATAATATATGGAGACTTTATGAATAGTGATTCATGCTTTGAGACTGGAGAGTGGTACACCTTAAGAAACTGATGCAGCTCCTACTGCAGCATTGGGAATTATCCACTTGTAAGAAATGTCAAAGAAATTCTTATGTGATCATTTGTTTACTTAGCTATTATTTATTGATGACATGTCATAATCATAATACAGTAACTCCCAGCATCACCAAAATGCTCTTAAAAAGATACAAGAAGCCATCAGCTCCAGGTATGGATGAAATTACTTATGGTCAGCTAAGGAATCCACCAACCTGCTACCACTTCCTAGCTACCCTGTATACTAAGATCATGCGAGAGTCCATGGAGGCACTGTCTCAATGGGGACAGGGGAAAATCATACTAATCCATAAAAAGGGTGATTAGTCAATCCCTTTAAACTACAGTCCCATTATCCTATCATCTTCAATAAGCAAATTATTTCACAAGATTCTAGCGCTGAGAATGGAAAGATTTTGTCTAGCTAACAAGATCATTGATCCCTGAATCCAAAAAGGTTTCCTATCAGGAGTAAATGGAACAATGGAACACATCTTTGAATTCACTTTAACTTCCATCATTGATTATGCCTGAAAAAATGATTTACCACTCACCATCACTTTTATCGATTTAAAAATGCATTTAGGTCGATTTCATACTCCTTTGTGAAAGACGTCATGTTCCACATGAAGGTACCTCACAATATTATCACATCACCAACCTTTATGGCAATCTCACTGGCTTTGTCCATTCATCCTCTTGGGTTACTTCGGTTTTCCCAATCACTCATGGAGTCTTCCAAGGAGACACTATGTCTAGGAGACACTATGTCTCCCATTATCTTCCTCATGGCTCTCACTCCAGTAGTAAGGATGATGGGGGAAAAATAGACTGCCCTGGTTTGTATTTCAATATCCCATTCCACAAAAGCCAAGACCTTCCACATTGTGGTGCAACCATTCAAGTGCTATGGGAAGAAGTTCATTCAGAGGAACCAAAAGGCTGGTACAAATCAGTGATGCTTAAATATAACTCAAAAGGAGATGCTGAGCTACTATATCCAAATGGCACATCTGAGCACCTAAATAGTTTCACTGCTAAGTGGAAATTCGCTAGAAAGTCATCTATAAAGTATTACAGTGTTGATTCACCCCTCCTGAATTTATTCCAGTTTCTCACCAACGTACCAATTCAAGGAAGATGGTCAAATCCTTGGAACATAAAGTCAACGGTTTTGCAGATGACCTAACTTTAATTAGCTCTGACAAAGAAAATCACAGGAATGCCCTATCTAGAATTGATCTTTAATACCTCTAATTTTTATTTATTGATTAGGGCTGGCAAATGTTGTACTATCATTGAAAGGCCTCTAACAAGACAAAAAATTCTCAGTTACTCTGCTAGTGATAAGACTACCCCAATTTCCAAAGAAAGCACCAAGTTTCTGGGCAAATACATTGCTTGCACTCCAAAGTCCACCACTACTTTGTGTAATGATTCTATCTCAAGCTAATTCAAAGCAGGATGGAAAAAAAAATGATGCTAAACACACCAAGGGGAGTTTAAGGTATGATATATCATCATTACCTGGCACCATCATTCCACTATTTCTTGGCAGTAAATCAAACCAGCACTGCTAGAATACAAAAGTTAGAGGCAGTAGCAACAAGGAAGATGAAAAAGTGGCTAAACCTACCAGAAAATGCTACTCAGACTAAATCAAATCAAACTTTGTTTATGAAAGTATACTTTAGAAGAAAAAAAAAGAAGAAAGGTGTTCCTGTATCATCCAGGAGGTCATGAAAATTCCACAACTCAGTACAATAAAACATGAAAATCACTAACCTCACAGCAATAATGAATTCCCCTGACCTCTTGCACACCAACTACAAGAACAATTAGTTTCCAACTATGTTAAACTAAACCTTTAAATATCACCCTTGTCAAAGATTACTTCAATTTCCCCATCCCTCAGATTCTAACTACACACAAAAAAGGTCTTGGAAGAAGATACTACAATGAATCTGGACTACCTCACGGGTAATTATCATTCTTGCTAAGGGCAGGCTCCAGGATTCCTTGCTTCATCCTGCAAATCTATGCAGGTGGAATATCCAATGTGCCTCCAAATGTCCTCTTTGTTCCTCAACCCGATCAACCACCACTCATGTTCTTAATGGATGCCTACAGCATTAGAGCAAGGTTGGTTCACTTGGCGCCATGACTCAGTACTATAGTTGATCTCCATCAGTCTTAAAGATAATCTGCCAAATAATGTCAAGATCTATGCTAATCTAGATCACTGGAAGGCAGAGGACAACCCCCTTTCCATAATCCCACTGGAGATCTTATCTGACAATGTCATCCAGACCAGATATTGTCATATTACATAATACCTGAGAAATTCAAATACTCTACTGACAATCCTATCCAATTCTAAATCTGCCCTCCAAAATGCCAGAGTCAGAAAACAAAATAAAGAAAATTATATCTACCTGTCAATGACCTGAAGGATAGAAAATGGAGTACGACATACCATACTGTTGAAATTGGCTCTCTTGGTCACATCCCCCCAAGTGCTAAAAAAGCAATTATAGACATTCTTCCTCATGACCAAATTCATTTAAGCTCTTCCATCCTGCTACAGGCTGCTAAAGTGTCCATTACCTGCTCACAACAAATATTCATGGCAAATAAGCAGATGGTCTAGTGTAGCACCAGGTCATTAACTACCTGACTCAGTCACTCTAGGATCTATTAGCCTTGCCAAGCTCACCATATAGTTATCTGTGTTTGCTTGTGTCACTGAGGACTCTATTGCCTATTGTATCTGAATACATGTATGTCTTCATTTTATGAATGGTTTTCCTCTCTAATACAACAGTTCCCACAATAGGAGTTCTTGACCATTCCCATTGGACCAGTCTGAAGGTGAGAGATTTGCTCTGGCATGATCCTGATATGTTTTTTTTTTGTCTTTTTTTTTTTTTTTTTTTTTTTTTTTTTTTTTTTTTGAGGGGGGGGGGGGGGCAATGGTGGTGATGATTTGCTAAGGCTTAATTTCACATGACCTTTGGAATCACGAACTTGTGAGCCCAAGCAGCAACCAACTCCAGGGAAGATGATGGCTCAGTGGAAAAAAAAAAGGAAGTAGGACAGAAGGAAAACAAGACTATAAATTTCCAGCCAAAAACTAGCTCACTTATGATTTAATGTTTTAACTTAAACCATGATCAGGAGTTGAACCAAAATAATGAAGAAAAAAGGAGGGGACACAGAGAGGAGGGGACACAGAGAGGAGGGGACACAGAGAGGAGGGGACACAGAGAGGAGGGGACACAGAGAGGAGGGGACACAGAGAGGAGGGGACACAGAGAGGAGGGGACACAGAGAGGAGGGGACACAGAGAGGAGGGGACACAGAGAGGAGGGGACACAGAGAGGAGGGGACACAGAGAGGAGGGGACACAGAGAGGAGGGGACACAGAGAGGAGGGGACACAGAGAGGAGGGGACACAGAGAGGAGGGGACACAGAGAGGAGGGGACACAGAGAGGAGGGGACACAGAGAGGAGGGGACACAGAGAGGAGGGGACACAGAGAGGAGGGGACACAGAGAGGAGGGGACACAGAGAGGAGGGGACACAGAGAGGAGGGGACACAGAGAGGAGGGGACACAAAAAGGAGGGGAAAAAAACTTGTATGAAAAGCTAGTTATATCAGTAACTACAATGTATTCTGAAAGGTAAATTGGTGACAATGCAAATGCTGCTAATAGTCACTAGCTCAGTGTCACTACAGCAATCTTTAAATTGAGGGGATATCACTCTTATTCTTTTTTTAACCCCCCCCCCCCCCCCCCAAAAAAACGGAAGGTTTTCTGTTTTGATGTTGTTTTAGTTGTAATTTTTTTTCTTCTTCTTGATTTTGGTGTGTATATATATATATATATATATATATATACGGTTATCCAATTACAAGCAATAATATTTCAAACGCCAACTGGAGGTCACCATGGTAACTAGTGCCTTTTAATCAGGAAGGTGCTAAGTGAACTTATTTCATTCTGTTGGTTCTAATTCTCCCATTTAGCACCAGGTCTTTATAGCACCAGGTCTCTGTAGCACCTGGTCTCTATAGTAGCACCTAAACCTCCCAGTAGACCAGAACTTCGCCTACCACAGCTCAAGCTCGCTATGGACAGCAGTCTTTGTGGGAGGTGAACTATGGAGCACGAGTCCCCACCCTTGCATGTGCACCTTGACATGAAGACACCCGTTCACCTTGTGGTGCCAAGCAAAAAAGTAGGCGTAGAGCACCGGTGGACACAAGTTGAGAGTAATAGTAACCTTAGATCAACCTTTTTAATCCCTTTGTTTGCAGAAGCAGAGGAGGTTGGACATGCAGGAGAGATCTTGCTCTGCAATGTCAGCTGGAAGACCTGTAAATAATCAAGTGTGGCTATAACTATAACCTAGCTGTAGATAGCTAACCACCCCCAACTCTCCCTCCACAGATGTGATCAGACTGTGTTAATGTTTATATATACACATTACTATATATGTACACATGTAAATACTTATAAATATGCAGGGTTTGCACAGAGTGCATTGTAGCCATTCTCCATCGCAATCATCTTCTAAGAAGAAGTTGTACAACCCAACTGTGGGTTCCAGCAAGGCGACTGCCTGGATTCATCCTCCAACAAAACAAAATAAATCGAAGATGTCATGGGAGGTAATAACCTAACGTAAGCATCCATGATACCTTCTCTTATTCAGTTGCTGCACTGCATCTCTCTGCCAGGGCCTCACCCATCGGCTGGAGATCCATCCTGACCCAAGCACCAGCACTGTCCTGCACCTGACAGACATGAGTGACAACTGTGGCAGCTGTGGCCCTTTCGAGGGCGTGATGGACAGTGAGTATCAACACAGGATAAAGACAGTGCAGGCTGAGATGGATGAACTCAAAGCTAAGGTATTACCATGCACTACACAATGCAACACTCACATAAGCTGTACCACACCATAGAGGGCAGTTTCTTCTCTTTCTTTTAAGAAGAAAATATCAAGCTATTTAGCATCTTTATTTTTTATGGCTTAGTTGATGACTAAAGTAATTATTAATGCTAGCAGAAAATAGACCATAACTATATTTTACCTACAAAAGGAGTGAAAAAAAGGAGTGAAAAAAGGAATATTACACAAATGTCATCACCCCTATTTATGTAGTTGGTAAGTGCCCACAAGTCGCTATGGAGACACAGCTATAGCACAGAGAGGTAGACTTAGGTTGCCATTGCTGCAGGTGGAAATCCAGAGGTCCAGGAGAGAGTTGCTGGATGTGAAGGACATGGAATTGAAGGACACACACATCAACCTCAGAAAGACTGAGGCAGAGTTATCTGCATGTAAAGATGACCTACTGGAGTCTGAGCTGGAGAATATCAAGTTGAAGGATACCCTCTCCAGGCAAGGCAGTCCAGACAGATTTTCAAGGTTAGTGAGTGTGTTATGCAGTAGAGGTATCCTTTATATGTGAGGGAGGGAGGGGTGGGGGGAGGGGGGAGGTTGGTAAAGGTGGAAGTGGATTACTCGGGGAGGGAGGGGGTGACAATAAGAGGAAATGGTTGGTTACAGAAAATGCAGGAAGTTGTGGGGGGGGGAATTTTTTTTGCAATGTACGACTGAAAGTGGTTTTGGTAAGGATTGGAACAAACTGCAAGTGCTCTCCCTGTTGCCATGTGCTCTCCCTGTTGCCATGTGCTCTCCCTGTGTTGCCATGTGCTCTCCCTGTGTTGCCATGTGCTCTCCCTGTGTTGCCATGTGCTCTTCCTGTGTTGTCATGTGCTCTTCCTGTGTTGTCATGTGCTCTCCCTGTGTTGCCATATGCTCTCCCTGTGTTGTCATGTGCTCTCCCTGTGTTGCCATGTGCTCTCCCTGTGTTGCCATGTGCTGACTTCAGGTTGGAGTATGATGAGGCACAGAAGAGGGAGGAGTTGCTGAGTCATCTCTCTCTGCTGGACAGTGAGGGCACCACGTTGATGCAACGTGCACACAAGGTCCGATCCTCACTCAAGAAACTCCAGAAGGACAGAAGGTTTGTGTCCTCCCATGCCTCCCAGCTGCTGGACAACAAGGAGGCATTCTTGGAGAGCTTGCGGCAGTTTGAAGAGTTGAACAGAAGCTTGCGTGAGATGATGAGGGAGCACAAGACATATCAGTGCAGTCTCAGTCAGACCCGGCAACACCGAGACATGCTGCAACACAAGTTGGCAAGGAGTGATGACACCCACACCCTCCTCAGGCGGCAGTTGGAGGAGCAGGAGAAACTCCTGGGGCACTCACAACATCTGCACGATGAGATTGGGGAGAAGGAAGGAGAGATACAGACACTCAATATTCGTCTACAGGTGTGTGTGTGTACCTGTGCATGCATGTGTGTGTCTGTCCATGTCCAGACATGTCACCTCACCTGGTGTCTGTGCACACCCCCCCTCCCAGGCCCTGGAGGAACAGCTGCTTGGACAGCACATGGAGTGTGAGCGTGTCCAGGGCAACATTGCGGAGGCCAAGGAGCAATGGTTCAGGGAAAAAGACACTCTGAAGAAGGCAAACAAGCAGTACAAGGAGCGGTTGTCCCATGCCCAGTTCACTGTGGACAGCCTCACTCAGCAGTTGGAGGAAAAAGTGAGTTCAACATCCTCTTAGTTCAGTAGCCTGTTGTTGGCATGGTTGCCATGGTTACATCACATGTTTCTTGTTCTATATGACATGGGCAACAGAATGCAGATCTGGTCATGGAGAGGTTAAAGGTGACTAAAGTGTCTCAAGTGGAGCAGGCGCACAATGCAGAGGTAGCAGAGCTGAAGAGGTTTGTGCTTTGCTGGTTACATGTATTGTACTAATGTTTGTCACTTACCTCTCCTTCCTCCTCTCCTTCCTCTATCCCCCTCTCATCTTTAGTGATCTACGGGACATGCAGATGTCTCTAGATCAGAGTAGGGTGGCCAGCAAGGCTTCACTCCAGACCGCAGCTCAGCTCACGGAGATGACTCGTGCCCTGAGCAACTCCCAGTTGGAGGTAGACCGCCTGCAGGCATTGGTCTCCTCCCTGGAGGCCAGACAACACAAGACAGATAACCATCACCTCTCCAAGGTTGCTCTAACATAGCCTTGTCTCTTCATTCTCTGTTGCACCATGTTGCTTGCTCTGTGGCAGCAATAGAAACAGCTTCACATCTCACTTACCTCCTTACCATCTTATATATTTAAATACTATGTCCATCCGTCTGTCACGTTTTCGTGGGGAAAAATTTTTAGGGGTTGGTTGCTGTCGGTGAGCAGCAGAACTTACGCGAGAAAGTGTAGAAGGGACATTCAGTTTAGGACAAGGCTATCTGAAGCAGATAGACAGAATAGTAGCAAGGACTACACTAGTCTGGAGCAAGTTAGTCCTGTGCTGGACCCTTTACCAAACCCCTACTTTGGCTGATTGCGACTGAAGAGAATTACTGTTCCTAGATGACACTTTACCTACTGCAAAAAAAGAAAAGAAAAAAAAAACAAAAAAAAACAAAAAAAAAACAAAACAAAACCCCCCCCCCCCCCCAAAAAAAAAACAACACAAAAGATAATTGTAATGGAGACTAGCAGAGCAGCAGCCAAGTCTGGGACAGAAGGAGAAGGCTGCGGTAGGTGACATTGTGTGAGAAACAGCCAGACAGATCTGCAAGGAAAGAGAAAGGGAATATAGAGTTCATGCCATCAGAGACACTGAGAACAGTAGTAGGCGGAGCCAACTGACAGCTGAACATTTAGCTTAAGAATGCCATTTTATGCATGATAAAGGGTTGCACAGAAATAACCTACCTCAATTACATCGCTGTTCCTTTGCTATGCAATTAGTGCATACCACAGCACAGCTATGTGCACAATTGAGATCCTTTTCATCACTAGGCCGGCCAAATGGACTGCAAATAGTATACACACAATTGCCATGTTGATGGCATCGGCTGCTGGCTTCATTTTGTTACCACAATTGAAGTGAACGGTACTCTGGTATTGGGACTATGAGGTCAACTGTACAC